>CM076582.1:1385950668-1386389058 GCA_034641835.2 Pinus albicaulis
TGAGGAAAAGACTTGTACAGGTAAAGCTCCTACCGAAAATGAGTTGGAGTTAAAGGTGTCTCGTCTTGTGATATTTATTCAATCGAAATCAAACCAGGTGGAAGAACTTCACCGTCAGGCCAGAAGTATATTTCAGGTGGTTGACTGTGTGATATGGGAGACACAATGGCTACAATAGATTTTGGAGTGACCAATACAGGAACAACTTCCGGTTGTTCGACTTTGGGATCAAGATTTTCTCCACTTAGGGAATATAGCAACTGAAATATAAGGGGATGATAGACCCTATTTCATTGGTCCTGGGGATGATGTCTAGTTTGACCAATAACATTTTCCCCCTAAAGCACAATGGGATCCGGATCAACTTCCAGTTGAACAACGTTGGGTTTGGTAGGTATGGTCTCACAGATTGGATGGATCGTGACCATGGGTAGCTGTGAGGACTCTGTCTCAATAATAGTAGACAAACCAGGATTTGTAGAAACAACTTTTGCCAACTCTGGTTTATGGGAAGATGATGCTTCATCAGAGGTATTGATGGTACTGGTTTCGGTAGAGCGATGTCTACGTGAACGACGAGGGAAAGGATTTTGTTATTCCATGATGACTGATTTATTTTAACCAAAAAACAAATAAACAAAAAGAGGGTAATGCTAGGCAAAAGGGTTTACCAAGAAACTGTGAACTGCAGAATACCTCCTAGTGAAACAAGAAGTACGGGCAGGTAATCTCCCCGAATGCTGTGTTCAGTGTATCACAATTTCAAGGCAGTCGACTTGGTTCATTATGGATGGATAGCACCTAAAAGTTGTCCTCCCAAATATACCCGAAGGTACGTGGAGGCCCAAGTCCCAGGGATAATTTTAAGAACCCCCCTAAATTTATATATATAAAAAATAGGCGAATCCCCATGATACATAGGAAAAATGGAAGGCGATTTTATTAATAATATAATATGTATATATAATTTTTGGCGAATCTCTCACGAGATTATATTATCCTCAGAAATCATGGCGAATCAACAAGACAAATGGCGAATCACTAGTACAAAATGGTGAATCATTGTCTAGTGGAGTTCAGGGTGTTGGTTCTAATGAAGATATGGTAGTTGAACCAGGAGTTGAAGGAAGTGAACCACCGAGACCAAGCATGGCACATGGTGACTGTGAGAAGTAGTTCTCGTGCAGCTTGGAAAACGTGTTCTAGTTCTACTAAGTGTAATATTGTTACTCATGCTACTACTGAAGACCGATATTGAGGCGAGAGGAGTTTGAAGGAAGCATGGAAGGTAGCAGTGGTGGAGAATTACAAAGAGAACCCCATGATGGGCTCCATTTTTCCCTTTGGTATTTGGGCTTGCAAGATCTTATGTCCATTGAACCAACAATTAACCGTTCAACCGACAATCAACTTGACTGAATCGATTAGGTACGAGTCAACTTAGACTAATCTTCAAAACTATGCTTTGCATTATCCCATATTTATCACACTAATGCACACAACATTGAGCATTTTCACCCAACTCTCATGCATGCACACAAAATTTTCATTAACATCTATAACCCTCACCAAGTGAGAATTGATCAACAATTTGCACCAAAGTTTGTAATAGTGTTGAAAGTTCATAAGAAATTTAGATCCATGGTACCTTAAATAAATTTTGAGATAACCTCCACAAATTTGACCACAATAGAGCAAACTTGTGATAAATTTTAAACCTACAAAAATTAGGATTTGTGTTCCTAGGAACAATCATAAGAAGTAGTTGACATATAGGTCGAGTTTTGAGCCTTGACACATTGATAATGCAATGGCTTAGGTCAAAACTCACACATTGAAAAGTCATCAATGAAGAGAAGACAATATCATTATGAATTACACATACTCCAAACTTCTTACCAAATTCTACTTAGTTGTCTGCAACTCAGCTATACATAATCTTATAGTAAATACAAAATCCACAAAGCCTTCTTCACATAGCTAATAAATGGACATTGGAAGAGCACCCCTTATATAATAGTAATAGTAGCAATCAATAGATTATTTCATATTGAACTTCATAGCCATAGCACTCCTATGTATTGTATGTTGTATTCAACTTGCATTATCAAATATAGATACAATCATAGTTTTGATTGATACATGTAAATCATACTTGTGCACCATGTTGAATCCAATGTCAGTCAAGGCGTAAAGTCGGTTTGACGTGTAATGATCTATGAATTTTGCATGCAAGTTATTATAACCAACAAAAGTTTGGGCCCAGTTTGAATGAGCAGTGGAGGACACTCTCTGAGAGGGAAACTGGAATTTGTACGTGTTCTACAGTCCAATCTCAGTCAATGTTACAATATATCAAAAGATTTATAGTTCAAGGTTACAAAACCACAATAAAAATCTCCAGACAGAAAGAGGCAACGTTACAAAACCACAGTAGGCTTAGCCCAGCACCAATTACCCTGAACAACTCTAAACAAAACCATAAATTCATCTTTCTTTCAGCTCTGCTTCAAACTGGAACAATCTATTCTGAATTGGAGACAAGAATGACGCAAGATCTTTAATAATTGTACTTCTTTTGGAGTCTGGGATTCCCTTGTCAGCGTCCAAAGACATGTTCAACTAACAAAAAAAAGACAAGGAAATTTTATAATCAAGTTTTTGAATATCATGTATGACTAGCAGACTTTAAAACTAGTTTTAAAAAATATGTATATAATACAGCACAAAATTATACAACACAACACATTGAATTTCTGGACAACAATATAAATAAACAACAGTACCAGCTGGGATCTTTGCTATTTAGATGAGGATAATTTACCAACATTGATTTACACCATCCAGAAGCTTGACACAACAGATCTTAAGCATGACAAAAATTTAAAATAAAACTGTTTCTCAACATATGTGTAGACAAAGAACATCCATCTGGTAAACGCTGACACTTAGTAGTGTTTAATTATGGCCCACCCCACATTCTAAATAAATATAAGCCAGAAAACATGTGTGTTTAAATTCCTATTTCTCTTTCAAATAGTATTTTTCGTTTCTCCTTGCTAAGACCACGAAAGAGACCTATTTTTGATCCAGAAAATAGGTATGCTTATATAATTACTACTCTTTCAGCTAGTGTTTTGGATTTCAGCTCCACTGATACTCTCCTAACTCAGAGCCAGATAGGAGCCATTTGTGGTTGTGGACAACTGATAACCGTTTGTGGCAATGGATAGCTGATCCACTGCTATCAGTTGGCTTCTAGGAGCTATTAGTTGGCTTCTAGGAGCTGGTTTGAATACGATCAACTGGGAAGGTGATAAATATGAGGTTCATTCCTCTCATTGATGGCAGGAAAAAGCACATGATCCATGCCAATGCACTACACTTGGTCCAACAAGCAAAACAAAATGGGCTTTTCATTCCCAAGTGATTTTACTCATGCAATAGAGGTCCTTACTTCAGTAACAAGCTATGATATCAAATTCATTGTGTAGGAAACACAAATTCATTGTTAAGCTTAATGTTTCCCACCTCAAATCATTGGAGCGTAGGAAAATTACTCAGCAAATGTGGAACTTACTTCCCTGTTCTATTGCCAGTGTCGAGCGGAATTTGTGGTGGGAATGTGGAACTTACTTCCCTGTTCTATTTCCCGTGTCGAGTGGAATTTGTGGTGGGAATGTGGAACTTACTTCCCTATTCTATTGCCCGTGTCGAGTGGAATTTGTGGTGGGAATGTGGAACTTATTTCCTTGTCTTGGCCTTAACCCCATATCTATCCCTCCTTGAAACATGATAATATCCAAGGAAAGATGGTCTCCCTATAAAATTCTACAAGGGTTTATGAGACACCATTGGGAAACCTTTTAAACGTATGCTTGGAAGCTCTTCATCTAGAACCACTTGCAGAGCAAACTAATGCAGGCATATTCAATATAAAGTTATAAACCACAACTTGTAGAATGGTTTTTGGACTCTAGAGGCCATTTAGAGCCTCACAAACATTATGTATTTTTCTTCAGATATGTGTCGCACTTAGTGCAATTTTGATATAGTCACTCTTAAATGGTATATAGATGAGCAAAATTTGCAAAGTTCATCTCTAATGGTTTGGAGTCTTAAAAATATTTTTTATTAAAAATTATCATTTTTATGTATTTTTTTTTAATCCGGTTCATTGAATCTAAGTCTATCTGAGTCTGAGTCGAAACCCGATTTGATAGGTGGCCAAGTTGAAGACTGTTCCCAAGTTTTAAAACTAGGATATTAACTAATCACCTAAGGCATGACCCCGTAATTAAAAGAGCATTTTAAGAACTCGTTGTAACAATGTGCCCAGTGGAATATCCATGGCAGTTTACTGATCATCCATGGAGTAGTACAACCCAATAAATGTGTCAACCAAGTGACATCTTGTCAAAAATATTCACAAACTTTTAAAAGGAATTGAAAGTCTAGTTCTAGTGCTACGAATATTCATTTATTGTCCATTTGAAATAAGAATCAAATTGATGATAAAATAAATTTGTTGGAATTTTTCAGATAAATCATAAAGTTGGAAGCATTCCCTAGTTTTCTACAAAGAAAGAAGGGACATCATGCACCAAACTAACAATGTAAATGGCATCTGCAGATAGGATGTATCAAACATAAAGCAACAATTGAAAGCCAAGCAAGTATGACAATAATACATTTCCAGATGCATTTCGAATAGGTGTCAGGAAGAAGATTCCGGTGGAGAAATGTTATCCTTTTTCCCACTATAAGAACATCTATTAGTTCAAAAAGTTTTTTGAGCTATAGACTAGTTCTTTAAGAAACTAAACGAACTGATAACTTATGCCACAATGTTAAAATACTAATTTTCTGCTTCTAAAAGAGGTTTTCTCACTCTCAACATAAGCATACCTATAATTTAGGATCCGCACTGTACAACATTGTTCTGCTACAATACTTTGCCGTATCTGCAACTAATACCTATTAAAAAAATGAAATGAAAAGTAACATGGCACGTGCTCTAGGAAGCACATAAAAGATGGATACAACATTGTTGAATATTATGAGGACATGTTAAACAAAGCGAAGTGCAAGCTATGACCGCCAAAACTCAATGCTTGAAACACCAGGAACCCATACGAGAATACAATGAAATGAAAAACGCTATAACGCAAGTAACTCACCTACGCTACAGCCGCATTGTCTGTGTCTCGACCCTACAAAAATAGGCAATTCTACCCTAAAACTTCATATCTAGAATAGCCTGCAAAATGTTTCACAGTTTTTATACCATTAGTTTATAGTCTATCCCCCATTCTTAATTCCTGGCATGTTCTTCATAATGGAAACCTCTTTGACATATTACCTTTTACCCTTACCCAATACTCTGTTTATATCCTTAACACACCAAAGACACATGCAGAACCAACAAATTTCAGAAATGGTCTGAACACGAAAGACCAGCTTTATAGTAATGATGCCAAATTTAAAGAATAAAAATAAAATAAGTTCCTTTAGTTACAAAGCTTAGAGATAGCATTAATATTTAATAGGGCTAAAAGACTTTTGTCATGGGAAACACATACAGCAGAAAAAAATAAAAATCGATGGGGATATGGGAGAAGAAAATCCTGTCACATTTCGAAAACAAAGAAACAAATGTCCAAGGAGAGGCAGATGAAAATTTTCAAGATCACCCACCCACGCAACGGATGTAGACTCTTAACCCAACATATCAACAAGCAGAAAATCCAGCATCAGGACATTTCTGATAGATAGAGACAAACGTATGGATGGAAACACACTCAAGAACAAACCCATACAGCAGACCGACACAGGTATGCAGATTCAGCAATATCTCTAAACCATCCCCATGGCCCTATTACACTTCCAAACACTACACACTGTGACAAGAATTAAATTACCATTTAGCAGCAGCAAAGAGGAGAACTCAGAAACTTGTCAGCGCAACGGATCCATTCACAGAAATATTTCTATATCAGCAGCAGTGAGACACAAGTTTTATATGCACTAAAGAATTATTTGCTGGTGTGCATAATTTTGCAAGCTGAAATTTTGATCAAGAAGAAAAGGAATTATTTTTCAGCATAAATTATATTTACAGCGGATGGGCAGAAATCTGAACTTCGACAATAGACCATATTTCAACATACTGAGAAAATGTATACGAACCATGGCAGCATCATATATTTATAAAAGCATAAACATAAGACAGTAGAAGATGTAATATTTTTTTTATTTTGCAACAGTCCTTCAAAGATATGATGTTGTTCCTTCAGCCTCCAATTATGTAATAAACCCCTCTTTAAACATAAAGGAGATATAAGTAATTTGAATGTCTGCAATTCTATGTTTGTTGAGGTGGAAAAAGGAACCTCGCTCTGTTTTCTAGAGGAATGCAGTTTTAAAAAATCTGATCATGGGTAATAAGCAGACTTAATTTTGGGAACCATAAGAAGATATATAATCTTTGGAATAAAAATGGTGATTTTGGAGAATGAGTACTAAGATATCTGGTTGGGAGTGATAAGATGCTGAATACAGATTTTTCTCCATAAATACAAGGAAATATTGCTAGTATTCAAAAAAAAATTGTCAGACTCCCATACATTGAATGGGAAAACTTCTCCAGCTTGGAAACAGAGGGTGGAGAGGGATTATTTCATACATGACCCGTGGGAGATTGTCAATGGAGAAACACCAGAAGATCTGAGGCACTGATCAACCAATTATAAGAACAAAAATGCCCTGCTTCTCATAACTATTGAACCTTAGGATGACATTATTCAAAACATTAGATGATAAATTGTGCTGTCCAAACTTGGTGTAATTTAAGAATCTTATATGAAACACCAAATGAACTCATGGTTTTAAGACAAATTAAAAGATTTCTGAAAGAAATTAAGAACATGTCCAAAAAATGCATCAACTTGAAAATGAATTGTCAATGCAATGGGAAAACTTCTCCAGCTTGGAAACAGAGGGTGGAGAGGGATTATTTCATACATGACCCGTGGGAGATTGTCAATGGAGAAACACCAGAAGATTTGAGGCAATGATCAACCAATTATAAGAACAAAAATGCCCTGCTTCTCATAATTGTTGAACCCCAGGATGACATTCTTCAAAACATTAGATGATAAATTGTGCTGTCCAAACCTGGTGTTATTTAAGAAGCTTATATGAAACACCAAATGAACTTATGGTTTTAAGACAAATTTAAATATTTCTGAAAGAAATTAAGAACATGTCCAAAAAATGCATCAACTTGAAAATGAATTGTCAATGCTTAAGACCACCATCGAAGACATGGAGCTTGTATAAGTAGAATTTTAGAATTGACTGATTTATGAGTGGCAATCTTTAGGCTTTAGCCCTCCAAGAGTAGTTTTCTACAATGCATTTCTAGCAAACGCTTAAGGTTCAAATGTATCGCGTTAGGCCCTTTTTACCCTAAGTACACACCCTAACGATGAATGCATCAAATAATTTCTTCATCTATTAATTGGAGTAATATGGTAAATAAGCCGCTTCTATGATGTGACTTGTTTCAAAGTAGTAATTTGTGACACACTTCTTCTCTCATTTATCCGTTTCCTCACGACCCCATTAGCCCATCACTTATGGGCACTAGTTTCCTTCCATCTCTTTCATTCTTTGTTTTCTCTGCTAGAGGAATGCTTTCTGACAAAACAGAGGAATAAAGCTAGAGGCAAATGTAAAGGCAAAGGTGGTAGACATAGAGGCAATTTTGCAAAGAATAATAAAACTATGAAGTTGAATGAGCCTAAAACAGACTAAAAAGAACTAGATGCTTTTCAGTGTCTCAAAAGGGATGCAACACAGAGGAATAAAACTAGAGCTGGATGTAATGGAAAAGGTGGCAGACATAGGCGCAATTTTGCAGAGTAATGAAACTACAAAGTTGAATGAACCTAGAACAGAAAATATTTTTATGTTCCCAAAATAGGACGTAGAAGCTTCTCAGTGTCTGTGGTCACTGGTATCTTAATTTTGGAGCTTCCAAAAATGTAACTGGGAGGAAAGTTTTCAAAACTTGATAAATGTGAAAATAAAGTTGATAATTATATTAAGCGATAACAGAATATGTCATGTATGAGGTAAAGGATAAATACCAACAATAATTTAAAGGAACGGTAATAAAAGCATTAAAATATCCTTTATGTCCTTTGTTTCAAAGGAAAATTTTCTTTTTCATTTTCTAGAAGAAGCAATGTTTGATCAAAGAGGAATAATAATATTGTGGCCATAGGTACACAGTTGCCAGTAATTTTTTTTTAAACAAGAACTGGAAAATTTTATTATAATATAAAAGTTGTAAAGTCAACAGGGGAAGTACAGCAAAAGAGACAACCAGTGTCCTGCCCCTGAGGAGAGATTAAACAAAATATTCTTCTTACTAGACCATAAAATTCCCATTTTGACCCAAATACATGGCTATGGAATGTTTTGATAATGCTCATATCCATCTACTATTAATTGCCCCAATTTTTCACATGTGCCAAGATTGCTTGTGTGTCCACCTGTTCATTGTTGACACATAGGACATGAAACCATTGCACCATTCAAAACTTCCTTTGAAGGTTCTAATTTGAAAAAAAGTGAGCCAACTTATTGTCCTTTGGAGTTGTACCATGAATCATATGCCTGATGATGATTGTGGAATCCCCAAATACTAATAACTTTCGTATGCCACATTGGTGTGTTAATGACAGACCTTGGAGCACGGCACATGCTTCTGCCTGGTTGTTTGTCATATGACCAAACTCCATGTAAGCGAGTTTGTGCATGCGCTTGAGGCCGAACACTGTTATCTCCCACAACACCATCTCTTTCGAAGTGTACGATTCATAAGGGCACCACTCCACTTTCATCCAATATCCTAACTGGAGGTATTTGGCTCTAAACACAGCATGATGCAGTAACTTGCAAATAATGGGACTTGTAGGTTTCTTCCAAACACTGCCCCATAAGACTAATTACCTCCTCCTTTCTGCCTACTTCGGTTCTTGGTTGTGCTAAGAAACAGACAGATTTGGTGTTCCACACAGCAGTTTCCAAGCTTGTAAGACCATGTATACCTTATAATTCTTGTTCTAGGTCCAAATTCCAATCGATTCCTTCCCACTGGGGTTTAGAGGAGTACCCATCCTTAGCATAGACCAGATCAACACTCTAGCCTGAACCAAGCCCATATCATAAGATTCTTTCATTTGACCTTCAATATTAGGAAACTATTTCTCTCTCTCTCTCTCTCTCTCTCTCTCTCTTGTCATGGCTCCCACGTGCCTCCCATGGTCACCAGCTAGGTCCTCCAAACCTTGGACACTCTCAAGACAGCATCACTAGATATTCTATCAGTGCCTTCGCAACAATGGATGCAGTGAGAGAATTTCCTTCTCACTCTACATATCCTCATCTCATCTTACAGACAGACAGTTGATTTTTCTTTCTTGCACTCTTCCTGTCATTGCATTATTTAAATCACATATTTTTTTTATGCTTTCTGAGTAGCCCAGTGCACCCCTACAACTTAGTGTCACCGACTATGTTTCCTTGTCCCATTTATTAATTTACATATATTTTTGGTAGCTGTTGAACATTAATAAAATTATATTATCTATCTTCTCATCTATAACTCTCAATCAATCACCTACCAGTTCTGGTAATTTTGAGCATGTTGTTGTCTTGATATTATGTTATATGAGCTATCTCCCATTCAATAAAGTTTAAACATCATTGCACAAAGAAAAAATAACTTGTTTTCTAAAAATATTTGTAAGGCCACGTATATTAGAGGACGCATATCATAAATGAGAGTGTACAGCAAGACAGAAATGAAAAGGGACAAGGTACACTTATATCTGTACAATTTAGTAGGGTTGCAAATAGTGAATGATATAACTCATCTAACTCTTTCGGATTTTGGGAACGAGGAACAACTTTCAAGGATTTCATATACCTCATGGCAATGAGCTTTTCACTTAAGTCTTTAACTAATGAACAACATAATCATGCAAAACGAAGCATCCTAAAACAAGTAATATTTCAACTTCTGAAATTAAACATTTCTATCATTTCATGTGTTCAACAAAGATAGAAATATACCAACATTTTGAAAGGGACAAAAAAACATTAACAGGAATACAAGAGACCTATGTTTCAATTCCATCAGTCTTACAAATTGATATAACAAACAAGATCTGGTAAGGTTTCCAAAAACATAGATCATTGAAGAACGCTATGATTTAATATTCATACCCAGTGGCTGGAACTGACAGAATCATACAGTCTAGAAAGCAGAGACACAGAAACAAAAATTACATTAAAGTGAATAGACAATCAAAAGAAGCCAATTAAACAAATAAACTCTATGCATACATTGAAAGCATATGTCAATGGTGGTATCGTACAGAGAAAAATCTAAAACATAATAATCATAATATGAAATTATGCATATTTTGTTTCTACTTTCATGCATACACACACACACAAATTCCATATCAAAGAAAAAGTGGGGATGCATCATGTGAAATTAAAAACAGTTTCCCCACAGTATAAGGGACATGCATCATTTCTATTACTGTAATTCAAAAGAGAAAAGAATCCTCATGTGCTTTGTTGTATTTGCAAATGCCAAATACTCTAGCAATGCCACAAACAATTTCTAAGTACAGGGATGTTTATCTTCTCAGACCCAGTCACAGCTATTCCTTGCTTTCTATGTCAACCAGAATTAAGGAAACAAGTTTTGGACATGGTACAAGTTTCAAAAACAGTGCTTCCAACTTTGAGGAAACATGGAAATGCCATATCTATCTCTAGATGTATGATTAGGAAGGAACTTTTTATTTGTATGGTATGCATATAGGTGTGGAGTATGAGCTCCCAAAATAACTTCTATCTGTTGTCATATAGATTATTACTTTTGTTTTTACAGATATGAAACAAAATTTAGACACTGGAATCTGCTGGAAGATGTCTAAGAAAACTTTCACAGAGGTTTCCTACGCATTTTTGTGTCAAGTCCATAATGGAAATGATTATGATAATGAAACAATCCCTAAGCCAAAATTTTCTGTTGATATAATATTATACCCAACATTGAAATTTTGTGAAGCCCCATTTTAGCTACAAGGATTTGTTCTCACCGTATATGTTTGAAGTTTGAACCTTCATTCATGGCAACAAAATAAATGCATATAAAGCAGAGACTAATGTATAATCATGACTTACCATATCGGAAGAAAGGGTGGCCTGTAGCTCGATTTCTTTCTGCAAGGTACGATGCAAGCTGGACTTCACCAAGCTCCACTTTTCCAGTATTCGCAACTCCATCCAGCCAATCAACAATTTTTTTCCAGCTGTATGTCAGATCTCTGCTATATACGAACTATGGGAGGCCCTAACGGATCAGAGAGGGACGGACCAGAGAGAGTCGGCCTCGCTCAGCCAGCAAGAACTTAGAAAATCGGTGTGCACAAAGCCCAGCCACCTCTCCGAACCACTGCTTCCAAGAGCATTCCAAGTTAACACATGTTTATGTGTAGAGTAATACCCCTAAAACTGCTATCTACAGACCACAATCTTGCTCTGATAAATCAAGAAATAGAGGTGATTGAAATCTAAACAATTGAATTGACAGCCAACGATTCCCAGACTTCCAGGTTGAGAAAACTCTTTCCAAGTCCCCTAAGTATCGGATATCAAACATAGAATACTATTGCAATTGCACTGGTGCACATCAGAGTGATTGTCCAATGTCAATCGTATTAGGGTAAGTCACTTCCTGGGTTGACTTGCATCAATGGCTTTGCTCAGAAGATTAAAATTCAAGTGGAACCTTCTAAGGGGCATCAATGTCATGATCCATTGCAGGAATACACATGAAGCATTTCTTGATCAAAATGATGATAGCTATCAGGGCTATTAGATTTTCACAGCTAAGAATCACCTGAAGCCATTCATCCATTTTCAATGATGAAGCCTTTACCTGCTGATGGAAAGGTGAACATGCCAAATTTTCTATGAAACAGAACTTAAAGATGCATGTTTTCTTCTTGTTATTCATCATAAGTTAACCCTTACCAACCCTTTCCAGGCTTTCTTTATTACAAACGATTTTAAATGGGGCTGCAAGAAGTAATTATATTGGGGCTATGCCTCTTTTTTCCATATCACTCTGCAGCTTGTAAACTTCCTCGATATTTCCCATTTTGACATGTACTCTCATCAAGATATTATAAACAATACTATCAGGCACAATGCCCTTCCCAGTCATTTCATTAAAAGTAGAATTTGCTTCTTGCATCAGGCCTTCATTACTAAGTCCCCATATAAGAGACGAATATGTATATAAATCAGGTTCAATACCCCTCTATCATTTTTCTTTTCAGGTCAAGAGCTTCATGCATATCACCCTCCTTCAAATTTCCAACAATCAGGGCAGTATAAACAATCTTGTCAGGAACCAAATCATTTTCTAACATTTTCTTGAAAAACAGCTTGGCTTCCTGCAAATTTCCACTTTTACAAAGCCCATCAATGAGTGATGTGTAAGTGACTGCATTAGGTGACATACCTGATTCTTTTAGTCTATCAAAGCAGGTTTTTGCCTCACGTAGTGAACCTTGTTTGCAAAGCCCGTCAATAAGCACGGAATAACAGATGAGATCGGAAGTAATACCCCGGTCTAACATTTCATTATGCAGATTGAGAGCCTCCTGCATATTGCCTTCCTTAAAATGTGCGTAAATGAGAGTGGTATAGATAACATCATTCATGTGCAGACCCCTTGCCATTTTATTGATGACTGTTTTGGCTTCCTGTAACTGGCATAGATTGCAAAGGCCTTGGATAACAGCACCATAGACTTGAATGTCTGGTTCAATACCTTGCTCTTGCATTTTATCAAAAATTTCCAATGCCTCCTGCATATTTCCCTGATTGAAATGCCCATCAATTAGGGCAGTGAATATAAATTTGTTAGGAGATATTGTAGTCTCTGACATTTTCTTGAAAAGATCATCAGCTTCCCGTACTTTTCCTTCCTTGCATAAACCATCAACAAGAGCCCCATATGTGACAGCGCTAGGAGTTAAACTAGATTCTACCATTTGATCATAAAGTTTGGCAGCTTCTTGCAGATTACCCTCTTTACAATTTCCATCAATAAGACAAGTAAATGTAAACTCATTGGGATGCAAGCCATGTCCTCTCAGGGCCTTGAAGGTATTGTTCGCCTCTTGCATCATGCCTTCCTTACAGAGTTCATCAATAACTGTACTGAAGGTGATCACATTGGGCAAGATACCATTTTCTCTCATCTCATTGAGGACATCTAAGGCTTTCTGTAGCTGCCTTTGCTTGCAATGCCCATTAATGAGAGTATTGTAAGTAATGACATCGGGTTTGCAACCAGTTTCCTGCATTTCATCACACAACCCCTCCACTTCCTCTAGTTTGCCTTCTTTACAATATCCATCAATCAATGAATTGTAAGTAACAATGTCCGGTTGGCAGCCCATCTCTTTCATTTGATTGAAAAGGTTCCTTGCACACTGCAAATCCCCCTCTTTGCACGTGAAATTAATCATAATATTGTATGTAAATACATTGGGAAGAACCCCACTGCCCGTCATGTCTGCGAAGAACTTCCTCGCTAAGTCCCCACGATTGGACTTCCAAAAACTATGCAGAAGCATATTACAGGCATAAACAGTGGGAACAATCCTAAACTTCTTCATTCTATAAAAAACTTCAGAGGCCTCTTCCAGCATCCTAGTTTCGGTGTAAGTCCTCAAAAGGGCATCGAACACTCTGGAAGGCGAATTGCATGCCCTCTGTGTTGCCCTCACCATGTCAAACAGGTTTGGACTTGGGTGTTCACGTTTGTGTGCCCTCACAAGACTCTTGAGGATCTCTTGGGCATGATGATACATTCTGCCCTTGTAGAGTATGTGGGCAATCATGCAATGTGATTCTGTGGTACGATAAAAACCTTGCTGTTGGCTTGCCCATCTAAAGAATTTAATTGCCTATGAGGCTTCTTCTCTTAGCGTCACAAGAACTTGAGATACATGAAGAGGGGCCAAAGTGGATTTCAACAGTGTGGAGGCCCTTAAATCATTCCAACGCTCTTCTCGGACCATTGCACACGCATTGTTTATCAATACATCTTCATCGCCATCTGCAACCCTGGGGGTGATGGGCATGCTGCTTTTGGTTGAAAACACAAAACACCGAATCTTCGGTGATGTGGGTGTGGATGTTTTGGGTTTTGCTGGTAATAAATGAGTAATATCTACACGCCCTTTTGACAGAGGAGACTTATCAATGCGACAATGGCTATTGTTAATGTAGAAGAGGACTTGTATGTGTTTATGATTTATGGAAATTTTGCTTACTTGTGTCCCTCTTGTCGGTCCTGATCTTCCTCATCTTCTTCTGCTGTTCTCTTTCATTCATAGTCTTCGATTTCTTCTTTTGCTGCTTCTGCGGTGTTATTGTGATTCTTCAAAAACATCTTTGTCTGATGGCGTCCCTGCAATTCGTTGTCATTCCACTCAGCTCCTCTCGTCCACTTCTCCAGTCGTAATTCCACTCTAGCTCCTCTCGTCCACTTCTCTAGTCGTAATACTGGTTTTATCATCCTTACGGCTTTCGTTTGCATTCCACTCCAGCGCCTCTCGTCCACTTCTCTAGGCCTAATACTGGTTTTTTCATCCTCTGTTTCTGCGTAAAATGGAGCGAATGCCATACAAATCTGGAAAATCGGGGGCGAATGCCATGAAAACCTAGAAAATCGGGGGCGATTTTCATATTTCCTGTTTTGTGCGCCCTTTTTTTGGTGGACTAATGTTAAATAATTAATTATTTTTAAAATATTTTTTGGGCTAATTTTATTAAACTATAAAAAATGGGTTTTATATAAAAAATTCGCCCTAATAAAATTTAAGATCCCTTAAAATTCGCCTTTGGGCTAAAATTCGCCCCTAAAATTTTCTCTGCTTAGAAAATTTGTGCTAGTATTTTTTGATGATATACTAATCTACAGCAGGTCTTGGAAGGATCATGTTCAACATGTTGACAGGGTGCTCAAACTATTGCAGGAGAAACAATTATATGCAAAAACATCCAAATGTTTCTTTGGAGTACAAGAGGTGGAATATCTGGGTCATATTATATCTCATGAGGGTGTTAAAGTAGACCCTAACAAAATTAAAGCCATTAAGGAATGGAAAGTCCCTAAGACGATAAAGCAGTTGCGAGGATTTCTCGGGTTAACGGGCTATTATCGCAAGTTTGTTAAGAATTATGGAAGAATAGCAGCACCTCTAACAACATTATTGAAGAAAGATGCATTTTCATGGACTCCTGAAGCAACTAAGGCCTTTGAACATCTTAAAGAGGCAATGTGCCTAGCACCGGTCTTAGCTACGCCGGACTTCACAAAAACCTTTATTGTGGAATGTGATGCCTCAGGAAATGGAATTGGTGCAGTTTTAATGCAGGAAGGAAGACCCATTGCTTTTGAAAGTCGTCCAATCAAAGGAAAGTATTTACAGAAACCTATTTATGAGAAATAAATGTTAGCAATACTGCATGCACTAAAGAAATGGCGAACTTACCTAATGGGAAGACACTTCAAGGTAAAAACTGATCATGATAGTCTTAAACACTTTTGGAACAAAGACTATCTTCAGAAGAGCAGCAAAAATGGGTCACAAAGATGTTGGGTTATGACTTTGAAATAATCTACAAAAAAGGAAAGATTAATGTTGTTGCAGATGCACTCTCAAGAAAGAATGAAGAGGTGGAAGCATTGCTTTGTGCCATTTCTATTGTCCAACCAGATTGGATAACCGAAGCAAGAGATGAATGGAAGAAGGACAAAGATGTATGGACACTCATTCAAAAGTTGCAGCAAGATCCTAGTACATCTGATACATTTAGTTGGAAAAATGATTCCTTATGGTACAAAGATCGCTTATATCTTTGTAAGAATTCCCAACTAAACAAAAGATTCTTCTGGAATTGCACACTTCTCCTTTAGGAGGACACTCAGGATTTTTAAAAACTTACCACAGGGTGAAGAAAGAATTTTTTTGGGATGGCATTAAATCTGATATTCAAAATTTTGTGGCGGAATGTTTGGTTTGCCAGCAGAATAAAGTGGAAACAATTAAGACCCCGGGACTTCTACAACCTTTATCCATTCCAAGTCAACGTTGGGAGGAGATTTCAATGGATTTTATCACAGGTTTACCTAAGTCCGAAGGAAAGAGTGTCATCATGGTGGTAGTCGATAGACTTACCAAGTATGCACACTTTTGTGCATTATCTCATCCATTTAAAGCAAGTACAGTTGCTACTACATTTATGGACAGAATTCAAAAGCTACATGGAAGCCCGAGGGTTATTGTGAGCGACAGAGATCCCATTTTTACTGGAAATTTTTGGACGGAGTTATTTTCTTGTTTGGGTACTCAATTAGCTCATAGCTCATCTTATCATCCTCAATCTGATGGTCAAACTGAGATCGTAAATAAATGTTTGGAAGGATATCTTCGTTGTTTTGTATCTGATAAACAAACACGATGGGTCAAGTGGTTACCTCTTGCTGAATGGTGGTATAACACTTCCTTCCATACTGCAGCAAAAATGACCCCATTTATGGCACTTTATGGATATCATCCACCATCCATCACATCATCTTTAAGGGAAAATTCGAAGGTTCAAGCAGTGGAAGATCACATCGAGCATCAGCAAGAAGTTCTCCAACTCTTAAAGGATAACCTAAATTTGGCACAAAATCAAATGAAACAACAGGCAGATCAACATCGCAGCGAGAGAAGTTTTGATGTAGGAGATTGGGTATTTTTACGGCTACAACCTTATAAACAAATGTCCCTCAAGCAAGCTAAGAAGGATAATAAATTATCGCCAAAATACTATGGTCCTTACAAGGTGTTGCAAAAGATTGGTACTATGGCATACAAATTGGAGCTTCCTGCTTCTTCGCGAGTACATCCAGTTTTCCATGTTTCGTGCTTAAAGAAGGTTATAGGTGAAAATCTTCCGGTTCAAACAATATTGCCAGAACTTGATGAGGAAGGAAAAATCATATTGGAACCTGAAGTAGTCATGGAAACAAGAACTCGATAGCTATGGAATCGATCAATTTCAGAGTATCTCATCAAGTGGAAGAACTTACCCACTGAAGATTCTACATGGGAGGATGAGAATTTTATACAGAAGCACCTAGAGCTACTCAAGCGTTGAGGACAACACTTTTTGAAGGAGAGGGGCATGTTAGGTCCCTATATTACTAGTATAGTCCCTTATTGTTGTTAGTGTAACCCCCTTATTGTTATTATTGTACCCTTGTAACCCCCATTTATTTATTATTGTGCCCTTAAATTATTATTGTTAGGTCGGCTAGGATTACATTGTGGCCCACTAGGATTACATTATGGCCCCATGGACTCCTATATATAGAAAGGAGGTTTTGTAAATTGTATCATCCAAGAATTGTTCATTTATGTAATGTATTGGAGGTTGCCCCCTCGAAGTGGCTCATTTCTAAGGCGTTTATATCTATTTTCCTCTATTTTTGGAGCTGGTTACACAACATTTTAGAAGAAAATGGATAAGTGTGGCCATGTAAGGCCTGAACAAAAATCTCTGACAACAACACTGCCTCTGGAATTAATTTTGGGTGACTCTTCGTAGATCCAAACGTTTCGATGGCTCTTCGTATGATCAAACAATAATCTTGGAGGTGGTTGTGATGGTCACGAAGAGGCAACCAATGGTGGCTCTGACATCTGGCTCTGTTTTTCAGAAAACTGGTGCTGGGTAATCAAATATGGTGTAGTGATGGCCACTTTTCATTGATTGGTGATGGTGTTAATGTGTTCTACTGCCTTTTCCACTTCTGCTGGTATACCATAACAGTTCTGCATGAACACCCTTTTCCCGAGTCGACCTTTTCGGTCTATTTCTTGCTACCGTGACATTCATTCTCACTCTGCCTTTTTCCCCCTTGTCGCGTCCTACCACGAGTCTTTCTGCTATGTTTTAGCCTAATTCTTCTCAAAATGGCGCACAAAAATCATATGCTCGGACCTGAAATATTTTAGATTTCATCTTGGAATTACATCGCATCCATGCCAACATCGCACTTCGCACTCTGTTGTTTTTAACTTTTTCTTTAACACTTTTTCTCCTAAACCCACACACTGCGATATGCAATTGGGTCCCACCCATGTTGCATATCGCACTTCGGCGATCTTAAAATGAACCTTTCGCACTATCTTTTAACATTTTCGATGTGCACATTGCGATTAGGTCCTACCCAGCATCGCACATCGCACTTTGTTGACTTTAACATTTTATCCTTTGCGCCTATCCCTTAACATTTGTGATTTGCGATTGCGATCGGGTCCCACCGTCATCACATATCACACTTCACTGACTTTAACATTTACTATTCCTATCCTTTAACAATTTTTTTATTTTCGATTGCGATCCGGTCCCACCGTTGTCGAATATCGCACTTCGCTGACTTTAACATTTTACCCTTTTCTTCCATCCTGAAAAACTTGCGATCTGCGATTTTTATTGGGAGATGGACCCCATTACAAGCTTCTCCAAGCATACAAGTGAAATTTAATTAAGAAATGGTAAAAAATTTCCTGAACCATAATATGAATTTGAGGTGTATACGAAGGCAATATGGGTCCCTCCAGTCCCGCATATCGCACTTCGGTGACTATAAAATTTACCCTTGGGTGCTTATCCTTTGAATGTTGTGATTTGGGCCCATGCAACCGGACTTCAACTCTTTTTTTAGTTTCTAATTCCTTTGTATTCAAATCATCCAGATTTCGAAGGGGTACCTCAACAATGAGCAGTATTATGAAGAGTGGGTGTCCATAATATGGAGGTGAGCAGGGATGGTTAATGCAGATGGGTCGGGATAGGTGATGTGAGGTGGAGTTGGGGTATGAGAGTCGAGTTTTCAAGGTCCCCCAGGAAAAAAAAAATTGGACCCTATTTTTCAGTGGGCGGACCCGCCCATGGTTTTGTGCATGGGTTTGCACATGGTTTTAAGGCATGATGGTTTTCAGCCCCTGGTATTTTGTAGATCCGGTCAAGGGAACTATGGTTATGTTCTAATCCAGGGTTAATGGATTGGGGTTTATGTATGCTTCGGCATGTATATATATGTGTTGTAACACTATAAGGAATATAATGAAAAATCAATCTAGTCGTCTTGATTTGGGATCTAAGGGAAAATCTCTATGTATATCTATTTTATGTTTATTCTCTCACTGTTGTTTATGGATGGTTGATGTTATTTGTGGATGGTTGATCAAGTTGGAAAAATATATGAAATTCTATTTTTAGAATATTGGGCGAAGTCTATTTATAGATCGTCGATCTAAAAATAGATGCATGTCGATTATTATTAGCTCTTAATAATAATCAGACTCTAAACAACAACTTATTCTCTTGGAGCACTTAAGTTCAGTGCAAATATTTGGAAAATCAGTGGAGTGAGGGAATCATGCAATTCCCAAGGGAAATTAGTGGTTCATGCATGGAGGACTCAGTTAGAACTGAAGTGGCAAAGTTATGACAGAGTTGGAAGAGTAGTTTATGGAGTTGTATTCAGTTTAACTCAGTTAGACTCAGTTGAGCTAATTTATGTAGTCTAAATGAATGATACACTAGTGAGAGTGGAGTTAATTAACTAGTTAGTTAATTCACAAATAATAACTCATTAATCAACCGAAAAATACAGTAGTTAACTACAGTGCATGGCAGTTCCACTGGAGACCCAGTGGAGAGATAGGTGAAAGGGTAAGATGGACTATATGTTGTGACTATAGGGATGCATTGATTGCATCACACACACATTGGAGTTGCCAATTAGGATTGCACAGTAAATGCAATGGTGATTCGAATTCATTCAGAGCTATTCTTCAGTAGGGATTGCGCAGTGGAGGCAGGCTAGCAGGAGGGCAATGATCGGTGCATGGATTTGCAGATTTTTCCTGATTAGTGTGTGACGATTGTATTGTACTAAGAGCTTGATGTACTAAGATTTGTATGAGATTGTCATATGATCTCCATGATACATAATATATGATAGTTTGGGTTTTCAGCTTCAGTCTTTCCCATTAAACAATTGTGTTATGTGCGACTGTTTTTATTTATGCTTCACATGTGTGTGCAATTAATTTTCCACAAAATATTAATAGTGGAATGATTCTGTATTTTGCAAGAAGTTAAATATTGTGAGATCAGGGGAATCTAGGACATATGCATGCTTAATGTATATATTTTCTACGTGGTATCAGAGCATTTTTAATTCTTGAAGATTGCAATTATGAAGAATTGTTGAGTTTGTGCTAGTGGACAATTCGAATTTGCTACAGAAGATTCTTGGTGCAGAAGTTGAGTATACATTGAAATGTCTTTCAATGGGTTGAGATTGGAGTATGCCCTTTATGGGAGCTCGAATTACATAGCCTGCAAGGACACGACGGAGGCAATTCTTGAGGATAATGGACTGAAGGAGTTCATCGATAGCGATGTTCCTAAGTCGGGATCTAGCGATGTTGCATTACTTGACGCATGGAAAAAGAAGATAGCAAAGATGAGAAGAATTATGTTGGAAGGTGTGAAGGACCATATTGTGTCCAGCCTTCATGGGAAAGCCACTCCATTCTTAATGTGGAAGGCTTTGACAAACTTTTTCCAAATCAGAAGTGACCAAAGGAAGTTGGCGCTTAAAGACAAGCTCATAAAAATAAAAATGGAGAAGGGTGACAGTATTCCAAAATACCTCACGAAGCTTTTCCACTACAAGGATGAACTGGGAAGTGTGGGGGTTACTGTTGATGATGAATACTTGGTGAGCTTGGCTCTCCTTGGGCTTCCGAAGAGTTGGCATAGCTACGAAGACTCTGTCAATGGATGGGAGAAACTGCCTGGATGGGAGAGACTTTGGTCGGATCTTGTGAAGGAGGAGATAAGGCGGGGTACCAGGGATGGATATTCATCGAAGAATGAAGATGAAGAGAATTGTGCTTTGGCTACCAAAGCAAGGAAAGGGAAGGGGAATAAATTTCCTTCAAAATTCGATGCTAAAGGCAAGAAGCAAGATTTGTCCAAAGTGAAGTGTTTTCACTATCACGAACATGGGCATTTCGCCACTAATTGCCCATAGAAGAAGAATAACAAGAAGGTTGCTAGAGCTACAGATGGAAAGGCCTTAGCCTCGCAATTTGAACTTGATTTCTCTTTGATCGCATGCTTGGTTTCAAGCACAATGGGATCGGTGTGGTATCTTGATAGTGGTGCGTCCTTCCATATGACGGGAGACAAGGAGTTGTTTAGTGACTTGGAGGAGAAGGACCTCCATATGCATATAGAGATGGGCGACAATGGTCGGTATAGTGCGATTGGAATTGGGACCATTACCTTTGAGAGGGAGTCTGGTAATCCATTCTTATTGAAGAATGTTATGCATGTTCCAGGTCTGAAGAAGAACTTGGTCTCGGTCGCAATGCTGGAAGACAAAGGTTATGATGTTGTTTTCAGTGAGGGAAAAGCCTTCCTTCGACATAAAACAATGGGTCAAACCAAGAAGATAGGGGTTCGAATTAAGAATCTCTACAAGCTGGAGGTAGATGGTTGCGTTGCAATGGTGGGCAAAGTAGAAGAAGTGGTGAGCCGAGATGAGGGCGAATTATGGCATAGGAGATTGGGCCATCTTCACCATGGCGCTTTGAAGATTTTGCAGCAGATTTCTACTGGACTTTCCAAGGGTACTCTTGCACAGTCAGATCAGTGCAAGGGATGTACTATGGGTAAGTTTTTGAAGACCACCTTTCATGAGAAGGAAAACTGTGCTTCGGTGATCCTAGAGAGAATTCACACATACGTGTGTAGACCTTTCTCAGTTGCTTCAATAGCAAAACACAGGTATTATGTTATATTTTTTAATGACTATTCTCATAGATGCTAGATATTCTTCATGCAGAAGAAGAGTGAAACGTTCTCAAAGTTCTATGATTTCAAAGCATTGATGAAGAAGAAGTCGGGGAAGCAAGTGAAAGCTCTACAGAGCGATAATGGTGGTGAATACATCTCGGGTGAATTCAAAGACTTCTGTAGTAAAGAAGGAATTTGAAGAGAACTCATAGTGGCTCATAACCCACAACATAATGGGGTCACGGAGAGGAAGAACAAAACGATCGTGGGTGTTGCACGAGCGATGCTACATGACCAGGGCCTATCGATGCACTTGTGGGCGGAAGCATGCAACATTGCGGTTTATGTGCAAAACTGTTGTCCTCATAGAGTACTTGGCATGAGTACACCTGAAGAAGCTTTCACTGGTAAGAAGCCTGATATTTCTCATTTGAATATTTTTGGCTCATCTATTTACATTCATGTGACAAAGGATGCCAGGAAGAAGCTGGAGCTGACTGCAGAAGTTGGGATATTTGTGGGGTACACAGAAACACCCCATAATTATCGTGTGTATTTTCCAGACAGTCGGATGACTGTGGTGCGATGGGATATAAAATTCAATGAGGTGAAATCCATGAAGTTGTCACTTGAGAGGGAGCTACACTTACATGCAGAGGAGGAACTTCTTGTTCCCAAAGATGAGCCTCTAGATGTGGATCAGCCACAGGAGGAGATTCATGGAGTGGAGGAGATCAGACAAGGTAGAAAGAAGACCACAGAAGCTGAGAGACTGAAGCTTGATGCGACACAGAATGTAGGAGTTCCTACATCACAGCGCAAATAGAGATAGTCACTTGACCGATTTACTGGATACATGGCTCTTATGAGCAAGTGTATCATGAGAGATCCATATTCTTTTGAAGAAGCAGTGCAGGAGCCCACATGGGTAGATGCAATGGTGGAGGAGTATGACTCCATTGTCAAAAACAGTGCTTGGGAGATTGTTCCAAGGCCGATGGGAAAATTAGTTGTAGGATCAAGATGGATCTACAAGGTAAAGCAAGTTGCTGATGGAAGCGTCGAGAAGTATAAGGAAATATTTGTTGCTCGGGGTTTCTCACAGATCGAGGGGGTTGACTATGAAGAAACCTTTGCAACTATCGCACAATATTATTCCATACGGACCATCCTTTCTCTCTCAGTGCAGATGGGTTGGCACATTCATCAGATGGATGTGAAGACTACGTTCCTTAATGGGATCATTGAGAAAGAGGTGTACATTCAGCAGCCTAAAGGATTTGAGATCTTCAGCAATGAGTCACATGTGTACAGGCTCAAAAGAGCATTGTATGGGCTGAAACAAGCACCACGTGCTTGGTATACTTGGATCGACAACTATTTCACTGGACTTGGCTTCACCAAGAGTGAGGTGGATGAAAACCTGTACCAAATTGTGGTGGAGGGTAAGCTTTTAATCATTGTTCTTTATGTTGACGATGTAATACTAACAGGTGATGAGAATTTGATACACTCATGCAAGGCAGATCTTGCAAAGGAGTTTGAGATGAAGGATTTGGGCCTCCTTCATTATTTCCTTGGATTGGAAATATGGCAGCAGGAAGGTGAACTATTTGTGTCTCAAGGCAAGTATGCCTGGGAGATACTGGAGAAGTTTCACATGCAAGGCTGCAAGCCTATTAACACTACTCTTCCAAGAAATTGGAAGAAAGAGGATGCTACATAGGCAGAGGAAGTGGATGTTATTGTTTATCAATAGTTGGTGGTTTCGCTCATGTATTTAGTCAATACAAGACCGGACATATGCTATGCAGTGAACCAGCTTTCACAAGTGATGGTTAAGCCTACCAAGATCTTTTGGAAGGCAGGAAAGCATGTCCTGGGATATCTCAGGGGCACATCTGATTATGGTTTATGGTACAGACATATGGATGAGGTGAAGTTGCATGGCTTCACGAATGCAGATTGGGCAGGAATCCCAACAGACAGAAAGAGCACATCAGGAGGGATTTTCAGTATAAGATCTACAGCAGTTTCTCGGTACAGCAAGAAACAAAGATCTGTGGCACTCAGTTCAGCAGAAGCAGAATACATGGAAGCAAGTCAAGCTGCATGTGAGGCTATCTGGATGAGGAAGATCCTGGTTGGTTTGTTCGGTTCACATTTAGGTCCCACAGTGATACATTGTGATAATCAGAGTTCAATTAAACTCTCGGTTAATCCTGTGTTTCATGATAAATCTAAACATATTGATATCCGATATCATCATATCAGAGATTGTGTGCAGAAGAAGATTATGTTGCTTTAGTACATTCCTACGGAAGATCAAGATGCAGATATTCTGACGAAGGCACTCACCAAGAGAAAATTCGAATACCATAGAGGCAGGATCGGGGTGAAAGATAATCCCTATCTTTTTGAGAGGGAGTGTTGAGATTCAAGAAGATGATGAGCTTAGTGAAAAGAGTCACCTTCACTAAGTGGGCCTGCAGGCTATTTTTGGCACAAGTCTATTTTTAGGCTATGTCTATTTTTAGACTATGTCTATTTTTAGACATGGTGATCATATTTCAGAAGTTGCAGGATGCTATTTGTGGATGGTTGATCAAGTTGGAAAAATAGATGAAATTCTATTTTTAGAATTTTGGGTGAAGTCTATTTATAGATCGTCGATCTAAAAATAGATGCATGTCGATTATTATTAGCTCTTAATAATAATCAGACTCTAAACAACAACTTATTCTCTTGGAGCACTTAAGTTTAGTGCACAGATTTGGAAAATCAGTGGACTGAGGGAATTACGCAATTCCCAAGGGCAACTGGTGGTTCATGCATGGAAGACTCAGTTAGAACTGAAGTGGAAAAGTTATGACAGAGTTGGAAGAGTAGTTTATGGAGTTGTATTCAATTTAACTCAGTTAGACTCAGTTGAGCTAGTTGTATCTAGTCTAACTGAATGATACACTAGTGAGAGTGGATTGAATTAATTAGTTAATTAATTCACAAATAATAACTCATTAATCAAATGAACATTACAATAGTTAACTACAGTGCATGGCAGTTCCAGTGGAGACCCAGTGGAGAGATAGGTGAAAGGGCAAGATGGACTATCTGTTGTGACTATAGTGATGCATTGATTGCATCACACACACATTGGAGTTTCCAATTAGGATTGTGCAGTCAAGGCAAGGGTAATTCGAATTCATTCAGAGCTATTCTTCAGTAGGGATTGCGCAGTGGAGGCAGGCTAGCAGGAGGGCAAAGATCGGTGCATGGATTTGCAAATTTTTCCTGATTAGTGTGTGACGATTATATTGTACTAAGAGCTTGTTGTACTAATATTTGTATGAGATTGTCATATGATCTCCATGATACATAATATATGATAGTTGGGGTTTTCAGCTTCAGGCTTTCCCGTTAAACAACTGTGTTATGTGTGATTGTTTTTATTTATGCTTCACATGTGTGTGCAATTACTTTTCTGCAAAATATTAACAGTGGAATGATTTTGTATTTTGTAAGAAGTTAAATATTGTGAGATCAGGGGAATCTAGGACATATTCATGCTTAATATATATATTTTCTACAATTGATTGTCCTCCTAACTTTAACTGATAAAAATAGACCACATACTTGGCCATCCAACTTATTAGCGTACTAAAATTTGAACTGAAACTACAATTGAACGTATCCACTGCAATCCATCAAGATTAACATATTTTTTCACCTTGAAAACTTGAATGGTGAAACCAGAACTAAGCTGAAACTAAAGTCTGAAACATACTAATCTGAAAATGAAAAGCAATCTAAAACTAAAATTTAAAAGATGCCCAGAGTATCAAGCTTATTTTCACATCTACCTACCCTAATATAACTTGGAGATGATATATACACTAAGTGAAATCCTTTCTCCAATGAAACCAATCAATTAAATGACTACATGAATGATTCTTGTTCATTTTTTTGAGTAGGCTGGAAAAACAAAAGGGCCACTCCCATCTTACTTTTCTTTGAGCTGTAGTGCTCCAAATTTTCCTTAAACTCAACAACAAACCATTCCTAGCATAGCAGACTCCTTCTTTAGATGATTCTAAAAGGGCAACAAAAGGATCTTGGAACAATACTTGGTCCTGAGGATTCAAATAACAAACTTCATCTAGGGTTGCTCCTTGTTCCACTTTGGCATGCTCAGGATCCTTTTGAAAGAGAATAACTACACATTCTTCATGGTCATCTAACATGGAATCCTCATTATACACCCCTATGTTTTCCTCAAGAAAACCTGACATGTCTTGAAAGATTTGGCTGAATTCTGTTTGAAGGCCATCATTTTGATGAATAGGAGCACTTTCTGGAAATAGGGTTTCTTGAGAAGGTAGAACAGCATCAGTATCAATCTGTTCTTCTATTTCTTAATGAGGAAATGCTTCAGTACATAAATCAGCTATAGAACAAATAGAAATAATCTCTTCAATACATAAAAAATTAGAGGTTGGTTGCATGCTTAGAATCTGATTGATTTCTTCTTCAACTAAAGGAGGAGGGAGTCTTTTTTTTCTTTGGATTGAACAACAATTGTTTTCTTTCTCTTGTGAAGACTAATCATGAGGTTGAATGTCTTCTTTAGCCTCACACAAAAGAGTAGATGAATTATCATTTGTCCCCACAGGGATATCTTGTGGATCTTCTTTCATTTCTTGATTGCTTTCATTTTCAACTAACTTCTCTTGGTTGTCATGACAGTTAACTTGAGAATGAGATTCATGAATTGCTTCTAAGAGATCCTCGGGATGCCAATTTCCTAGATCTTCATCAATATTTACAAGGTATTGTATGAGATCCTCGGATTGATCACAACAATTTTCAGCTAATGATAACGATGGAGAATATTCTTTATAATGCTCATAAATCACCTTGTGGAAATATTTTAAAGAAAACAAGCTACCAGGATTCAAACCTTCATACCATTCCCTCGCTTTCCCTTCTAATCTTGCCATGAACATCTTCATGAGGCAATCCTCATGCCATTCGATCTTCAACTTCCATGAGTGTATATGAAATTTAATGAGATGTAACAAAGCATCATCAACATTCTCATCTTGAAAAATAGGAAGATTTCTTTGCCAATCTACCTAAGGCATTTTGTGTGGGAATCTAGGACTGTGATCTCTATTCATTGGAGCATACCTGCGTTGTATTCTTGGATTCATATTGTTAATTAGTCAAAGAGTGGGGTCACTGTATATTCGCAACATGTTATCACTCATAAAATTTGAAACATTAATTGACATGGTCATACAGTTCATTTATCAAAGGTCTCCTTAAGCTTTTCAAGTTGGTATAGGAAAATTTCATTTTTTACATGTTTAGCCTATCGTAAGGTTCAAGGCCACCTCCATTTAGGTCATGTCATGTCCCATCAGTCATCATAAGGTGTGAATTTTCATTTCCCAAGAATTTAAATTTAAAAAGGACGCTTAAGACAGTTTTACAACTTTTTGTAGTGTTTTATACAACAAAATAGCATTTTTCACTACGAAACTTCCTAATAATTTCGTAGAGAAACTGTCAAAAGTTAAACTAATCATGCTACGAAAAAAAAATCTTGTTTTTCTTTT
This sequence comes from Pinus albicaulis, assembly GCA_034641835.2. NCBI lineage: Eukaryota > Viridiplantae > Streptophyta > Pinopsida > Pinales > Pinaceae > Pinus > Pinus albicaulis. The sequence continues at coordinate 1,385,978,334 of CM076582.1, forward strand.
CAAACTTGATGTGAAGTGTCAGTTCATGATTGGAGGAGTTAGGGTGGAGTTCATTTGAGTCTGTTAGGGTTAATTCAAAGGTACAAAGCCATGTCTGAGGTCATCATTACCCATTGTAGCATGCATGTGTCATGATTAATGCATGAGCTGTCATTTAAACCATCAAAACCTTACCCAATTAGTCTTTTTTCATACTCCGCTTTATCTTTGCATGTAATTGGATTTCTATAGAGCTACTTCATCGAGCCAAGCAGGTTGCTGGCAGATTTAAAGGCTGCAGGTGTCATCAAGCAAGCGAGGCTGAGAAGATATAAAGCCACCATGGGTTGCAAGGAAGAAAACAAACAAAGGTGGTCACTGCCACAGGTATGAGCCCATGGACATCAATTTTCTCAATGAATACCTAACTGCCATGGAGACTTTTAGAAGAACGGGTTGCTTGCAATTCTTTTAAAGGTTGCAGGGTTGTCATCTACAGGTTTCCAAGGATTTTGCTAACAGTTTCACTAGAACAGCTTCAAAAGTGGGAATGTTGAACCTAACAGTGACACCAGACAACATTTCAGCAACAACGGTAATCCCTAGAGGAGGGGAAGAGTGGTTTAAAGGCATCAAGTTCACAATGCATGATTGAAAAGATTTCATCAAACCAGAGCATAGTGAAATTGATCTTACAAATGATATCCCTAGGAGTTTCATGAAGGAAAACTATTCAAAGTTGTTGATGATCATTCAGAAATATTTTACCTATGAAGGAAGGTTTCACATGGTCTACTCCTACCACCTTAGACTTCTTCTGCATTTTGTGGGTAAGAGATCACTTGACTTTCCCTTTTATTTATATATAAGTCTAGGTAAAATGTCAGATAAGGTGCAAATTAGAACAGAAGGCAGTGAAACTTCTCTCTTTCACCATGGTTTGATTAAGTTGTTGGTGTTAGAGGAGTTTAAGAGACTAGACAGAGATTGTACTTCCTTTCTATTCATGAGTGGTTTTGAAGTTGATGTTGTCACTCCTAAGAGAGCTTCCAAACCTAAGAATATTTCATCACCAACAGTGGAAGAGGAAGTTGAAGAAGGGAATAGATAATCCCCACCAGAACCAGTGAGTATGGAGATATAGCCTTTGTAGAAGATTGAAAAAACTAAAACGTCACCTGCAAAACAGAAGCAAACAATCAACAAACAAGGTAGCAAGAGAGTTACTAGGAGCCAAACATTGGTTAAGGGTAGCTTATAGGACACCTTGCATGCAATTGACATTGAAGAGACTCTCATTGTGCAAGTTGAATATATTCAAGATGGAGGAAGAAAGCTGAAGAAAGGTAAGACAGCTAAAAAGTTAGAGTTTTCAAGTGATGACGTTAGTTTCATGTTTCAACCTAGAAAGAAAATGACCATAAATGCAAGAACTTTCATGGAAAGTAGCAAAGAGACTCATAAGTTCAGTGAAACAGCTCAGCCACCAAGCATCATATATCTCTCTTCACCTGCAAAAGAAGTATTGGTTATCAAACAAAAGAAGGGTAAAGAGAAAATTAGTGAAAAATCAGAAATTTAAACCCTTAAGGAGTATTTGAAGAAGGCAGGTAAGGAGATATCAGTCTTGAATCAAGAAGCAAAGAAGCATAAAGCTGAGAAGGTTCAGTTTGAACAAATGAGGAAAATATGGGAATATCAAGTCACAAGTGTCTCAAAGACAAAATACAGAGAGGTTGATAAAGTGGACTCAGCCACTAAGGGGAGAAGTCAAACACATCAAAAAGATAAACCTGCACTTGCAATCCAAGAATAAGGCATTAAAAGACAAAGTGCAAGACCTTGAAGAGAAATTGGAGTTGATTCATGAGGATTTGGAAAAGAAAGGATTGAAAATGACTGTGGTAGAAGAGCCCATTAGTCAACTGATTGTAAATGAGGAGGAAACACCAAAGGGTAATAATTTGAGATAGAATATGCCTTAGGAGGTTCATAACATGTAGAGAATCAAATTTGGCAGCTGGAGGTCAGTTTTTGAAGAAAATCTAGAAAGGAGCAATTTCTGGTTTTTTGCACAGTTTCATAGTGTACCTAAAGCTTGAAGCCAAAAATACGCTATGAAAAAACCTGTAGGTTCTATTTTGCATTTAAAGTTAGTTTTTACATGTTTTAAAGAGAGGGATACGTGATGGTAAGGTGTTATGACATGATGAAGAGAATGGAACAACAAATAAGGGAAGAATATGGATGGAGAAACCACTTTTACCACGCTACTAAAACTCGCTACGAAACTGTCATGTTTTCGTAGCAATCAATTGTTGAAGGATTTTGAGCATCTTGAAAGTATTTTTTTCTATATGGAGACCTCCAGCATGTTAGAGGACCTTATTATCATATATTTATGACTCAAAGGAAGTTCCATACAGATAGGTCATCAGTGTTAAACACACACATGGTGGAGGAGAAAAGGTAAAACACACACACAGAAAGATAAGCATTCGTTGCTCATATTATTCATAGATGTATATTTATATTACATTAATGTGACTCTTGGATTCCGCATTCCAAGGTCACTTGGACTCTGTGACTGTTCGCCTTCCACACCTACCCATAGAGGATTAGGTGTCCAACAATCAGTAAAGACAATGTTGAAGATGAAGTTCATACATTTCTAAAAGTCAAGGTTATGTTCCATAGATCTATGGTGTTTTAAATATGTAAAGTTGTGGTGAGCTTAGTCATGTGTCTTTTGAGCATGTGATATTCATTATGTAACCATCATGTAATTGTTTCACAGATAAGATAGAGGAATGCAATAAATAGGAGATAGATTCCTATTAGGAGTTGGTTTCTTTAAAAAGGTAGATGTCAATTTTCTGTTGTAAGTTATTGTTTTCAGTTATGCAAGGTGTCTTAGGAGAATTTGAGGATCTAGCCACTAGGTAGATCATCCTTATTGTAAATAATGTCTATTTATAGACAAAACATCGAAGAAACAAAGGGTTGGAGAAAATTTGCACCAAATTTTTGTTTGTATGTTTTTGACCATTATCAGTAATACAAAGTGACATTCTTCTTTCCAGACCTGAGATTCTCATGAATTTTTTGATGTCTTATTGATGTATATATTTATGTTTTATCATATGCAGTAGATTTCATCTCTAATTACTCAAAACTCATAATATTATGTTCTAACTTCCTTTAGTGATGAAATGATTGTGTTCTCATATGTTTTGTGTGTGAGATACCTCTGTCTAAAACCTCTATCTACCTCAGCTTCCATGTGAAGAACCATTGTTACTGAAACTACTGATTGTTGACTCCATAAGCCCAATGGTAGCAAGCCTACATTTTTCAACTTGAAATCATACAAAACAAGTTAAATTTTCTATAGAGTTAGCCATCTAGTACTATCCTAATTCAAAATCATAAACCCTCATTGAGAGAGCCCTCTCAAACTGAAGAGGCTAATCTTCAGTTAGAAGTGGTTTGAAACAGTTACACTGAGTTATTCATTAGTATCCAATCAACATTAATTTGGTGATAACACAACCAATCTAGATTCTTCTACTAATGGAGTCTTTAGGCCAACTGAAAACTATGGATTCTCCAGGTGGATGATTTCAAATTTCTTGTGTCTGGCTATTGTCCTTCAACAACCAGATAACAATCTTGGAACATACTTGAATCATACAATATTTTGACTGGAGCTTCTGTGTTTTGATGAAATATTAAGATTTTTCAATAACTTAGTCCCCACTATGGTCGTAATTATGTTATCACTCTGTATTTTGTAAGATTGGAAAGAAAAAACGATAGAGGAAAACATCAAACCAATTTGGAGTCTAGGACCTAACCTTCCTAGACATAGAGAGGGCTCTCTTTATCTCCGATTTGAATTTATCTTAAATATCATAAATCTTGGTGTTAGGCTAGTTACAGTGATGGTAGTTTTGGTTGTTTTTTGTTGATTTTGATGGTTGAATTAGAAGGCTGCAGGGACTATTCCATTGGGCTATGGAGTCAAAGGCTGGATTGGCACATCAACGTTCAAGAGCATCACAGGGAAAGCTAACTATGCTAAGTTGATATTTAGAGTTGTATGAATTCTGAGGTAAAATATATAGTAAGGTTCAGTTTTGACTAAAGATCAGTTAAGAATTCTTTAATCAGACTTCAGTAGAAAACATTAATATTGTAAATGCATACATAATTAAGGTGCTCCAATAACAAATCTTAATCTAAAATTTCTGATTTACAATTAGATGAAAAGATGCACAGCAGGGAAAACAAAGGAAACATTTAAAAAGAGAAGTAGCACATCACCATTATAACACAGCTCAAGAATCATGTAAACGGTCTTTGATTATTGATGTCCAACTGCAAAATTACAGTGCTCCAATATAGTAGTTCTTACAATGCAGGGGCTAACAATATCCAACCCATGATAATGCTAAGGCATGCATTATTTATCTAAATACTAAGTTGGTTTCCCTACCTTACTCGGAAACCTTTCATTGATTACAATTTAGCAGAAAATGGACAAGTGTGGCCATGCAAGGCCTGAACAGAAATCTCTGACAACAACACCACCTCTGGAATTAATTTTGGGCGACTCTTTGTAGATTCAAACATTTTGATGGCTCTTCGTAAGATAAAACAATAATCTTGGAGGTGGATGTGATGGTCAAAAATAGGCAACCCATGGTGGCTCTGACATCTGGCTCTGTTTCTCAGAAAACCGACGTTGTGTAATAAAATCTGGTGCAGTGCTGGCCACTTTTCATTGATTGGTGACAGTGTTGATGTGTTCTAGTGCCTTTTCTGCTTATGCTGGTATACCATAACAGTTTTACATGAATGCCCTTTTCTTGAGTTGACCTTTTCATTCTATTTCCTTATTACCATGACGTTCAGCCTCACTTTGCCTTTTCCCCCCTTGTCGGGTCCTACCAAAAGTCTTTATGTCGTGTTTTAACCTATTTATTCACAAAATGGCACCCAAAACTCATACGCCCGGACCTAAAATCTTTTAGATTTCATCTTGGAATTACATCACATTCATGCCAACATCACACTTTGCACTTTGTTGTCTTTAACTTTTTCTTTAACACTTTTTATCCTGAACCCATGCATTGCGATATGCGATTGGGTCCCACCCACATCGCATATTGCACTGCGGTGATATTAACATGAACCTTTCACACTATCTTTTAACATTTGTGATATGCGCATTGTGATCGGGTCGCACCTAGCATCGCACATCACACTTCGTTGACTTTAAAATTTTACCCTTTGTGCCTATCCTTTAACATTTGCGATTGCGATCAGGTCCCACCGTCATCGCATATTGCACTTCGCTGACTTTAACATTTACCATTGCACCTATCCTTTAACATTTTCGATTTTTGATTGTGATCAGGTTCCACTGTTGTCGCATATCACACTTCGCTGACTTTAACATTTCACCCTTCGCGCCCATCCTAAAAAACTTGTAATATGTGATTGCAATTGGGAGATGGACCCCATTACAAGCTTCTCCAAGCAGACAAGTGAAATTTAGTTAAGAAATGGTAAAAAGCCGCCCAAACCATAATATGAAGGATTTCAAAGCATTCAAGGTGTATGCGAGGGAAATATGGGTCTCGCCTGTCCTGCATATCGCACTTCGACGACTATAACATTTACCCTTGGGAAATTATCCTTTGAATCTTTTGATTTGAGCCCACGCAACCGGAATTCAACTCTTTTTAGTTTCTAATGCATTTGTGTTCAAATCATCCAGATTTCAGAGGGGTACTTCAAAAATGAGCGATATTACGAAGAGGGGATGTGAATAATATGTGGAGGTGAGCGGGGATGGTTAACGCAAATGGGTCGGGACAGGTGATGTGAGGTGGAGTCGGGGTATGAGAGTCGAGGGGGTAAAAATGAAACTTAGGATAAGAGAAATAACAAAGGGGAGGGGTAAAAAGGATATGCAACGTGGTTGGGGAATTAGGATAAAAGCATGCCATAAGGTCTCAAACATGAAAAAAATCACCCCTTTCAGACCTTTAGAGAAAAATTTGATCTTTTCAGTTTGATTATAGGAAAACAATCAAGCAGTTTTTAGGCTGCATACTTATAGTATGAACTTTTCATATTTCATTTTTAAATACCCTATTTTCTTCTTCTTTTGTTTCTCTTTATCTTTATTTGGAAAATAATTTTGAATATTGACATCTGTGCACAATATGAAAAATTTGCAAAGAGAAAGTACATAGTCAACTAGTGATACTATAAATTACAGGACTCTAATAGTGCATTCTGATAATTGACTTGATGAAAGTTTAACTAAGCTAAAAGAAGAGAAGACATTAGTAACACAAGTAATCTCACAATTAATTATCAAGAAGAGAATTTGTATTAATCACCAACCCTTCAAATTATCAACATGGTATCAGACCTAAGGTGCTAATCTCAAGGGCTTTTTGTTAAAGAAGACACTCTTGAAAGCGAAGATCAAAGTTTGGGTTGAAAATTCAAATCAGTTTGCAAGGAAGACTCTCTAGATACTTCAAGAAGGATCTCCTATCTCATTCAAAGAATCAACTCATTCAATAAAGTAATATTGGTCATCAGAGATTCATTTTCAAGACATTTTTAAAAGGAGGTCTTCAACTTTTGAAGGTATTATTTATCAATAAGGACTCCAGATCACCTACATTAAATATTTCTATCTTAGAAGAATCTCTCAACTTCATCTTCATCATCATCAAGGAAGCTGCAAGCCACTTTCTCAGGTAAGCACTCAAATCTATCAATATGACCTATTGTAAAGAGAGCAACAAGATGGTTGGGTCATCAAACTTCAATTAATGGAAGAAGAGGACAGATTTGAATTTAATTGAAGATGAATTTATGGACTATATCGAAGGATCTACGTTTCAAGCCCCAAAATAAGATGCTCCAGCCCATGCCAAGTACATGAAGGGAGAAATTAGAGCCCAGAGGATTCTCATATAATCCATTAAGGACTCACTCATTCCTTATGTATCAAAACTAAAGTCTGCAAAAGAAATATATAAGAAATTGGTGGAGCTATTCCTTGTGAGTACTGCAGGAGAAGCAATATCTCTGAGACGGAACTATACAAAATGAAATTATCAAGGGAATAACGAATCACTCCATAATTTATGAGGATTTATGAAAAAAGAGACCAACTGCAGGAACTGGGAGAAGTAAAGTGTGACACTGAGATGACTACATTGGTGCTGAATGCTCTACTACAGGAATGGGGAAACTTCACTTCTATTTTATATGGGAAGAAATAATCCACCCCATTCCATTATTTATGGTCTCTATGTAAAATTGAGGAAACAAGACTAAAGGCCAAAGCTGATACAGGACCAAGTGAAGAGAATCATGCCTTTGCAGCCTCATACAGGAAGAAAGGAAGATTCAGAAAATTTGGCCCTCAGAATAAAAGAAGGAATATGGACAACGTATGATGCTTTGGATGTAATGAACTTGGGCATTATAAAAGAGATTTTCCTAAATCTGGAAAGGACAAGAGGAAAAAGAAAGAAGACCATGTCACAAATGAAAGAGAATAACCCGATGCTAAGAAATATAAGAAAGAGGAATCAAGAGATCTCTATTATGATTGAGATCATATTTGTCTTTAAGTGATTTATGATTGATTGTAAAATAGTATGATAGGAAATAAATGTACATTAGCAGGCATCACGATAGAAGCATGGAAGGAGCTCTCGATGAAACAGCTTCTGGAAAACCTCTCTAATAAAATTGCTAAAGTAAAGCAGTCATCAAGATCAAGGGTCATCATGGAAACAGAATTATGGATGTGATTACATAATGATGGAGTATGCCAAAGGAATCAAGCTCTTCATTCTAGAGAAATTTCTACAGGATGACTCAAGGGAAATAGGTATGAGGTATGTAGACATATCTGTTGATATCAGATGTTGTGAAGTCATTTCATATGGTTGTAGATAATAAACCTCCATATTTAGAAGTATGATATATGAAGAAGGATCTCTCGGTGAACTGACAGATGAAATCAACATAATATGTCCTCATGGAATATGAGGTGGTTGTATGTCAACGAGAAACTGAAAACTTGTAAGTTCCTGGGAATGAAGAATGTGCAGAAAGAAAGAGATCATAAAATGAAACCATGTCAAGAGGCAGTTATCATCTGGAAACCAAGAAGATGTGACTAAGAGATCTCCTGGGAAGATATGTAGACTCTGGCGAAAGTCTGGTAAAGAAGGAGACCCTTAGAAAAACATATCATTAGGATATGTGTCAATCTGAATAAAGGATGTTGATGCCTACATGAAGATTTCATGGTGAAATATCATCACTGAAGGCTACTAATCATGAGAAAGGATGTATGATCCTTGGAGATTATTCGAAGGAAAGCAACATGGCATAAAAGTGGACCAGATAAGGAAGTCTGATGAATCGCTTTCTGATAGCTGACATGACTCGTGGATGAAAGTGATGGATGATTTGTGCCCTATGAAGCTAAAATTTGAAGATTCCTCACTATCTAAATCCATGACATCAAGGGCAGTAATTCTTCATGAGCAGTTGGGTGTCTCACCATTGCTTCTGGAGGTCCCTGGTTAAGAGGGAGCCTGGTGATAAGTTTCTTACTTGGAAGAAACTTGGTAATTCCTAAGAACGATCTTAGGTACATTCCTTGTATAGGAATGATTACATTCCCTTGTGGAATAGGTCCTCCCTAGTTGAGAGGGAGAGATAGACCTATCATTTTGGTCTTCACTTGGGAAGACAGAATGGAGGATTGGGTAATCATCTAGCATTTGATACTCTTTGAGAATGTGTTAGGGCATTCAAGATAAGAGTAGTCAGGGACTGATATTCTTTGAGGGTTAGCCACCCAAGAGAAGAATAGACCAAGAATTTCATACTTTGGGAACATTCGGGTGGAGTATGTACCTTGGAGAGACAATGATGATGGTGTTTATAAGTCATGTGTCTCGCTAGCATTGTAGCCCATTGTCTCGTTGAGAGATGGTGTTGTTAGTCAAGGCCTTTCACTAGGATAATTATGGTTGATATGATGCTATAAAGATGTGATTATTAATCTAGCTCTTATTATGAGATTCGTCAATCTGAAAGTAACCATGTACCTATATGAATACCTCCCTAGTTAAGAGGGAGTGTTGAAAAGTGTAACTAGGTCAGTCTTCATGATGACTATGTAATTATGTATTTATGTAAAGAAGAAGACAAAAGATAATAAAATGTAATTTTGGTGTACTTGCTTCATGGGTTTCATGAGAAAGATTTTATTACGTAGATAGACTTCTTCTTGATGTCTATTAGGTTTTTTTCTTCTAGGAACACATAGAATTAAATTTCTCATACATGAAGGATCTAGTCTAGGAATATATGCTCCAAGACCTTGTGGAATAAGCTCATAACAGCCCTCAATCAAACGATGAAATTCAAGCTGTAAAAGCAGTAAAGAAGTACCTTATCAATGCTGGAATAAACCTTAACTAATCGTCCTAATTCACCATGAACTAGTCGGCCTAACTCGCAGCTGTATGGTCATCTTGTTTAAAGGGATGTGCCCCATATATATACATATGATATGCGGTCATTTGGGAGATAGAAAAGTGCAGATCAAAGAGGTACAAGAAGTACAGAGGTACAGAATACAGTATGGATTTTTGAAGTCTTGTTCAAGGTTTTTAAGTGTGGATTTGTGAAAGAAGAATTGTGGATTAATTTGTAACAGAAGTGCAGATTCTTTTGAGGATAAATTGTGGACAGTTTTGAACTAAAGTGTTGTGTTTTCATATAGGGAGGAGTGTAGATTTCAGCCAGGGTTAAGTACGTATTTTAGTGTGGAGAACATCATTTGATCAAGACTAAACAAATTTTGGATATACTATAGAAACTTGAAACATTGACGTTATAGTGTGAAGACAATAAGGAAGGTAAATCTATGATTTACCTTCCTAATGTATATATAAAGGAAAGACAATATCCCGAGTATATCCCGAGTGAGGTAACCTCAATTTAATAAGAATTTAAAGGTCCCAAGTGACCTAGCCTAACATCTAAACAAGCTTATGGAATGGGACAAAGATAAATTGTTCGAGTAACCAAGTCAACAAAGAGAGACTTAGAAATCGTGTTCTCTAAGTGATGGTGTAAGATAGTGTAGGTCAGTAAAAGAAAAAGAATCAGTGTTGGATATCATCAAAGAAGAAGGGACAAGGTCTTGGAAGCATACTTATATTAAGGGTCTGAGTCTTGGTCATGGTACTTGTCATTTGAAGATCTATAAGAATAATTATTTGCGGGTTTCCTCTCCAACGGGGAGAGGTTTTTCCCTGGCTCTAGGAGCCTAACTTTTGTGTATTGTGCATTTTGATAATTAACTTGATGAAAGATTAACTAAGCTAAAAGAAGAGAAGACATAAGTAACACAAGTAAGCTCACAATTTATTATCAAGAATAGAATTTGTATTAATCACCAGCCCTTCAACTTCTCAACATGGTATCAGAGCTAAGGTGTTAATCTCAAGGTTTTCTTGTCAAATAAGACACTCTTGAAAGCGAAGCTAAAATTTTGGGTTGAAAAGTCAAATCAGTTTGTAGGGAAGACTCTATAGCTACTTCAAGAAGGATCTCCTATCTCATTCAAAGAATCAACTCATTCAAGAAAGTAATCTTTGTCATCAAATATTCATTTTCAAGACATTGTTAGAAGGAGGTGAGTCAACTTCTAAAGGTATCATTTATCAACAAGGACTCAAGATCACCTACATTGAATATTTCTATCTTAGAATAATCTCTCAACTTCATCTTCATCATCATCAAGTAAGCTGCAAGCCACTTTCACAAGTAAGTACTCAAATTTGTCAAGATGACCTATTGTAAACAGAGCAACAAGCTGGTTGGGTCATCAAACTTTAGTGCATAGAAGAAGAGGAGAGATTTGAATTTAATTGAAGACGAAGTTATGGACTATATCGAAGGATATACAGTTCAACCCCCAAAATAAGATGCTCCAACCCATTCCAAGTACATGAAGGGAGAAATTAGAGCCTAGAGGATTCTCATAGAATATATTAAGGACTCATTCATTCCTTATGCATCAAAACTAAAGTTTGCAAAAGAAATATATAAGAAATTGGTGGAGCTATTCTTTGTGAGTACTGCAGGAGAATAAATATCTCTGAGACAAGAACTATACAAAATGAAATTATCAAGGGAAGAAGGAATCACTCCATATTTTATGAGGATTTCTGAAATAAGAGATCAACTGCGGGAACTGGGAGAAGCAATGTCTGACACTGAGATGACTACATTGTTCTTGAATGCTCTACTAGAGGAATGGGGAAAATTCAGTTCTATTTTATATGGGAAGAAATAATCCACCCCATTCTATGATTTATGGTCTCTATGTAAAATAGAGGAAACAATAATAAAGGCCAAAGCTGATACAAGACCAAGAGAAGAGAATCATGCCTTTGCAACCTCATACAGGAAGAAGGGAAGATTCAGAAAATTTGGCCCTTAGAATAAAAGAAGGAATATGGAAAATGTACGATGCTTTGGATGTAATGAACTTGGGCTTTATAAAAGAGATTGTCCTAAATCTGGAAAGGACAAGAGGAAAAAGGAAGAAGCCCATGTCACTAATGAAAGAGAAGAACCTGATGCTAAGAAATCTAAGAAAGAGGAAGCAAGAGATCTATATTATGATTGAGATCATCTTTCTCTTTAAGTGATTTCTGATTGATTGTAAAATAATATGATAGGAATAAATGTACATTAACAAGCATAACGATAGAAGCATGGAAGGAGCTCTCGGTGAAACAGCTTCTGGAAAACCTCTATAATAACATTACTAAATTAAAGCAATCATCAATATCAAGGGTAATAATGGAAATAGAATTCTGGATGTGATTACATATTGATGGAGCAGGCCAAAGGAATGAAGCTCTTCATTCTAGAGAAATTTCTACAGGATGACTCAAGGGAAATAGGTATGAGGTATGTAGACATATATGCTAATATCGGATGATCTGAATTCATGTCGTATGTGTTGGGTATCAAATCCATATACTTTTATCTTCTATTTTCACACACCTTTCTACCTCTTATATCATTAATTGCTCTAAACACACGAGGTAAATCCCTTTCCACTGTCTTATATGGAATGTTTGACTAATGAAATAATAATCATGGAGATTTTATCTACGCAAGTATTAATTCCGTTATTTCAATAGATTTGGCAAGTAAAGGGGTCACATCTACAAGCTACGAAGAAACTCCAAATTCTCAGCATTATCTTGATATGTTGTAACAACACAACAGATTCCAACTTACCCCAAATCTATTCCAGGCCTTTCGTGGTTTTCTCTCAACAACTAGTTGATTGTTGTAACAATTGTATATTTGTAGATATTTAGTTGTCAGATTGAAAGGATGGTTTTCCTTAACATTCGTATAAGAAGGGTCTCAGGGCTGTGAATTGGGGTTAAGAAAAAAGAGACTAATTTTGTAATAGAAGTATTTTAATTAATTGAGTGCACATCATTTTTATGTTTGATATGTGAGATGTGAGTTTACCGCATCACTGATCAGAGAGTTGGGCCCACTCTTCTGATCAGGTGCTGTGTTATTTCCCTTTGTTGATTTCGCAATTTTGTTGGTTATTTTAACTATTGTTCCGCTATGATTTTGTAATTGTTGTGAATGCTTTTATAATTCCGCAATTTATCTTTAATTGTTGTTACAATATTTTTTCTTGTTTTAATTATTAAATCTGTGTTCAATAGCAGATTATGTTATTGCTCCTGCATATACTGTGTGCGTTAGTCTTGCAATAACCAACGCACCCGAATTGATAATTAATGTGGGAAAGGGTTTGAATATTCATTCACACTTGGACACCAACATTTTTGTGTCGTTGTTGGGGAAGGCTAACAAGGTGCAAGAACACGATCTGCAATTGATCTAGGGATCAATCTCATCTTACAGAGGGAATTCATTACCCTGCTCTAAGTCCTGAGTGTAGTGTTCTATTTTTTTTCTTTCTCATTGTTTCTTTTAGAACCAATCTCTTGTCTTGGGGAGGGATTTTGTTACCTTACTCTGAGTCCTGAGCGTAGTGTTATGCTTTTCTGATTTTTTATTATTTTTCCTAGGGGCCAATTTCTTGTCCCGGGGAGGGTATTTGATCACCCTACTTCAGGTCGTGAACCTTGAATTTTTTTTATTTTATTTGATTCTCTTTTTGAACCAACACTCTCATGCCGGGGAGGAAACTATTCGTCCTTCTCCGGCTCCTGAGTGCTTCTGTTATTTTAATGATTTATTCCTACCAATTGTATGAACAAAGATCCAAATAAGAGGGGTAGAGGAAGACCCCTAAAGAAGGGAAGGGATCTGGGAATGAACATGTATATCTAGGAGATCATCGCAAAGGTTGAATCAGAAGCATATTCTCGTGCTTTTGTCAGGTTAAGGGTTCAGACGAAGTCCAGAGGGCAGTCAGTTGAGCATCCAGTGTCATCCATGGCACCAGAGGAAATTATTTCAACAGTAGGAGGAATAAATAAGGTATCAGTGGAAGAGATACCCATGTTACTAGAAGAAGGGGAAGAAATAGCAAGCAGAGGGTCAGAAGAATTGAGCAATTCCAATTGGGAAGAAGAACTCTTGAAGGATTTTGCATCACCACGAGACCAAGGGAGCGCAGTGAAACCTCTTGCAGTTGAATCACCCCAATTATCAATTGCGGAACTAGTTGAAATCCTGGTGAGTATTGGAGGATATTCATGGCACCTACAATTTCCTCTATTGATTTCCAAATTGGAAACATTATAGGTGATCCACCCATGAAGCCCATTCCTTTAACGGCTCTGCCTAATTTTCATGGGCTTTCCTCTGAAGACCCCAATACATTCCTCTTCGAATTTGAAATTTGTTTTCGAGGGTACAATTATATCGTCAATGCTCAAAAATTAAAAATATTTCCTACTAATTTAAAAGGGACAGCCCTGCGATGGTTCATTGGTTTAGGGGGAAATACTATCTCCTCATGGGATGCGATGAAGGAAGTATTTTTTGAGAAATAACAGGATTATTATAAATCCCGTGACATCAAAGAGGATATTTTTAAGTTTGAACAGAAAGAGGATGAGAATATGGAATATTGTGTGGATTGATTTAAATACATAATGCAGAGATCGGTCCATAGTGACCTAGACAAAGATATTCTGAAGATCATCCTTCTTCGGGCACTTAGGGAAGATTCCCTGCAACTCTTGAACATAGTAGTAAAGGGGGACGTCTCGAAGGAATACTTTGACATTATCTGTTGGATGTGCATTCAATGTTCACGAGGGGCTACAAGAAATGGACAAGGAATTCAGTCATCAAAAACTTCTGGTGGAGGGGTCACAAAGGAAAAAATTGGAAACCTATTGGATAACCTAAGGACTGATATCCTAAGTACATTATCTTCCCATATGGACACTTTGCAATAAAAACAGAAACAAATGGAGTTGGAGTATACTATGGCTATATTCTACCCACAGTTCAGAAAGAATCATCCACGAAAGAATGCCCATTAAATACAGTTGAAGCCTGTGCAATTTGCAAACAGACCCATGTGGCCAGCTCGTGCCCTTCCTTGCCAGGATTGAAGGCAGTTTTTCAAGGGGCAAGTGAAGAAAATGTGGTAGATCAATTTTATTTCATGGGACCAAAGAAGCCATGGCAACCTCGACCACCAATTATGAATCCAGGTATGCCCTAGGACCCATCTCATTATTTTCATAATTTTAATATGGGTCCCTAGTCTGTACCTTTTCGCCAATGTGGTCTCAGTATCAATATTCCCCCTGGAAACAATGGGTTCCCTAGACTAGTTTGAATCCTTCATGGGCTCAGAATTGGCGTGGACCCTCTCCTACTAGATAGTTTCCCCAATCTATGCCACAACAACAACTTCATTTGCCCTCCAATGTACCTCCAGGCAACCCATCCCTTCGACCCCAACTTCCTATCCAACCTAATCTAAATCCTAATAATAAATGGGTCCAACAAACTGACACTCTTAACCTTCCATCATATAGCATTCCTGCCGTAGGACTTAATGAGATAAACTTACGATCTGGGCGGGTAGTGAATGCTCCAACTTCACCTATTATCATAGAATAGATTGACAGTGAAGTTATAGAACCAGAAAGAAAAACAGTTGGGGATAAACTAGACCAAAACATGATAAATCAAACACCTCCCCAACCTTCTCTTAACCAGGTTCGTCCAATTACTCCACCATATCCTGAAATATTGACCCTGAGTAAAAAAAATCCCACAAGCAGAGTTCGACTTCCTAGGAGAATTACAAAATATTTTCATTAAAATACCCCTGCTCCAAGCTATGAGGGATGTACCTATATATGCAAAAACTCTCAAAGAATATTTTTCTAAGAAACCTGGGAAGAAACCAAGGGATCCGTTAACCATTCATGTGATGGGTAGACTGTTTGACATCATGCTAGGAAAAACTATGCCTGTAAAATATGGGCATCCAGGGAACCCAATTCTAACGGTACAAATAAATGGGGTTGAAATCCCAAATGTACTGGTAGATTTGGGTGCTGCCATAAATATCATTACCTCCGAAACAATGAATGAATTAGGTCTCAAAAAAATTAAGCCAACCCCTATTTTCTTGGAATTGGCAGATAGGTCTATAATTAAATCGGTAGGGAAGTTGGAAGATGTTACTATTTCGATGGACTCATGGCACTATCCCGTGGACCTCCTTGTATTACAGACATGATCCCCAGTCGGTGGTCATCCATTGATCTTAGGAAGACCTTGGCTCGTAACCGCAGATGCCTATAATGGGTGTCGATCTAGACATATGATTATATCAAATGGGACGGTTACAAAGAACCTCACTCTCTATCCTCCTGCGGAACCCAGCCCATAAGAGAAGATATTAGCCAGGCAAAAACCTCTGCCAATGGAAGATTCTGAACCTAAAAATGAAGAATTTAGACCAATCCTTACCATTGGGAAGGCCCTTCAATTCAAAATATAAACTAAGGACGATACCATTAACACTTTTATTAATGATCCCTTTTCTATTTCTGATTCAACTCATCAAATTTTAGAGTTTTCCATGAGCTGTGAGACGCAGGAAAATATCAAACCAGAAGATGAAACTGAAGACATTCTTGTAAATTCATCCCATGATAGTATTCCGACTGAAATTGAACCAGAGAAGACACTCAATATTAACCTAAATCTGTCACAATCCCAGATAAAGCTGCTCCTAAAAGTCCTTCAAGACCATCAGGAAGCTTTCGCCTAGGATTATACTGACATGAAGGGGATCCCTGCTATTTTATGTACTCATCATATTTATATTAAGGAAGATTTATGTCCTGTTAGACAACCCCAATGGAGAATGAATCCTACTCTAAAGAACATTATCAAGGACGAACTGCAGAAATTACTGGATGTAGGTTTTATTTACCCCATCTCAGATAACCAATGGGTGTCTTCGCTGGTTATCGTTCCCAAAAATAATGGTAAACGGTAGATCTCCGTAGACTATAGGGAGCTAAATAAAGAAACTCAAAAATACCATCTCCCTTTGTCA
The DNA here is from genome assembly GCA_034641835.2 of Pinus albicaulis. Taxonomy (NCBI): domain Eukaryota; kingdom Viridiplantae; phylum Streptophyta; class Pinopsida; order Pinales; family Pinaceae; genus Pinus; species Pinus albicaulis. The sequence continues at coordinate 1,385,994,997 of CM076582.1, forward strand.
TTCATTGACCAAGTCCTGGACACCCTGGCTAGGAAAAATTTCTTCTCCTTCGTAAACGGGTTTGGCAGGTATAATCAGATCCAAATAGCCTCGAAAGACCAAGATAAAAAAACTTTCACATGCCCATGGGGGACCTTTTCATACAGGATCCTCCCATTTGGTTTGTGTAATGCACCTGCAACCTTCTAGAGGGAAATTCTGGGAATTTTTTCTGATTTAGTCGATGACAGTGTTGAAATCTATATGGATGATTTTACTCCATATGGGAACTCATTTGAAGAAGGATTGGAGAATCTGGAAAAATTACTCAAAATATGTAAGCAGAACCATGTATATCTTAGTATATTCAAATGCCATATGATGAGGGAAGAAGGAATAGTATTGGGACATTTTATCTCAGCTGCTGGAATTCGAGTTGATCCGGCCAAGGTAGAAGTAATAATTCACTTCCTCGTACCTAAGACACCCACACAGATACGTAGTTGCATCAGTTGTGCTAGTTATTACAGACGTTTTATAGAAAATATTTCTAAAATAGCACATCCAATTTTTCAATTGTTAACAAAAGATGCATAATTTTTGTGGATAGAGGACTGTGAAACAACTTTCATAAAAATCAAGGGACTCGTTTGCAAAGATCCAATCCTTCGAGGACCTGATTGGGCATTACCATTTCACATACATGCTAATGCCTCTTAGACAGTAGTAGGAGAAGTCTCAGGACAGGAGGTAGACACGACACCATATGCAGTTTACTACGTCAGCAAGAATTTAACTCCTGCTGAGTTGAGTTACATGGTAACTGAAAAATAATTCCTACCTGTCATCTATGCTATCAACAAGTTCCGACACTACATCACTGGGTATCCTACTTTCATACATACTGATAATGCAACAATAAGGTATTTGATGAATAAACCTATCACTCCTGGTCGCATTACAAGATGGTTGCTATTGCTTCAAGAATTTGATATCACAATAATAGACAAACTAGGAAAAGATAACGCAATTGTTGATTTTATGTCCAAAATGGATAATAATGATAAATGCACACCTATAGAAGATAGTTTTCCCGATGAGAATCTTTTTGAAATTTCTACTAACCCTCCGTGGTACGCAGATATTGCTAACTATCTTGCTACAGGGAAGGTGCCCCATCATTTTTCATATAGGGAACAGCGAAAAATTATTCATCACAGTGCTTAATATTCCTGGATGGCAGGGTACCTGTTTCATACAGGAGTCGATAATAAGATTCGGAGTTTTGTATCTGAGGATGATATTTGTGAAGTGTTGAAGGCTACCCATGATAGCCCTTGTGGGGGGGAATTTTACAGATAAAAGAACATGCCATAAGGTGTTACAAATGGGATATTACTGGCCTTCTATCTTTCAGATGCGCGAAATTATGTCCGGAGGTGTGATAGTTTCCAGTGCATGGGGAAGCCTGGTCGATCTAATGAAATTCCCTTGCAACCACAAGTAGTCCTTGAACCTTTTAAGAAATGGGCTATCGATTTCGTTGGGCCCTTCAACCCACCCTCCCAGCAAAAGGTTCACATTTTGGTCTGCACCGATTACGTGACTAAGTGGGTAGAAGCCAAAGCTATCGCGAAAGAAACAGAACAGGTAGTTTCAGATTTTCTATTTGAAGAAATTTTTACTCGTTATGGTACTCCGAGGGAGATTGTTTCAGATGGAGGAGCATAATTTACATCACGCATGATAGCAAGGCTTATGTAGAAATATGGGGTCATCCACAAGGTGACATCTCCATACCACCCCTAGGCTAATGGACAAGTGGAGAGCACAAACAAGATATTGGAAAATATCTTGACAAAAACTGTGGCATACCATCGTCGAGATTGGGCTCAAAATCTTCCTGAAGCTCTCTTGGCATACAAAACAACATGGCAGAACGCAACTAGGTTTTCACCATTCGAGTTGGTTTATGGGAAATCCCCGCTGTTTCCAATAGAATTTGAAATCAGTATGCTCAAAACAGCTCTTGAATTAGGTTTGGATCTGTCAAATGCCCAGAAACATCAACTGGCTCAGCTTAATGAACTAGACAAAATTCGTTCAATGGTTGTCCAGAGGACTACTGCTATTCAGCAACAGAGGATAAAATATCACGATAGTTTTATCAAAAACAAGGTTTTTCATAGGGGAGATTGGGCATTACTTTATGACTCTCATTTTAAGGATTTTAAGGGAAAGCTTTGCACTCGCTGGATGGGACCTTATGAGGTGTATGTTGTATTTGATAATGGAACATTCAGGCTAATCACAATTGACGATACACGTACTTCTTTTGTAGCAAATGGACATCTGTTGTGTAACCAGCTCCAAAAAGAGAAGAAAAGAGATATCAACGCCTTAGAAATGAGCCACTTCGAGGGGGCAACCTCCAATACATTACATAAATGAAAAATTCTTGGATGATACAATTTACAAAACCTCCTTTCTATATATAGGAGTCCATGGGGCCATAATGTAATCCTAGTGGGCCACGATGTAATCCTAGCCGACCTAACAATAATAATTTAAGGGCACAATAATAACAAAATGGGGGTTACAAGGGTACAATAATAACAATAAGGGGTTACACTAACAATAATAAGGGACTATACTAGTGATATAGGGACCTAACATGCCCCTCTCCTTCAAAAAAGTGTTGTCCTCAACGCTTGAGTAGCTACGGGTGCTTCTGTATAAAATTCTCATCCTCCCATGTAGAATCTTCAGTGGGTAAGTTCTTCCACTTGATGAGATACTCTGAAATTGATCGATTCCGTAGCTGTCGAGTTCTTGTTTCCATGACCACTTCAGGTTCCAATATTATTTTTCCTTCCTCATTGAGTTCTGGAAATATTGTTTGAACTGGAAGATTTTCACCTATAACCTTCTTTAAGCATGAAACATGGAAAACTGGATGTACTCGCGAAGAAGCAGGAAGCTCCAATTTTTATGCCATAGAACCAATCTTTTGCAACACCTTGTAAGGACCATAGTACTTTGGTGATAATTTATTATCCTTCTTAGCTTGCTTGAGGGAAATTTGTTTGTATGGTTGCAGCCGTAAAAATACCCAATCTCCTACATCAAAACTTCTCTCGCTACGATGTTGATCTGCCTGTTGTTTCATTCGATTTTGTGCCAAATTCCGGTTATCCTTTAAGAGTTGGAGAACTTCTTTCTGATGCTCGATGTGATCTTCCACTGCTTGAACCTTTGAATTTTCTCTTAAATATGATGTGATGGATGGTGGATGATATCCATAAAGTGCCATAAATGGGGTCATTTTTGCTGCAGTATGGAAGGAATTGTTATACCACCATTCAGCGAGAGGTAACCACTTGACCCATTGTGTTTGTTTATCAGATAAAAAACAACGAAGATATCCTTCCAAACATTTATTTACTATCTCAGTTTGACCATTAGATTGAGGATGATAAGATGAGCTATGAGCTAATTGAGTACCCAAACAAGAAAATAACTCCGTCCAAAAATTTCCAGTAAAAATGGGATCTTTGTTGCTCACAATAACCCTTGGGCTTCCATGTAGCTTTTGAATTCTGTCCATAAATGTAGTAGCAACTGTACTTGCTTTAAATGGATGAGATAATGCACAAAAGTGTGCATACTTGGTAAGTCTATCAACTACCACCATGATGACACTCTTTCCTTGAGACTTAGGTAAACCTGTGATAAAATCCATTGAAATCTCCTCCCAACGTTGACTTGGAATGGATAAAGGTTGTAGAAGTCTCGGGGTCTTAATTGTTTCCACTTTATTCTGCTGGCAAACCAAACATTCCGCCACAAACTTTTGAATATCAGATTTAAGGCCATCCCAAAAAAAATCTTTCTTCACCCTGTGGTAAATTTTTAAAAATCTTGAGTGTCCTCCTAAAGGAGAAGTGTGCAATTCCAGAAGAATCTTTTGTTTTAGTTGGGAATTCTTACAAAGATATAAGCGATCTTTGTACCATAAGGAATCATTTTTCCAACTAAATGTATCGGATGTACTAGGATCTTGCTGCAACTTTTGAATGAGTGTCCATACATCTTTGTCCTTCTTCCATTCATCTCTTGCTTCGGTTATCCAATCTGGTTGGATAATAGAAATGGCACAAAGCAATGCTTCCACCTCTTCATTCTTTCTTGAGAGTGCCTCTGCAACAACATTAAGCTTTCCTTTTTTGTAGATTATTTCAAAGTCATAACCCAACATCTTTGTGACCCATTTTTGCTGCTCTTCTAATGATAGTCTTTGTTCCAAAAAGTGTTTAAGACTATCATGATCAGTTTTTACCTTGAAGTGTCTTCCCATTAGGTAAGTTCACCATTTCTTTAGTGCATGCAGTATTGCTAACATTTCCTTCTCGTAAATAGGTTTCTGTAAATACTTTCCTTTGATTGGACGACTTTCAAAAGCAATGGGTCTTCCTTCCTGCATTAAAACTGCACCAATTCCATTTCCTGAGGCATCACATTCCACAATAAAGGTTTTTGTGAGGTCTGGCGTAGCTAAGACCGGTGCATGGCACATTGCCTCCTTAAGACGTTTAAAGGCCTTAGTTGCTTCAGGAGTCCATGAAAATGCATATTTCTTCAATAATGTTGTTAGAGGTGCTGCTATTCTCCCATAATTCTTAACAAACTTGCGAAAATACCCTGTTAACCCGAGAAATCCTCGCAACTGCTTTATGGTTGTGGGGACTTTCCATTCCTTAATGGCTTTAATTTTGTTAGGGTCTACCTTAACACCCTCGTGAGACACAATATGACCCAGATATTCCACCTCTTGTACTCCAAAGAAACATTTGGATGTTTTTGCATATAATTGTTTCTCCTGCAATAGTTTGAGCACACTGTCAACATGTTCAACATGATCCTTCCAAGACCTGCTGTAGATTAGTATATCATCAAAAAATACTAGCACAAATTTTCTAAGGAAGGGTTTGAAAATGAATTCATCAACCCTTGAAATGTAGAAGGTGCATTGGTAAGGCCAAAAGGCATGACCAAAAATTCATAATGACCCTCATGAGTTCAAAATGTTGTTTTTGGAATATCTTCGGTCTTCATTCTAATTTGATGATATCCTGAACGAAGATCCAACTTGGTAAAATAAATTTCTCCATGTAATTCATCCAATAATTCATCAATCACAGGAATGGGAAATTTATCTTTAATGGTGAGCTTATTGAGCTCCCTATAATCCGGACACATTCGCCATGATCCATCCTTCTTGTGTACCAATACTACAGGAGCAGAGAAAGAACTTTGACTAGTTTGAATTATACCCGCCTCTAACATTTCTGCAATCATATGTTCAATTTCGCTCTTTTGGAAGTAAGGATATCTATAAGGCCTGATGTTTGGAGGAACATTTCCCGGAATCAAATGAATAGCATGATCATGATCACGAATAGGTGGGAGTCCTTTGGGAGTTTCAAACACCTTGGAATGATTGTCCAAGACTTGTTGGAGATCTGCAAAAATAGATGATTTTGATGTCGGAACTTCTAGTGAGCATAATTGTGCAAGTACGCCTCGTTGTTCTTTCTTTAGAAGATTTGTCATGACATTAGAGCTTATTATCCTTCCTGGATTCCCTTCAATACCCCGTAATTCGACTTCCTTTCCTTCTGAAAAAAATTTCAAGAAAAGTTCTTGAAAATTAAAAGCTACCGTCCCCAAAGATTGTAACCGTTGTACTCCTAGTACAACATCAGCACCTCCCATAGGAATGGCAAGCATTGGACTAGTCAATACATATTCCCCCATGGTTAGCTTGATATTATGGCATTTTCCGGAGCAATTTATAGTTCCTCCATTTGCAACCATCACTTGACATTCTGGTGCTGGGTATAGGAAACAATTTAATTCCTTGGCTACCTTACAATGAATAAAATTATGGGTGTTACCTGAATCAATCAACACTATTACCTTTTTCTTCTTGATTTGTCCTTGTATCTTGAGAGTTTGAGGAGTGGTAATTCCTGCCAGCACATTACACGATATGGTCGGATTCATTTCTTCCTCTTCTAGGGCTGGTTCCAGGTGTATATCCTCTTCTTGTTCATTTTCTTCTTCCTCTTCACAATCTATGTAAAATAATTTCTTCTCAGCACACTTATGACCTTTAGTGTATTTTCTATCACAACTGTAGCAAAGCCATTTTGCTCTTTTTTCTTCCACTTGTTGTGGTGTCAACCTTGTAGGTTGTGGAAATCTAGACGTAGCAACACTTCCTTCTTTATAGAATTGAGTGGTAGGCTTCCTTGTCGCCATTATTTTGCATTCAACTTTTCTTGCCAACCTGAATGCCTTCTCCAATGAATCTGGTTCCAAAACACGAACTTCATGTTGGATGTTATCCTTTAAAGTGCCTATGAAGAGATCGATCTTGTGGTCCTCTGGAATATCAGTTACCCTTATATTCAATTTTTGGAAGTCCTCAATGTGTTGCCCCACTAAACCCTTTTGTTTGAGATTTATCAATTGGGTAAAGAAGGTGTTGCTCTTTGTATCCTCATAATGTACTATCATTTCCTCCGTAAAAATTGACCAAGTGACAATTTTTTTACGGGAGCAAAGCCATTGATACCATACAAATGTATTTTGTTCTAAATGTAAAGTTGCAATGCGTACCTTTTTTGTGTTTTGCACATTATTGAGATCAAAATATTGCTCCATCTGTAGTATCCATGTTACAGGATCCTTTCCATCAAACTTCCTCATATCCATTTTTGGAATATGGTGGTTCTTCCCGCCAACATTAGAGGTTATGAAATCACAATTAACATTTATTTTGTTCTCATCATGAAGTTCTTCTACTATATTTCCGCCATTAGGAATCGTTTCTTGTTTTAAGCTTGTCATCAAGCCTTCCATGTATGCTTTTAGATCATTCTTCATGTTTTCCATGTTGTCTTTCATGTTTTCATCGATCTTAGCTTCCATGTCATCAATATTAGCTTCCATGCCCACTTCCATGCCATCCATATTAGCTTCCAAACCATTCATCTTAGCTTCCACGCCTTTCTTCAAACCATCCATCTTAGTTTCCATGCCTTTCTTCAAAACTTCCATTTCATTTTTTGTTGTTCTTTGCGAGAGCGAAATTTGTTGCACTTGCTCTTGTAATTTTGATACATCATGTTGCCATTCTTCGTCTTCATGAGTCACAGTAGAGCCTTCTAAAGGCTTAATGGGAGTTGAATTATTTTTAGGGGCCATTTTAGAATCCAATACTGATATCTATTCTACAATATTCCCTTGGAATCAATTCAACTTGATTCTTCAAACAAGACTTATGCAATTCGGAAAACAATACACACCTTTTACTTGCTTTTTAGGAGCTCTGTATTGAAATTGAATATCTCTGTAATTGAGAATTTTCAATATCTGAAATTAACTGTTGTAGTAGCCTTCTGAACTGCCTTTCAAATTCCACAGGTATGATCTGATTTGGATTCTTCAAGACAAAGTTATTTCTAATCTCCCACAATGACCCAATTTTGGACTGGTTTAGTAGAGCGAACTTGTACGACTTGCCACGTGTCACTGTTCATCCTTCATCTCTGAAATTGATAGCCAAGAAACTGCAGTCTGTGTACTTGCAACCAATTTTTACGGCACTCCAATCCGATGCCCAGAGAGAGAGTTATTGAACTTTTCCCACGATCACCTCTTTGAGATGAAATTCAGGAGCCTGAAAAAGCACTACCTTCCACAGATCATATCTCCGAAAATATTTCGAACCAAGCTCTGAAATTGTTTGAAAATTTTCCTCAGGATTTCAGCTTCGCACCCTAAAAATTTCAGCTTCTGAAGCTTCGTAGAAAAAAAGTTATAGCGAAAATTCCACGATGACCTGTTTGGAGCAGCGAAACCCTAGAATCCAAAGCTCTGATACCAAATGTTGTGTAACCATCTCCAAAAAGAGAAGAAAAGAGATATCAACGCCTTAGAAATGAGCCACTTCGAGGGGGCAACCTCCAATACATTACATAAATGAACAATTCTTGGATGATACAATTTACAAAACCTCCTTTACATATATAGGAGTCCATGGGGCCATAATGTAATCCTAGTGGGCCACAATGTAATCCTAGCCGACCTAACAATAATAATTTAAGGGCACAATAATAACAAAATGGGGGTTACAAGGGTTCAATAATAACAATAAGGGGGTTACACTAACAATAATAAGGGACTATACTAGTGATATAGGGACCTAACAACATCGCTTGAGACTATAACACCACCTAGCCTCTAAGGTGTCTTTCATTAAACATCTCTCTGAGAAATTTGGTATGAAGATTATCAGCGCAGAGAAATCTTCCTATACATCCTCACTTTGCATATATATATATATATATATAAATACGGTTACTATTTATTTGTTGTAATTTTGCAGGAGTTACTATTAAGGAGTAATGTTGTAGAGCTTGAAAATATCCTAAGTATTGATGCTGGTACTCGCGATGATGTTACTCTGGACGCTGCCACTCACACAACGTTGTTACTCCGGATGCTACTACTCGTGATGTTGTTACTCCTTGGATGTTGCTCGTGATGTTGTTGCTCCTTGGATGTTGTTACTCTGGATGCTTCTACTGGTGATGTTGTTACTCCTTGGATGTTGCTCATAATGATGTTACTCCAAATGTTGTTACTCCTTGGATGTTGTTACTCCGGATGCTGCTACTCGTGATGTTGTTACTCCTTGGATGCTGCTACTCGTGATGTTGTTACTCCTTGGATGTTTTTCGTGATGTTTTTATTCCACATGCTGTTACTCCTTAGATGTTGCTACTCATGATGCTGCTACTCGATGTTGTTACTATGGATGTTGTTACTCGTGATATTTTTACTCTGGATGTTGCTACTCGTAATGATGTTACTCCAGATGTTGCTACTCCTCGATGATGTTATTTCGTTCACATCATTACTGCACACCATTGTTCTACCAACTATCACTTCCTCCAGGTAGGCTGCCAGGTATGTCACCACTTGACTCTTATGGATTTAATTAAATATTCCATGAATAAGAAATTGATGTCATGGATGTATACTTTTAAGTTGGGGCGTGGGGGGATGGGGGGGGGAGGGCGCCGTCATAACTAAACGACAACGTAATTAAACCACACCAATGATTATTCCAAAGTCATTGTTACAAATTCATGTTGTTGGTACGCCCTACGATCCTTACCATATTCCATATAATCATTAAAGATATATTGGGATCAACAACATGCACATATTTCCAACTGATTAATCCTTTCCAACTCATGCGAAATAATTACTATCTCATCCATCGCAGTTACCATACTTTTCCATTATTTTCTTCATTTCTCAAGAAATCACCTGCCATATCTACCGTTATTTCACCTCATTTTTCACCATGTTGTTTTTGCTAAATTTCGTAGCCATCACTCTTTTCAATGATCTGCTGTGTCCAGAGTGTTTTTAGAGTCTCTACAAGATGGGCGTACTAGTTGTGCGGCATGAACCTGAAGATACAATCTTGGTTCGTAGCAATGCAGATGTGTAGCAAGTTTTCGTCAATGTGGGATGGGATATCTACTTTAATAGATTGCAAGGATTCAACAAGGGAATCATGATGGAGTTTGCACAAAATTTAAATGGGAATTTCTCTCTGGTCAGAGGATTATAAATTCCCTTCACAAAAGAAGTCATCGTGAAAGTTAGCAGGCTAAGACAGTAAGGAAAATAGTGATTTTCTCGGAGAACTCCCCTCCTCAAGTTTCCTGAACTGTTTTTACAGGAAGGAGAAAGCGTCGTTCAATATGGAAGAGGGTATGACCACAAATTTGTACCATATCCATGGAATGAGGTAGCACGCTTTGTGATGAAATACATAACCTGCGAAGGACAGTCTACAACTCTGTTAAAATACCATTTCAAAATCTTGGCTCACCTTCAATTCCCACAGGCACAGGTTCATTCCTTAAACATGCCTTTATTTTTATTAAAAAAACTTCAGCACATGGCACAGTCCACTCGGCGTTCATGCCAAGTGATGGCAGTTCTCTCCAATCATGGACTGGTTCATTTTTTGGTCATGCATGCAATGAGGTTTTTCGATTCAGGGAAAGATGCGACCGATATCAGTCCATCAATTGCTGGTTCTTAGAAAGGGCACCTAGAGGCTCAAAAGGGAGAAGGAAATTCTATGGAAACACCGGAGCACAGAATGGCTAATGAAAGAACTGACCAGGTGACAGAATTTCTTGAGGTAAGGAAGAAAGAGGAGGAGAATGCTCCTGAAGAAAGGGAACCAAGTAAGAAAGACCTAACATAAAAACCAGTTGATACCATTAATAGCATTCCACCGCCTCCTGAACCTGATGCAGGGCTAGGAGATGAATTCATTGTTAAGCAAGAATAGATAGAAAAATGTGAAATTAGGAGACTACCTCTCAAGAAAAGGTATCAGCTTTAGTTTAACGAAACCATGCGATTGAAAAAGGAAGTTTGGAAGCTGAGAAATCAAGTATCTTGGTTGAAGAAAAAGGTAAAAATATATAAATGGAAGGTAATAAAACCTAAAATTTAGGTCTCCTCTATGGCTACACAGACTGGTCTGATTAAACATCTGTTTGAAGCTCGAGAATTCTTCCTGGCTACTGAAATTCAGAAATGGCAATCTGCTATGAATGAACATAAGAAGGAGACAAAGCGAGTTCGAGAGCAGGTTGCCGGGATTGTTACGGGGTATATAGACCAGTTAGATAAAGCATGGCAGAGGCAAGAAAAACATCAAGGTAAGATAAAGGATTTAGAATAACAAGTGCAAATGCTGCAATCATATAAGGAGAATATGTTTACCTTAGCGCAGCAGGTAATGGCCTGTAGACCTCTCGCTCATAGTTATGCCTTATTCCTTATTGAACAGTTCTTTTTCTTCTTCCTGGAGAGTATATATAAGGAAATTTGTCATGAAATTGAGGATCCAATACAGTTCCTCCATATTTTGAAAATTCATGATATCATAGGTCAACACTTAATGTGCGAACTTTACATGCATTATTATTTCCTGAAGCATGATCAGGCCTTCAATCCCGTTCCATTTGTGGGGGATATTCATTTTAGAACCTTCACCTCCTACACTATCAACCAGGTTAAATGGAGAAAGGCCCATGATACGTTTGAAGAAAATCAAGTTACAAGGTCGTTGATGATAAGGAGAGAGCATGGCCAGGCAACAAATATTTATAATAAGAATTTTATCTTTTTACAGATTGAGGAACATAGGGAACATATGATGGCAACCTAAAAATGGTGTGTTGACCCTTGTATTAGACAGATAGTAACTTTTTGGGATGAAGCTCTGGCAGTTGTCAAAGGAGGTGGATGTTGTCATCATCAGTCGTTAGAGGTCGAGAACCTTTTGGAGCACCCAACTTTGCACGAGAATTAGAAGAGTGCCACATTTTGTAGCATGTATTCATAATTGTGGGGTCTGGTGGATGGGACTGAGGTTTCAGTTCCCCCTCATTTGGTTGCCAGCAAATCAATATACTCCTGCATACAATGTCAGCCAAAATTGGTGGAAGGATGTTGTTCTGATAGAAGGATATAAACCCCCTAGAACAAAGGTGGTCGGAGAATATGACCTCGTGCAACTTCATGCCATCGATAGCTATTTCAACCCAGATCTAAGAAGACGACGAGCTACATGAGGACATGCAAATAGACCAGTTGGGGGGAGATTTTGGGTATAAAATCCGTATACTTTTCTCTTCTATTTTCACCCACCTTTCTACCTTTTTGTATCATTAATTGTTCTAAACACATGAGGTAAATCCCTTTCCACTGTCTTATATGAAATGTTTGATTAATGAAATAATAGTCATGGAGATTTTACCTACGCAAGTATTAATTCTATTATTTCCACAGTTTCGGCAAGTAAAGGGGTTACATCTTCAAGTTACGAAGCAACTCCGAATTCTCAGCATTATCTTGATATGTTGTAACAACACAACATATTCCAACTTACCCCAGATCTATTCTAGGCCTTTCATGGTTTTATCTTGGCAACTAGTTGTTTGTTGTAACAATTGTATATTTGTATATATTTAGTTGTAAGATTAAAAGGACGGTTTTCCTGAACATTTGTGTAAGAAGGGTCTCAAGGCTGTGAATTGGGGTTAAGCGAAAAGAGACTGATTTTGAAATAGAATTATTTTAATCAATTGAATGCACATCATTTTTTTGTTTGATCTGTGAGTTGTGAGTTTACCGCAGCAATGATCAGAGAGTTGGGCCCACTCTTCTGATCAGGTGTTGTGTTATTTCCCTTTGTTACTTTCGCAATTCTGTTGGTTATTTTAACTGTTGTTCCGGTATGATTTTGTAATTGTTGTGAATTATTTTATAATTCTGTGATTTATCTTTAATTGTTGTTACAGTAGTTTTTCTTGTTTTAATTATTAAATCTTTGTTCAATAGTGGATTATGTTATTGCTCCTACATATACTGTGTGCATTAGTCTTGCAATAACCAATGCACCCGGATTGATAATTAATGTGGGAAAGGGTTTGAATATTCATTCACACTTGGACACCAACAGTATGGTTGCAAGTAATAAACTTCCATATTTAGAAGTATGATCTATGAAGAAGGATATCTCAGTGCATTGACAGATGAAATCAACATAATATGTCCTCATGTAATAAAAGGTGGTTTTATATGAACGAGAAACTGAAAACTTGTAAGTTCCTAGGAATGAAGAATGTGAAAAAAGAAAGAGAATATAAAATGCAACCAGGTCAAGAGGCAGTTATCATCCAGAAGCCAAGAAGATGTGACTAAGAGGAATATATGTAGACTCTAACAGAAGTATGGTAAAGAAGGAGACCCTTAGAAAAACATATCATTAGGAGATGTGTCCATCTGAATAAAGGATGTTGATGCCTACAAGAAGATTTCATGGTGAAATATCATCAGTGAAGGCTGCTAATCATAAGAAAGGATGTATTATCCTTGGAGATGATTCGAAGGAACGCAGCATGGCATAAAAATGGACCAGATAAGGAAGTTTGATGAGTCACTTTCTGATAGCTGAAATGACTCGTGGATGAAAGTGATGGATGATTTGTTCCTTATGAAGCTAAAAGTTTAAGATTCCTCAATATCAAAATGCATGACATCGAGGGCAGGAATTATTCATGAGTAGTTGGGTGTCTCACCATTGTTGTTGGAGGTCCCTGGTTAAGAGGGAGCTTGGTGATAATTTTCTTACTTGGAAGAAACTTGGTAATTCCTAAGAATGAGCTTAGGTACATTCCTTGTATAGGAATGTGTAAATTCCCTTGTGGAATAGCCCCTCCTTGGTTGAGAGGGAGAGATAGACACATCTTTCTGGTCTTCACTTGGGAAGACAGAATGGAGGATTAGGTAACCATCTAGCATTTGGTACGCTTTGATAATGTGTTAGGGCATTCAAGATAAGAGTAGTCGAGGAACGATATTCTTTTAGGGCTAGCTACCCAAGAGAAGAATAGTCCAAGAAGTGAATACTTTGGGAACTCTCGGGTGGAGTATGTACCTTGGAGATACAATGACAATGGTGTCTATAAGTCATGTGTCACTCCAGCATTGCAACCCATTGTCTTGTTGAGAGATGGGGTTGTTAGTCAAGGCGTTGCACTAGGACAATGTTGGTTGATATGATGCTATACAGATGTGACTATCAATATGACTCTTCTTATGAGAGTCTTCAGTTTGAAAGAAATCATGTACCTGTATGAATACCTCCCTAGTTAAGAGGCAGTGTTGAAATGTGAAATAAAGTCTAAGGAACAAACTTCTACCACTCTATATTGATTTGGTTGAAGGGAATTATTTCTTGCTACCAAAAGGAAAACGACTATAAAGAATAAAACTAGCATTCACCAAATGGTTGTGTTTCTATGAATTATTTTAAACTTATGCATAACTTATAAAATTTTATGGTTAAATTGATGCAGTCTAGAAACTTTTATAATGCATAAAGGGTATTGCTTAATTTAATAGAACTAGGTGGCATAAAAGGACTCAAACATTATAACCTATTTGTTCTTCTTCCTAGTGAATATAAATCTCATGGCATAGTTAATGAGCTTCCAAATTAGGTAAAAAATAATTCCTATCTAACATTTCCTAGGAACATTAAAACTGTATTAGACCTTCCCTTTCGCACTTTATAACATTTTACTATCTTAAATGATTTCCTAGGAAGATTAAAGATATTTATCATGCTTTATGTGCCTAATGTGGTTATGATGCAAGATATTGAGAAGATTTATAGCATATCACGAGGATATCTAGTCAGATAAATTTATGGGGCCTATCCCCTGCTACAAGAAGATCAAAATCGGCTAGCTTCGAGCACTAAATACTCCTCCTTGTAGTTGAGAGGTCACTCAGTAAAGCATGATCCTATTTATTAGGATTTTTGGAGGGAAATAATTCCTTTCAAGGAGGTTTTTCCTCACTCATATTGTATAAATAGAGAGCTCGAGTATCCCATTAGGGAGCTAGTAGATAGTCAAACTAAGTGTACGTGTTAGCAGTAGAAAGCTTTAGTAGTTTCAGTTCTACAATTTTTTGATACACAAGTAAATTTAAAGTTAATGAAAGACATTTGATTCTTAGATTTTTTTCCTTCAAGGATCTAAGCTTTCTTGGGTTAGGGCCCACCCTAGGTGCTAAATACCCCTTCTTTATTATTATATTTTATTCCCATAATTTCTCCAAATTATTTCAGTATTATTTAATGCAAGATTAATTAGTTAGCTTGTTTGCGGTATTTTCTTGCATAGTACTTTGAGCACTAGATGGTAGCTTTAGCAGTGATTATTTTTTCAGTTAGCATATCTTTTCATGCATTAGGAGTCACTTTATTTGTTAATATTTATCTGATGTCTATCATTATTTCTTGCTACAATTGTATAGTCCCTTGTTTTTGTAGAGGTGTAAGAGACTCTACAACAACCCATTTTCCTAATAAACCTTTCTACTTTAAAGAAATGTCTTTCAGATTAATCACATCATTAGGATTTGGTAGAAGTTTCAAACCATCTAATGTGGTTCATCCTCAGGACTATAATATTCCTAATTAGCCATGAGCTAGTTGGAATATAAATTTTGTTTTTGCTTTCTTGTTTAATGAATAAGAGGATAATGGAGATCCATAAATCTCCTTAATAATGAATAAAACCAATGCCAATGTGAAAATAATACATCTTAGCAGCTTAATTAAGCATCCTTAGGTGTGAAAAGGGACTGGAACACCTTAACTGGGTCAACCTTGACCAAATCAATAGCGCTGTCATGAAGTAGTGGCATTGTTGGAACAGGGTCTCCTACGAGCCGTGAAACTGGTCCAATTTTGTATATTTGTAATATCCCAAAATAGGGAAATTCTTCACTATCGGGAATATCTTAAGATATTCCAAATGTGGAGATCCAGCAATATGCAAATATAAGAATTAAGAGCATATTTTCATCAACTTCAGAAAATGATAGGAGAACTCATAACTATCTTATTAAAAAATAGCAGCAGAATGTGTGTACAATATCTTGAGGAAACAGCTACTCAAGAGAGGCAATACTCAGCCTCAAGAAACAAGTACATAATCTATGACAAAACACTGCCACACAAATGTGTCCAAGCTATGACTACGCAGTCTATATGAAACACTACAACATACAAAATGATAATACAATGATATGAAAATGAGAGCTCAAGAAATGAGGGGTAGAAAGCTCTCAACCCCTGGAAACACTAGTATAACAATGATACAACAATTCTTAGGAGGATTGGCTACAATACATGTGCAAATGGAAAATCTGCAGAAATGTCGGAGTTGCAGGGTAGCAGCTGCAACTCAAAACTGGAATGAATGGAGATGGATGAAGAAGATGTCAAATCTGAAGCAAACCTCCTCCAATGGATCTCCCGAGTGCAAGGCTGATCCTGGAACTGAATATCTCACCCTCTGAGATAGTGGTGCAAACCCCCACTGCAGATTCACACTGAAATAATGCAGTCTAGAGAAGGGATTGCACTGTCTATGATGGTAGATGCTTGGCCTAATCCCAAAATATGAAAATGAGCTCTAAAACCTTCCTCACTAACCTTCCTGAGGAATAGAAGCTCCCTCCTCTGAAAGATGAGCCAAGGAATGGTGTTGTGGAACCCTCCACTGCAACACCCTGCAACACAACGTTACACTTGAGCAGAAATAACGTTGTAGCTGAAGGAATGGCTTTGGCCTTAAGCCTAGATGTGGAGAAATGAAGTGCAATCCTTCAAGAGGCCTCTCAAGAAGGAGAGGAAATCCTAAACAGGAATCCCTCGTGCTAAACAGCACTGCAACTCAGTTGAACAGCCGAAGACTGCAAACAGTCTACAAGACCAATAATAAAATACTTAAACATGTCCCCCTATGGCTACCTCTTCCTCCTTATATGCAAGTGAATGTCTCTTTGCCCCGAACCCCACACATTAGGGTTTCTTCCACAAGTGAACTTCCTCCTTCTCAAACTACACTGTCTTCCCAAGCAAGCCACACCCTCTTAGGCAGCGATGTTGACTTGGTCAAACTTGACATTGTCCTCATGCATTTGCCCCTTTTCACACTGGAAGGTGAAAAATAAAGCTACTCCATTGATCCCTTTCACACTATGAGGGATTTTATTCCTACTCATGGGTATTTTACCCATTTTATTCACCTCCTAGATGATATAAGC
The DNA here is from genome assembly GCA_034641835.2 of Pinus albicaulis. NCBI lineage: Eukaryota > Viridiplantae > Streptophyta > Pinopsida > Pinales > Pinaceae > Pinus > Pinus albicaulis. Next base: position 1,386,011,776 of record CM076582.1, read on the forward strand.
AAAAATTAATATTCCAATTTGCTGCATGCAAATTTTGGAATATTACAGTCCTCCCCTCTCAAAGATTGCTTATCCTCAAGCAAGTGCAAGGATAGACTGAGTTATTTCTCCTCATCTCCCTGTAGCATCCATGTATGATGATCTCCTCCAAGTGAAGTGATGCTATCTCATCAATCAAGTCTCCACATTGCTCCTCCTCAGCATGCAAGTCAGTTATCAAGCCATCATCATATAAAGGTGAAATACTCAAGAGGATAACAAATTGATGTCTAGAGGTCCCTTTGAGGAATTGGATCTGAAATCTAATGGGAACTATCTCTCGCATATGGATCCTCCATCCCCAAGCTATTAGCCATGCAAAATGAGTCACCTCCCAACTAGGCATCTCCTGAAAACTGTCTTCCACCTTTCGCTCCGGCAAAGTAGGTGGGCTGAAATTATGCATATGGTAGACAAGGTGGCCTACCCCACGCTGTCCATTTCTTCACTTATGATAAGTGTAGAGTGTTTTTTGATCCTGGGCTTCAATAATGTTGCCCTCAAGTGGCAAGAAGGAAATGGGACCCTCAAAGATCTTCTCTCCAACGCTATGAATCATGCTGGCCCAACTATCCCCATATATGATGAGTTGGAAATCATCATCATCAGGCATCACATCCATCACATGGCTCACCTCATAAGGAAAAAAATGTGCTGCTATGGTGGCCATACCATCTCCCATTCTCCCCTTAGAACATGTAGTGCAAAAAGTGTGAGGAATTTCTCCCTCAAAGGACACATTCACCCAATGTGTCTCTCTCCCAAGCATGCTCCTCATAGAAACAATAGAACCATAGGGAGAAAAAATGAGAATCATGCTTGTTGCCATGTGTAACAAGTGAGAAGGGCAATGGTCCCTTAAATGCAACCAACACATCTTGACCCTCATCTGCAATAGAGACTGATAAAAAGTGTGGCTTCTCAACCACTTGCCTGCAGCCCCAATCTCCTCATAAGTATGGAGTAAGTGAATGATGCATAGTGTGAAGTGAACATGTCCTCCATAGTATACCTCTTCCCCAAGTCCTCTTAGGGAATGGCCATAAATCATGCTTATGGCCTCAACTAGACCATGAAGCCCAAAAGAAAGAATGCTCCTCCTTGGAGCAACATCCTGCACATATATGGTTAAGGGATATATACATACATCATATAAATAATCATGTAAACAATCATCACCCTTACCATATGTTATGCTCATACAATTGGAGTGGCTCATAGATGAGTCTCCTCTCATCCTCAAAGAGAAAAGAGGTGGTTGTGCTAACTCCTCCATCTCCATATGATCCATGCATCTCCTCATATACTGATATATCTCCTCCTCAAAACCCTTCCAAAAATACCCCTCCATGATGGTGTGGTATGCTCTCATAGAAAAAGTGGGGGGCTAAAAAGGAAATCCTCATGAGCTGCTTGTAGCAACTTCACCTTGAGCTTGGAAGCTCCAGGTAATAATGTCCTACCATGATAGAAAATGACCCCATCTCTGATTGAATATCCCTCCTCATGCAATTGGTCATCCAATATCATACAGGTGAAAAGATCCTTGGAATCCTCCACCAATATCTAGGAGTTCAAAAATGGATCTATCCTCCATAGTGAAAACGTTGATGATCTCTCATGAAGAACATCTGTCATATGGTAATCCTTTTCTTTGACATCTCCCATGCCAAAGATGCAAGTTGGAAGGTTGCTATCCTTCCCCTGTTGCTTCTGGCACATCACAGAATTTGAAGTGGAAGTGGGTATGATGACGTTGAGAGAATGCTCCCTCTCCTTGGGTCTACCGAAGACTCCCAGCACTATATCAAGCTCTCCCAAGGTCTCCACTCCTCTAAAATCAATAAGTGGTGCCTCAACTGGTGAAGCATCCATCCTCCTATGCTGATCCAGTGGTCTCCTCGGAAAAATGTCTCCATGCAATGAGACAGCCTCATCAAGAGATGACTGCATATATGAATGGGAAAATATGTCCATGCCCTTACTGCGCAAGCCATTCTTCACCTCAGGTGCATCAACCTCCTGAAGTGGATAGGTATGTGTACATATCATCTCATGATGTTGGTTCTCCTCCCTACCTTCTCCTTGTGTCTCCATGGTTCCACACCTTCTCAACAATGGCACATGATTTGTGCCTTGATCTCCACACATGAGATCCTGGGGACTTCTTTGCAAAGATTCAAGAATCCCTCTACTTGGAGCAAGAGCTCCACCTCCCTCTGCATGAGGCACTAGATAATCTCTAGATGTGATAGCGTTGTTGTCCTCAATATCTGCAACATGAATGGGAAACCCTCCAATGATTGGGTCCCTTTTTGAAAAAGAGATCTCCATGCTCCCTTGCTCAAATGTGTGAGATGGAATTATTTCTCCCGGCAAGGTATGGTGCAAGTTTTCAGCCTCCCCCATGGTTTTCTGAAATGGTATTACATTTTCATACAAGCATTTTTTTCGAGTTCCCTTTTTTAGATCCACCATGAGTGTCTCGTGAATTCTCCTATCAAATATTTTCACTAATTCTTTAGTGAAACTTGCATAAGATGCAATGTTTACATTTTTCAAAGAAAAGGATTCAAAGATCCACCAAGCATAGGCCTTACCTCTCAAATGCAACGCTGCAACTTTGATAGCTTCATCTTCAAAAATTTGGTGTTGCTACAAGAAGGTATCTAACTCCTCCACCCAAGCTTTAGCCGAACATGTAGGTGAACCTTCAAAGGTAGATAGAAGAAATCTGTCCTGCTGCTCTCTTCCCTTCACCTTCATCTTGCAAAACTCTGAGAAACTGAGATGATCTCGGAATTTCTAAGTTTGAGACTCATAGTCCCTCAGGAAATTACTAAGAGTCTCCCTCCTAGCAACCTCTTCTCCTCTATCCATCTCTCTTCCGGCAATCCTGGGCATGTGATTGCGCTATGTATTAGGGTGTGTGGCTGCTTTCTCACACTCCTCATATGTCAATCTAGAGTTTGCTTTAGATTGAAACTCTCCTGGAGATTCTTCATACATCTCCCTCCTGATCTTCTTGAAATCTTCATGAATATTATGTACAGATTTAGGAAGAAGCTTTGTAAGCTTATCCCCTTTTTCTTCTCCAAAAGATGAAGTCTTTTTCCTGTTCATCTCTCTGTCTCCTTCTCGAGAATAGGAAGTGTAGGGTCCTTCCTCTTCTTTCTGCTTATCCTCCTTGGGGAGGTTCTTCATGGATCTGAAATATGATGAGATAAAGCCCATCCTCTCCTTTGGCTGAGACTCATAGGCTAAGCCAAGATTGTAGCTCTGATACCACTGTAATATCCCAAAATAGGTAAATTCTTCACTATCGGGAATATCTTAAGATATTCCAAATGTGGAGATCCAACAATATGCAAATATAAGAATGAAGAGCATATTTCCATCAACTTCAGAAAATGATAGCAGAACTCATAGCCATATTATTAAACAATAGCAGCAGAATGTGTGTACAATATCTTGAGGAAATAGCTACTCAAGAGAGGCAATACTCAGCCTCAAGAAACAAGTACATAATCTATGACAAAACACTGCTACAAAAATGTGCCCAAGCTATGACTGTGTAGTTTATATGAAACACTTTAACATACAAAATGATAATACAGTGATATGACAATGATAGCTCAAGAAATGAGGGGGAGAAAGCTCTCAACCCCTGGAAACACTAGTATAATGATGATACAACAATCCTTAGGAGGATTGGCTATAATACATGTGCAAATGGAAAATCTACAAAAATGTCGAAGTTGCAAGGTAGCAGCTACAACTCAAAACTAGAATGAATGGAGATGGCTGAATAAGATGTCCAATCTGAAGCAAACCTGCTCCAATGGGTCTCCTGAGTGCAAGGTTGATCCTAGCACTGAATATCTCACCCTCTGAGATAGTGGTGCAAACCCCCACTGCAGATACACACTGAAATAATGCAGTCTAGAGAAGGGACTACGCTGTCTATGATGGGATATGCTTGGCCTGATGCCAAAATATGAAAATCAGCTCTGAAACCTTCCTCACTAACCTTCCCAAGGAATAGAAGCTCCCTCCTCTGAAAGATGAGCCAAGGAATGGTGTTGTGGAACCCTCCATTGCAACACTCTACAACACAATGTTACACTTGAGCAGAAATAATGTTGTAGTTGAAGGAATGGCTTTGGCCTTGAGCCTAGATGTGGAGAAATGAAGTGCAATCCTTCAAGAGGCCTCTCAAGAAGGAGAGGAAATCCTAAACAGAAATCCCTCGTGCTAAACAGCACTGCAACTCAGCTAAATAGCCGGAGACTGCAAATAGTCTACAAGACCAATAATCAAATACTTAAACATGTCCCTCTATGGTTGACTCTTCCTCCTTTTATGCAAGTGAATGTCTCTTTACCCCGAACCCCACACATTAGGGTTTCTTCGACAAGTGAACTTCCTCCCTCTCAAACTGTGTTGTCTTCCCAAGCAAGCCACACCCTCTTAGGCAGCACTGTTGACTTGGTCAAACTTGACCTTGTCCTCATGCATTTTCCCCTTTTCACACTGGAAGGTGCAAAATAAAGCTACTCCATTGATCCCTTTCACACTATGAGGGATTTTATTCCTACTCATGGGTCTTTTACCTATTTTATTCACCTCCTAGATGATATAAGCAAAAATTAATATTCCAATTTGCTGCATGCAAATTTTGGAATATTACAATATTTTTTACTATATTTAGTCTAGTGCAGGGGTTTTGGGGTGGGTCAAAGCCCCGAAAGCATTGTAATGGGTCAAAAGGTAAACCTGGGGTCCGAAAACCATCGTTTGCGGATCGTAGGAAAGTTTAGGCTAGATTTTTATAAATAGAGGAACATTTTGAATTGTAAGAAGGCAACGAAGAGCTATTGATGTGAATTATGGTTTAGTAAGTCTGTTTTGGTTTTTGGGGAAGGACTCCTACTGGCTATGTGCACGGAGATCCAGAGTCCTGCTGTGTGCGGACCCTGCTGCTGTGTGCGCAGGCTAGGACGGGTATTGTAAGAGGAATTTGATGAATTGATACGGAAGGTTGTTTGAGAACTGAATCTATGTGTATTGTTTATGCGAATCATTGGTAATTGTTGTCTTATGTGTATTCTGTATTCAGCTACGAAAGTTCTGTGTAAGTGTTTTACTGCGTCTAGATCTATTTTGTTCTGTTTTATGCAATATTGAGCTACTATCTTGAAAGTATATGATTATTGAGCACCATAGTATAATAGACCTTGCGCACGTGGATGCGAAAAGAGGCCTATAAGTCCTGCTCGAGGAGATATGGATATCTTGAGGCAGGATGCAGCTCTGCTTGCCTTACCTATCCTTTCTCAGGGTGCGGAAACTTGGTTCCAGCACCCACCTATACTACTTCGAGTGAGACTTTGACCTGCGCAAGCAGGTCACTACCGAAAGGGCCAGTAGTATAGGGGTTTGTTGGAAAACCTTGAACTCTGAACCTGGGTCAGGACCCCTCAAGCCAAAAAATGGTTTCGTTGCCGAGACCTGGAGAATTTTGAGAAAGGGATCGGGTAATGACAAGAGAGTATTGGAAGCCTGAAATGAAGGAAATTGAGGAGTGGTTCGAAAAGCAGATCCAAGAATTTGCGGTAAAAGAAAATCACAGTGCGAAGTTAACGGCGGAAAAGTGGAAAAATAGGTACATTCTTACAGAAAGCTACGAAATATTCTTTGTGACATTTGCAATCGAGCTTCAGGAGTGGCTGGCTAGGCTCGTACAATTCCAGAAGTGTTGGAAGGACGAATGAGTCACTCAATGGACCCAAAAGCTGATCCAGCAGCTGGAAATGACTGATAATACTATCATGTGCACGGTATATCACTAGGTGGACAGTGTGCTAGGAGGATTTGTAATAGAATTTTCCATTGATCAGTTGTCTCCTACTATGAGGCCGAGCGAAGATTATTTAAAGCGTTTCGGGGAAAATTTCTAAAGACATTACCTTTGTTGATTAAGATATTACTATGAAAAAAACAGTATTCAGTGTATTCATACCCACTGAATGACCTTGAATCTAGACGGGAGCGTGACACGCAGTGGTAAATACTATGTAATATTCCAAATCTGGAAAATCTAGCAAGGCATGACTGGAAAACGCATTTTCCAGTAATGGCTACTACAGGAATTGAAACTAAGACCTGGATCCCCTATAAAAATGTGTCTAAGTGCTAAATCCAAGAGGAGGCTCCAAAGAAATCCTTCTAAGTGGGTTAAATAGATCTCCCACACTTAGATGTCCTCAAAAGGTGCCCGATTAAGGGACTGCAGCAATATATAAGTACAATAATGGATATGCAGCATCAAATAAGCTCATATTAGGTGTTAAAACACCTATCCTTCAATCATAAATACAGCAGCAACTTATATTCTGATTCATGATCCAAAATATGGGGAAAAGCAGTTATTTATGCCCTAAAAAGCTTAATTTCAGATATGTGCGTAAAAATAAGGGCAAGTGACGGTGGTATCTTGTATCTTAGGTCACAAGAGACTTACAAACCAAATTTCAGCAAAAACAAACGACTCTAGCTATGCTAAACAGATCTCCCACTCCCGATATGGCTTAAAAACACCCAATCCCCATGACTTGTGGTATGCAGAAATTAATGAAGCTTATGCAGCATGATTTTCTGAAGGTGATGGATAAAATATGGTATAAACATCAATAAATTATATTCATAGTGTTTCTCATACAGTATAAGAGGAAGAATGAAGACTTTTATGAGAAAAACCCTCTAAAAGAGGTGTTGCAACAATTGTATTTCACTGTAAAACCTTGACAGCGTTATTTTCTGAAGAATATAGCAGCTGGTGGTTACATATGAGATCTAGAGCAGATATGTGTACAAAAATTTAGATCCATATCATATCTGTACACTAAAAAGGCTCCTCTTTCAGATCCCCTTAGGGTTTTCAACAAAACATGAATGTACAAGAGTAGATCTGAGATCTACTGCAGCAGATCTACAGAATGATTCAGAAATTCTGAAGCAAATATATCAATGAATAGATAATATTTGAAACATACATGGATTGGTTGGCCAATCCATGGATCACCATAGTGAAAGGGAGAATCCTATCACCGGAGATCTCTCCCCCAAATAGCAGTCAAAACACCCTGCAACTTTCCTCTTGCAGATAACGCAGTATGGAAGGGAAAACTGCACTATTAGCTTTAGTAGTGATTAGGCCTGATGCCTTGATCTAAAAATGCAGACATGATGATCCAATACACTCTTACAGGAGGTTAAAAGACACACTCACTGAGAAGAGGCACTAGATTTTCCTAGATCTGAATAGATCTAGCTTCCACTACTGCAGCTTACAAAAATAATCAAACCCTCAACAGGATCTGAATTGTGGTTGGAATATGAAGCTTGGCCCAAGCTTGATAGTGGACAAGATAGAACAAGTCTCCTCCAAGAGCTACTCAAGAAAGGAGGTGGGATTCCCGACAAGGAACACCCAAGTGCTAAACAACACTATTCTCAGCTAAAGACAATACCTTCAGCAATATCAAATGATCAACCCCTCCCTTGGTGTCCTCATCCTTATTTATAATGTGGGAGCCTTTCCAAACCCTAAACCACCTTGATGAATTAGCCTCATTCACATGAGTGGCTTCCAATATGGACTACGTTGTGCCTTTTGGAGATACATTGCACCTAGACAGCACTGTTGATTTGGTCCTATTGACCCAGTCAATTTTTCCAGCCTCGTTCACACTCAAGTGTGTTTATGAAATTAGCTCAGATTTAGCTTGTTTCACATTAATCATTGATTTATTTTTTATTTTTAGGAGTCATTATTGGTCCTCCTTTACAATTTTATTCATAAGCATGAAAAAAAAAAACAAAATTGAATATTCCTATTAGCTTGGACTAATTAGGAATATTACAGTCCTCCCCCTTCAAAATGTTTCTTGTCCTCAAGCAACTGCAAGGTAGAGTAAAATTCCTTCCTCCCCCTTCTTGTGGCCTCATCAATGGATCCCACCATGGCTAAAAATGATAGGCAATGAATCTGTCCTCCAATGACTCCTTCCAAGTGTAAGATAACAAAGTATGGAAGGTACAAGTGGTGATCTCTTTGCTGCTCAATGGCCTCCTCAAGGTAGGAGTGATGAAAACATGGGAATTCTTGTTCCCAATGAGTGACTCCCTCACCCATGCAATCATCCAAATTAAATGAGCCATTCTAGGTAGCTCATCAAAGAAAACTTCAACCTCGGATCTATGCAATGTGTTGGGGCTGAATGGAGAGTTTAAATTTTCCCATTCAAATTTTTTCTCTCTCCATTAATGGTAAGTGTGGGGTTGTTTATGCCCTTGGGTTTAAATTATATGGCCCCCAAGAATTCCCCAAGCTACCCCATCAAATAATTCAGCCATGAAGTGCCTCCTCCAAGCACTTCATATGGCTTACTCTATATGAAGAAAAGAGTTGTGATGTGGCAATCATGGTTTTCCCATTGCTCCTCCTGAAATATACAACATGAATAGTAGGGAGAATGATACTCCCAATGGGAATCTCCATCTCATATCCCACTCTCCAAACAAAGCCTCCCATGAACATATAAATATCAGCAATACATGGAAGCAAGAACAAATGAGAACAAGCTGCCATATGGCAACCGGAAAGTGGATCAGAGTTCCACACATGGAACCAGCGCAGTGCATCCTTTGCCTGCATCAAATCAAACACTAACAAGTGCTCTTCCATCCACTTGTTTTCTGCCACAATCATTTTACAAGATAGCATCATGAAGGTACAAAGTGGTGTCAATGGTGCACACCAAGAATCATGTGGCTTCCCCCACAAACCACCAATGAGATAGCCAATCTCAATGCTACAAAAGGCTGCAAGTACATTATCATACCACATGCAAGAAGGAACAAATATTCTTGATACATCATGCTGCTCAAACAAGGAAAAGAATTACAATACAAAATGTGAAATTATACCTCCTCCATCATGCACTTGAGATCTTGAGCTGAAATGGCTCAACTGGAATTTCTCCCTTACCTCCAATGAGTAGGGAAGTGGTTGTGACCTCTCCTTCATTACTATCCAGGCTATGAATCTCTCCATATGCTGAAATATATCATGTTGGTTGCCCTCCCAAGTGAGCTCCTCCATCAAATGGAAATATGCATCAAAGTGCATAGAAGAGAAGTCCCCATGTGTTGCATGCAGCAGCTTCTCCTCAAGACTAGAAGATCTAGCCAAGAAGATCCTGCCATCGGAATAGATGACCACATTATCCACCATGTATCTATCATCTCCATCTGAGTCATCGTGAATCATGCATGCACCAAGATCCTTGGAGTACTCTATCAAAAGTTGAGACATCCAATAGGGATCAATCCTCCTAAGAGACAACGTTGGTGATCTAGCATATGAAGCTCTCCTCATGTTGTTGCCTGCTACTTTGACATCCCTCATGCCAAAGTCATCCTCCAAACTCCTCACCTCCCTGGAATCCAAGAACAGTGAGTCAAGAGGAAATATGTCTCTCACCAATTCTAGATCTGGTAGCCTCCCAGGTGGAATGCCTCCATGTAGTGAGACATCAAAGTCTGAAGTGGACTGCATGTATGAGTGGGCTGATTTGTCCCTCTCTTCTCTACGCAGTGTAGTCTCCTTCCCTTGTGTAGGATTCTTCTGAAATATATAAGGGTGAATGCTTATCATCCCTTGATGTTGATCCTCCTCCTATTCTTCCATGTGTGAGAATGCCTCATCCTCAATGAGAGACCCTTGATCTCAGTCATCCCTTGAAGAAAAAGACTCCAGGTCTTTAAAAATAGAAGAGGGCTCTTCAAGAAATGGGGATCTTGCCCTTGGAAAGCTATCCTGCATGTTTTTATCCCCTTTAAAATTATGGAGTGGAGTTGGTTCAATAGGTCTGTCCAACTCATGCAAAGTGTTTGAGTCTTTGCTTTTAACAAATGATGGTTCACAATGTTATTTATCAAATATCCTCATCAATCCTTTAGTGAACTCAACATAAGTTTCTACATTTGCATGAAAAAATGAAGTGGAATCATTAAACCACCAATCATGGGCCATACCTTTGAGGTGCAGCACTGTTACTCTGACGGCTTATTTCTTTGAAACTTGGTGTAGCTGAAAATGGGAATCTAGCTCTTCTACCCAAGCTTTTAATGTGAACCCTTCTGATCTATCAAAGTGAGATAGGAAAATTCTACCTCTCTTGCTTCTTTTGTGGTTGCTGGATCTTACCTCCTTGAGTTTGCAAAACCCTTGGAAGTCTAAGTGCTTTCTGAATCTCCATGATTGAGATTCATACTCCTGAAGATAGTCACTCAAGGTATCCTCCCTTGGTGCATCTTCTTCCTCCATCCTTGTTGCAGTCAATGTGGGCAATAAACTGCGTTGTGGATATGCATGTGTGGTTGAATGCTCACACCCATCATGTGAATAGCTAGGGCTTGTTTCAAACCCTTCTAGAAATATTCCAAACTCCTCCCCTTCCATCTCCTTGAGATCTTCTTTAATACCTTCCAATGTCTGGAAAAGAAGCAGGGACACCTCCTCTTCCATCATTCCTCCTTTTCCTCTTTCTCTCAACAAGAAATTAGGCATGTTACAACGTTGTAGATCAGATTGTGTGGCTGAATGCTCACACAAAACATAAGAAGTACTGGGGCTTTCTTCATGAGAATAAATCCTAAGGTATTTTCATGTCCTCCCCTCCTCATTCCCCTGATTTCTTCCTTCAATTCATGCATGGCTTGAGAGAGATTGTTAGAAAACTCTTCCCTTCCAATCCTTCCAAGTAAAGGGGTTTCACCCTTCTCCTCTTTGTCCTCTATGTAATATTTCTTTTGTCTTCTTCTTTGGTACCTTTCCTCCCTGATAGTGAGAGGTCCCTCCTCTTCTGGATACATATTGGATCTGCAATAAAAGCACAGGCTGTGCCAAGAAACCTGGCTCTGATACCACTGTAATATTCCAAATATGTAACAGCTAGCAAGGCTTGACTGGAAAACGCATTTTCCAGTAATGTTTGGTACAAGAATTGAAACCAAGACCTAGATCCCTTATAAAAATGTGTCTAAGCGCTAAATCCAAGAGGAGGCTCCAAATAAATCCTTCTAAGTGGGTTAAACAGATCTCCCACACTTAGATGTCCTCAAAAGGTGCCTGATGAAGGGACTGCAGCAATATATAAGTACAATAATGGATATGAAGCATCAAATAAGCTCATATGATGTGTTAAAACACCTATCCTTCACTTAGAACTATAGCAGCAACTTTTATTCTGATTCATGATCCAAAATATGGGGAAAAGCAGTTATTTATGCCCTAAAAAGATTAATTTCAGATATGTGCTTAAAAATAAGGGCAAGTGACGGTAGGATATCGTAGCTTAGGTCACAAGAGACTTAAAAACCAAATTTCAGCAAAAACAAATGACTCTAGCTATGTTAAACAGATCTCCCACTCCTGATATGGCTTAAAAACACCCAATCCCCATGACTTGTGGTATGTAGAAATTACTGAAGCTTATGGAGCGTGATTTTCTAAAGGTGATGGATGAAATATGGTATAAAAATCATTAAATCAGATTCATAGTGTTTCTCATACAGTATAAGAGGAAGAATGAATAATTTTATGAGAAAAAACCTCTAAAAGAGGTGCTGCAACAATTGTATTTCACTGTAAAACCTTGACAGCGTTATTTTTTGAATAATATAGCAGCTGGTGGTTACATATTAGATCTAGAGAAGATATGTGTACAAAAATTTAGATCCATATCAGATCTGTACACTAGAAAGGCTCCTCTTTCAGATCCCCTTAGGGTTTTCAGCAAAACATTAATGTACAAGAGTAGATCTGAGATCTACTGTAGCAGATCTGCAGAATGATGTAGAAATTATAAAGCAAATATATCAATGAATAGATCATATCTTAAACATACATGGATTGTTTGATCAATCCATGGATCACCACAGTGAAAGGGAGAATCCTATCACTGGAGATCTCTCCTCCAAATAGCAGTCAAAACACCTTGCAACTTTCCTCTTGTAGATAATGCAGTATGGAAGGGAAATTTGTGTTGTTATCTTCAGTATTGATTAGGCCTGATGCCTTGATCTAAAAATTCAGCCCTAATGATCTAATACACTCTTCTAGGAGGTTAAAAGACACACTCACTGAGAAGAGGCACTAGATTTGCCTAGATCTGAATAGATCTAGCTTCCACTATTGTAGCTTACAAAAATAATCAAACCCTCAACAGGATCTGAATTGTGGTTGGAAGATGAATCTTGGCCCAAGCCTGATAGTGGACAAGATAGAACAAGTGTCCTCCAAGAGCTACTCAAGAAAGGAGGTGGGATTCTTGACCAGGAACACCCAAGTGCTAAACAACACTATTCTCAGCTAAACAGCTAGAGAATGGGGTTTGTCGAAACATACAATACCTTCAGCAATATCAAATGATCAACCCCTCTCTTGGTGTCCTCATCCTTCTTTTATAATGTGGGAGCCTTGCCAAACCCTAAACCACCTTGATGAATTAGCCTCATTCACATGAGTGGCTTCCAATATGGACTTCGCTGTTTCTTTTGGAGATACATTACACCTAGACAACGCTGTTGATTTGGTCCTGTTGACCCAGTCAATTGTTCGAACCTCGTTCACACTTAAGTGTGTTTATGAAAGTAGCTCAAATTTAGCTTGTTTCACATTGAGCATTGATTTATTTTTGATGTTTAGGAGTCATTATTGGTCCTCCTTTACAATTTTATTCATAAGCATGAAAAAAAAACAAAATTGAATATTCCTATTAGCTTTGGCTAATTAGGAATATTACATACTACCAGACCAACCTTGAGGGAGAAAAATCTGCCTATAACCCTCTGCACGAGACAGCTGCGCAAAGCCCCCCAGCTACATCACCGTCCAGGCCGTATAAAGGTAAGAACACACCGATACCTCCACCTCTATCGAACAGTGATATGGCTGCGCACCTGAAACTACCTACCTTCAAGGGGGTAGGAGACGAGGATATGGACCGATTTTGGTTTGTTGGAGATTCCATATGGACTGCGCAAAATGTGACAAACGATACGGTGAAGAGGGCGTAGCTGTCCTTGGCATTCGAAGATAGAGCACTAGACTGGTATATACAATATGTCTCTCAGAACGGGAGTGCGTCTATTCAAGACATTAATAATGTTCTGAAGCAACAATTTCGGAACCCAAAATCTTACTCTCAATTGGTAGCAGAAGTAAAGGACTTCAAGCAAGGTGCATCTAAGTTTGTATGGGAAGCTAATCAACGATTGAAGAAAGTGATCAGGGAAGGGGGATTTGAGTATGATGATAGACAACATACGGAATGGTTCATCGCTATGTTTTTGCCCCACCTGCGTACGCCAATGAGTCACCAAACCTTTGAATCGCAGGAAAAAGCTGTGGAAGTCGCTATGAAACTAGAAGCTGCACCCAGAGAAGATATTTCGTTAGGAGTACAGCAAATTCAGGAGCAACACGGAGCTATGCACATGGAAATTCTGAGTCTGCGAAAAGAACGAGGAAAAGGATCCAGCACCGATCTGTGGTGCATACGATGTCGGGTATCTGGCCATACGAAGGATCAGTGCCCGCTATTGGGAGATTACATGCAGGTAGGAGGGCCTAGTCCGATCTACCCAGGAGCAAGTGGGGGACCCATCCTGTCACGACCAGGCTCGAGCAGACCTGTGCTATGGTGCTATGACTTTCATGTAGCAGGGCTGCATGATACGAACCATTGCCCTCGGCTGGGTGCGTATGTACCAGAACTAAAGTAGCGGTGGTGCAGGTTTTTTCGATCGGTAGGACACGATGAGCAGAACTGTCGCACTTACGACTTAATGATAGATCGGGGAAACTTGTATAGGGTACAATCAGGCCCTGCGTCACCAAGATATCTCGTGAGATTTGGTGGCTCTCTAGCAAGGGGCAGGGGAGGTCGGGGAGGAAGTGCAGGTCGAGGGCGTGGACAGCTAATCTGTTATAACTGCGGGGAAATAGGGCACTTTGCAAGGGACTGCCCAAATCCCACTAGGAAATCCTACAAATACTGCAGATAGTTGGAACATGTGGTCGAATATTGCCCAATATTAATAGAAAAATGAAGGAAAAGTAGCCCACCCCTACACAAAATGTGCAGAGAGTTAAAGCCGAGCTAAGGAACATAGACCCAAGTGTGAAAGTCATAACACGTAGTGGGATGGTCACCCAGGGATCGAAGGAAGAGGCTGCCAAGGATCCTCTGACCTGTCAAGGAGGGTTGAACATAAAGAGGGGAAAAGGGATCGTGGCCCAAGCTGACCAGGACCTTGCTCAGAGAATAGCAACTACTGCGCAGGTACCAAAACACCCCAAGACAGATGAGGGGGTTGAGCCCTTTCTACAGGCATGTCTGAAGCTGCTACGTAACCCAAAGGCTATAGAGAACCTTCAGGAATTAATGAATAGTTGCACAGCATGGCCCGGTCTGACCTCCGGGACCAAGGATGTACACAAACTATACAGGTATAAAAAACACACTATTAGAGAAATGCAGTTGACTGCACAGATTGCTGACTACGAGATGGATCAAGTTATTTTTGACCTCGAATCAGATGCGAACGTGTTACCTAAGAAAACATGGCAGCAAATGGGGGAACCTAAATTTGAATGGTCCACCATCCAGCTATGCATGGCAAATCACCAAAAGATCATCCCTCTGGGAAGGCTGCCAAAATTCATGGTAGATATCGTAGGAGTGAAGATCCAAGCTGAATTTGAGGTCATAGAAATCGTGGAAGATGCGGATCCCTACCCTGAACTCCTGGGGCTAGACTGGGCTATAGATATGGGGGGTGTCATCAATCTCAAAAAGTGCAGCATGGTGTTTGAAAATAACAGTACGTGAGTAATAGTACCACTAGATCCCGCGGAAGGTACGCAGTATACCATGCCAGTGCGTGATGAGGAGGAAGTAGATCACATTTACAATCTGACTACGTAGGACGAAGGCTAGATTAACCCCACAGCAGAAAGAGTGCTCTGCTGGGAAAAAGACAGTGAGTGCTTTTCCGACTCTAATGGGGAACTGGAACTCTAAGGCCAGTTGCATGAGGTTTCGGCGCTACGATGTCTTCGAGTCACAAGGAACTTCCGCTGCATCTCTGTCGAGGTAAGATACCTGCCCTACTTTGGGGACTCAAGTGACATTAAGGAATTTTTACGCGCATTCGAAGCAGAATTTCCCAAGGGACACAGGCTAGGGACCCTTTAGCTAGCCCTGCGCAGAGCGCCTGCGCATTAGTGAAATATGCATGGCACGGTATTCCGCAATTGGGAGGAATGTCGAGATAAGATGATCCTGCGATTTGGAGCCCCATATGGAAGACAGATCCAGAATTTCCTTGGGTCAGAAGACCCACGCAGATATTTTCTTGCATGGGAGACGCAATGGGCTGATAGAACCCCAAACGAACGGGTTCACCTGTTTATCCATGACCTAGGACTGCGTCCAGCTGCATGGTATCTAGATGAAGAGTAGCATCAGTGCACGCACCATTGGGAGCATTTGCGGGATGAGTTTCTGCAAACATTTAGGGTGGAAGATGGTACAGGGGCACTCAACGCATCTCTGTAGCACACGAACGCCTTAACTGAGGGAAGATCACACCTGGTCATCGCACCCGAATCAAGGGGAACGATGGTACCACACACGGTTGAATACTGGAGCCTTAGCCTGACGGAAGGGAAGGCTGATCCCCACCCTATCCCAACCGCGGCACTAGGCGGGATGCGTATTGTGGCCAAGTTGCTGGAGTGGTACCTGAATCGCATTACAACACACCTGGAATCGGCTTTAATTTGGGGTACGCGAGCAACAAGAAGGCGTCATCCAAATTCATTAAATCCATGGGAAAGCCCTCAGGTGTGAATAATGACCATCAAAACATTACACTCTGGTAAAAGGGGAACCTTACCGTTAAAAAAAATAGGAGACTGGCAATCAATGCAGCAAATTATGGTGAGTTGTTACCAGTTGATTGATGGTAAGTTTCAAGTTAGATTTACTCTACCTTTGGATAGCCCCGAACAGTATAAAAACAAAAATATAACTTTGCTCAGGGCTCCATATTGTCTCTGTACTCTGCCTCTGTTATTCTCCTGCTTGATTTTCTGGATCTTTAGCGTTTGGGTCATACCTCATCAACCCACTTATGTTGTCTACGAGTTTCCAAATTGGGAAGCCTATCCTTTTGTTGCTATGGCATCCCCTAACCTACCAAACACTTCAGTACCTACCAGTCTAGCGCTTGCATACATTGTGTTGAGAGGGTCTGGGGATGTCGAGATTGATAAGATGATTGCCCTCTAGCTCCCTGCCGGGGAAATTGACTTTGAACCCTATGCAGAATGGTGCCAAAGCTACACGACGGGAGTTCCCAATCTTTACAACCCCGGAATGATCACAGGCCCCAGCCGGATGGCCTTGGAAAATGCCACGAAGGATGGTACGCAATTTTCGTAGTTTGCTATCAGAACCGACGCAGTCGAGTCGCAGCTAGTCCTGCGCACGAAAGGGACGACTAACTGGGATTGTAGTGTTCCCAATTAGGAATAACTCATGAAACATGCATCAAAAATTCATTTCCAGCAACAAATGCAATAAAATAGTAAAATGGACTCTTGGATCCCACATATTAGTCAATATACATTCTAAATCCAAGATTGGAGCTGAAACAAAGAAAACTAGGTGGGTTAAACAGATCTCCCACACCTAGGATTGCCAAAAAGTGCCAAAACCCAAAGACTGCAAAATGTCGGAGCAGCTGCTCAAGGGACTGCACAATCTAAGAGAGGGTTTACACATAAAATAATAGGAGAACAATAGATCTACTCATTTATTGATAAATAATGTTGAAGGACAGAGATCTAGTCTCCTTATACAAAATACAAAAGAAACCGGCAAGGGTTTCTTGTCAAACACTCTACATACAAAATGTGATATTCAGAAAAATCACTGAACCATCATTGCAACACTAAAGCACATGAGTGTACAAGGCTGAAATATGTATGATATGATGTAGTTCCTTCAAGGGCTTCCTCCCATGAAAGGATGAACCTCTCAATCACAAGGAAACTCAGCAACGGAGCCACCAAACCAGGCAATGAACACTGCCTCCAAAATAACGAATTCCCTAGCAGTAACAGCGCCGGGAATTTATGGGAAATGTGTGTTCTGATACCACGGATCTGAAAAAATCTCTGGAGGTCTCTCAACAGATCTCTCAAGTGAAGGAAACCCTCCTCCAATGAGAAACTAGCTCAGAAGCCGGGATTCCAATCCCTTCCACTGCTGCACTCGGCAACACTACACAATCTCCGGCAAAGTTGTGTTGATGAAGATGGCTGAAGCTTGGCCTGAAAACCTGATGTGTAATGATGAATGCAAACTCTCCCAATGAAAATCTTCCTAGGAAAGAGGTGGGATTCCCGCCCGAGAACACCTAGTGCTAAACAGCACTACAGCTTTGCTAAGCAGCAAAGCAGCAACAATTCTTGGCAGACAAGAATAATAATCTACAACATAATGAATAATGTTGCCATCCTCTACCTTATATAAGACATGATTTTTCTTGCCCTTGACCTCACTAAATTAGGTTACTTCTAACCCAAGTTAGGTTCCTCCTCCACTAAAACTATGTTGTTGACTTAGTCAAAGCAGCTTGAATTTAACCCTGTTCACACATGGAGGTGTCTTATTGAGCTATAAAGAGTGTCCCCTTTCACATTTGGAGTATTTTATTCCTCCTTAGGAAACTTATGGGATTTTCTTCCCATTTATTCACTGACTAGAGCTACTGCTAACTCTAATGTTCCATTTAGCTTGGAGGCTAAAATTTTGGAACATTACAGTCCTCCCCTCCAAAATATTTTCTTGTCCTCAAGAAAATGCATAAGGAGATCAAAATTTCTCCCCTCTTCCTCATGTGGCCTCCATCAATAGCCTCCATCACTGCATCAAGAGAATCTGAAAATATACTGTCATCCAATGCTTCCTCCCAAGTGTGCAAAACCAAAGTGTCTGCATCAATCAAAGGTGGAAAGTGTAAATGGAAACCTGCTAGCTATCTCATGGCCTCCACAAAGTAGAAGTGATTATCAACATGGTGAATGAGTGCCTCTCTCACCCATGCTATCATCCAAATGAAGTGAGTCACCCTCCAACATGGTAACTCATGAAAAGTCTCCTCCACCTTGTGTTCCTGAAATGTAGGTGGGTTGAATGAATGTACATGATAGGCAAGAAAGCCTATCCCATGTTGTCCTCTTCTCCACTTATGATAAGTGTAAGAGGCATGTTGATCTTGAGCTGCAACATGATTGCCCTCCAATGGCAAGAAGAAGATTGAGCCTCCAAGTACTCTCCCTCCAAAATCATGAGACATGTCAACCCAAACTGTTGAAAATGGAAACAAGAAACAGTGAAGGAGGCCTCCTGAAACATCTTTCCTGATCCTAGTTGGAGATTGATCACCTAAACTAGGTGGGGACCACACATGTGATTTTTGTCAAAAAGTCTATTTTTAGACTATGTCTATTTTTAGACATATGGAGCATGGTCTACGAGTTGCGGGATGCTATTATTGGATGATTGGTCAAGTTGGTAAAAATATATGGACATCTATTTTTAGACATACAGGTCAAAGTCTATTTTTAGATTGCTTGTCTAAAAATAGAACAGTCAAATATTATTAGCCCTTAATAATATTTGGACTATAAACTTTATCTTATCCTCTTGGAGCACTTCAGTTCGAGCTACATATGTGGCACATGCAGCTGGAAGAAGGAAATTCGAATTTCCTATGGGTTAGTTGAGCTATTGCATGGTTGACTTCAGTTAGAACTCATGTGGCAGAGTTTGGTGGAGTTGATGAGATAGTTGATGGAGTTGTGTTCGGTTTAACTTAATTGAACTAGTTGTATTTAGTTAAACTGACTAATACACTAGAGATGAGTGGTGTGAATTAAATATTATTTAATTCACTAATCATTAACTCATTATTTAACTGAGAAATTTGCTGGAATAGTCTGCTTTATTCAATGGAAATTAACCCGATTACACATGAATTTCAGGTTGCTTGCATAACATGCTCTTTAATTATGTTTGCATGGGAAAGATGGTCAAGAATAGACGATGCATCAATGCAATATTTACACGTAAACAGTGTATGTATGGGGAAAGCTTATAGCTGAAAACACCACAGATATTGTGTATATTATAATGGAGAAAACATGTAACAAACTCAGTACAATACTCCTCACAAGTACTCAGTACTATCTCATGAAGTTACACACAAACTAGCTTGGTTTTGAACAAGTCACAGGTTCAAAACACATCCACTAATTGCCTGCCTCTATTGCGCAATCAAGGCTAGTCTAATGAGAGATCCAAGGTTCGAATCTCCTTGGCTTGACAGTGCAATCATCATGGGAAATTCCTCCAAGTGTGGTGCAAATCTCATACCTTTGATGTCCTGGCGATAAAGTATATAACTTCCTTTCATCTACCTCTTTCACGGTATCCCATGAGCTGCATCCACCTGATGAACTGATGTAGTTTCTTTGAGTTAGATAATGAGGTTGCAGGTAGTGAGATAAACGATATTTAATTATATCCATCCTGAGTTGATTAGCTAGTTAAGCTAATCTCCTTCAGTTCAACTAAGTTAAAGCCAGACACATCTCCTGGCTTGTCTCATCAATTCCACCAAACTTCTTTTTGCCATTGGATTCCTAGCAGAAGTCAACCATGCGCAGAGCTCACCAAGCCCTAGGAACCAGTATTCTCTTGTCAAGGATGCAGACATGCAGCTCGAGCTGAGGTACTCGAGAGAGTAAACTGAGCGAGTCCAATGTAATGGGTCGTAATATTTGACTTCCCTATTTTTAGGATAGGCAGTCTAAATATAGACTTCGACCTATAGGTCAAAAAATAGAGGTCCATCTATTTTACCAACATGACCAATACTCCAAGAATAACATACTGCAACCCCTGGACCATGCTCCATATGTCTAAAAATAGACATAGTCTAAAAATAGACTTTGCGCCAGAATTTGCCTGCGGGCCCACTTAGTGAAGGCGACTTCATTTCACTAAGCTCCATCATCTTGCTGCATTTTCAACACTCCCTCTCGGCAAGATATGGATTATCTGCAACCCCTATCCTGCCTCTGTGGAATTCGAACTTGCTCCTGGTGAGCGCCTTCGTCAGGATGTCGGCATCCTGATCCTCCGTGGGAACATATGAAAGCATCATGATTCTCCGCTGAACACAATCTCTGATATGATGGTACCTGATGTCGATGTGTTTGGATCTATCATAAAATACTGGATTAGCCGAGAGTTTAATGCAACTCTGGTTATCACAGTAAATCACTGTAGGCTCCAAATGCAACCCGAACAATCCAACGAGGATCTTCCTCATCCAAATAGCCTCGCATGCAGCCAAGCTAGCTACCATGTACTCGGCCTCTGCTGAACTGAGTGCCACGGATCTCTGCTTCCTGCTGTACCAGGAAACTGTTGTCGACCCAATGCTGAAAATCCCTCCTGAAGTGCTCTTCCGGTCCGTTGGGCTCCCTACCCAATCTGCATCGGTGAAGCCAGAAAGCTTCACTCCATCCTCTTGTCTATACCATAGACCATATCCCGATGTGCCACTAATATAACGCAATACATGCTTGCCTGCCTTCCAGAAGAGCTTGGTAGGCTTAACCATAGCTTGCGAAAGCTGGTTAACAGCATAGCATATATCGGGTTGTGTATTGACCAGATACATAAGCGACCCCACCAACTGTCGATAGACAGTGGCATCCACTACCTCTGCTTAAGTAGCATCCTCCTTCCTCCAACCACCAGGAAGAGGAGTGTCAACAGGCTTGCAGCCTTGCATGTTGAACCTCTCCAGAATCTCCCGGGCATACTTGCCCTGAGAAACAAACAGTCCTCCGCTGTGCTGCCAAATCTCCAATCCCAAGAAATAATGAAGGATGCCCAAGTCCTTCATCTCAAACTCTCGTGCAAGATCCTCCTTTCATGAAAGTATCAACTGCTCATCGCCAGTCAAAATCAGATCATCTACATACAGTACGATGATCAACAGCTTCCCCTCCACCACAATCTGGTACAGGTTTGGATCCGCCTCACTCTTGGAGAATCCAAGCCCGGTGAAGTAGTTGTCTATCCGAGTGTACCAAGCACGAGGTGCTTGCTTCAGCCCATACAGTGCTCTCTTGAGTCGGCACATATGCGACTCACTGCTGAAGATCTCAAAACCTTCAGGCTGCTCTATGTACACTTCTTCCTCAATAACTCCATTGAGGAACGCAGTCTTCACATCCATCTGATGAATGTGCCACCCCATCTGCGCTGAGAGAGCAAGGATCGTCCGTATGGAAGAGTACCTTGCGACAGGTGCAAAAGTCTCCTCATAATCGATCCCCTCGATCTGTGAGAAGCCACAGGCGACAAATCTCACCTTGTACTTCTCCACACTCTCGTCAGCCGCCTGCTTCACTTTGTAGATCCATCGCGAACCCACCACTGATTTCCCCTCCGGTCTTGGGACAATCTCCCATGCACTGTTTCTGACGATCGAATCATATTATTCGATCATGGCATCTACCCATGCGGGTTCCTCCACAGCTTCCTCAAAAGAGGATGGCTCCGTCACAACACATTGACTCACAAGAGCCATGTATCCAGTGTACCGATCCGGTGACTGCCTCTGTCTGCGCTGTGCTGTAGGTGGTCCTACAACCTTCTCTCCATCCCGAGCCAGTCGCTCAGCTTCTGTAGTGCGCATGCGCCCTCTGATGGTTGGCGCTGCATGGGTGGTTTCTTCCACCTCCTGAACCTCCTCTTGTGGCTGATCCACATCCCGAAGCTCCTCCTTAGGAACTAACAGCTCCTCATCTGCATGCAAGTGTAGCTCCCTCTCAAGCGAACACTGCATGGCTTTCTCCTCCTGGAATTTTATATCCCGTCGCACAACAGTCTTGCGACTGTCTGGCACATACACCCGATAGTTGTGAGGTGTATCAGGGTACCCCACAAATATTCCAACTTCAGCAGTTGGATCCAGCTTCCTTCTTGCATCCTTCGTCACATGCATGTAGACAGGAGATCCGAAAATCCGCAAATGGGAAATATCAGGCCTCTTGCCAGAATAAGCCTCCTCTGGTGTACTCATGCCAAGAACGTTGTGAGGACAACGGTTCTGCACATACACTGCTGTATTGCATGCCTCAGCCCACAAGTGAAGGGGTAGGCCCTGATCATGCAACATCGCCCGTGCAACACCCACGATCGTTCTGTTCTTCCGCTCAGCCACCCCGTTCTGCTATGGGTTATGGGGTGCAATGAGCTCTCTCCGAATCCCTTCTGCGCTGCAGAACTCCTTGAATTCAGCCGAGATGAATTCACCACCGTTATCACTCCTTAGAGCAATCACCTTCTTCCCCGAATCCTTCTCGACCAGTGCTTTAAACTCACAGAACTTCACGAATGTATCGCTCTTCTTCTGCATGAAGAAGATCCAGCACTTTCGAGAGAAATCATCAACAAAGATCACGTAGTACTTGTGCTTTGCTGTCGAAGCAACTGAGAAAGGACCACACACGTCTGTGTGAACTCTCTCAAGGATTGTCGTGGCGTGACTATCCTTCTCGTGAAAGGTGGCTTTCACATACTTCCCCAAGGTACACCCCTTGCACTGATCTGACTACGCAAGAGTGCCCTTAGGAAGCCCAGTAGAAATCTGCTGCAGTATCTTCAAAGCTCCATGGTGAAAGTGGCCCAATCTTCTGTGCCACAGTTCGCCCTCATCATCCCGGCTCACCACTTCTCTCGCCTTGCATGCCATTGCTGCGCAGCCATCTACTTGCAACTGATAAAGGTTCTTGGTTCGAACCCCTATCTTCCGGGTCTCTCCAGTAGTCTTACTGCGCAGGAAGGCCTTTCCTTCGCTGAAGACCACATCATACCCTTTATCTTCCAACATCGCCACAGAGATCAATTTCTTCTTCAATCCAGGTACATGCATGACATCCTTCAACACGAAGGGTTTACCAGACTCCCTCTGAAAGGATATGGTACCGATACCAGTCGCACTGTATCTACCATCATCGCCCATCTCGATGTGCACACCCAGATCTTTGTCCTCCAGATCTGAGAACAAATCCCGATCTCTCGTCATATGAAATGACGCACCGCTGTCCAAGAACCACACCGATCCCATCACACTTGAAACCAAGCATGCGATCAGTGAAAAGTCAAGCTCGAACTGTGAAGCCAAAGCTTCTCCATCTGCAGATCTTCCCGCTTGCTTGTTTTTCTTCTTCTTCGGAAAATTGGTAGCATAATGTCCGTGATCATGGCAGTGAAAACACTTCACTTTCGCCATATCCTGCTTCTTTCCCTTTGCACCGAAATGAGAAGTTTTCTTACCCTTCCCCTTCTTTGCTTTGGCAACCAAAGCGCAATTTTCTTCATCAGCTCCCTTTGATGAAGATCCATCCCGAGTAGTCCTCCTTATCTCCTCCTGCATGAGATCCGCCCAAAGGCGCTCCCATCCCGGCAGCTTCTCCCGACCATTGACACTATCTTGATATGAGTGCCAAGCCTTCGGAAGACCAAGGAGAGCCAGTTCGACCATGTCCTCGTCTTCAACAGTCACCCCCACACTTCCCAGCTCATCTCTGCATTGAGTGAACTTCGTGAGGTATTTGGCGATACTGTCGCCTTTCTCCATCTTGATGTTCCTGAGCTTATCTTTGAGCGCCAGCTTCCTTTGGTCGCTCTTACTCTGGAATAGATCCGTCAAAGCTTTCCACATTAAATATGGAGAAGCATTTCCATGCAGGCTGGATACAATATGATCCTTGACGCCCTCCAACAGGATCCTTCGACATTTCGCCATCTTCTTTTGCCATGCTTCGACTTCAGCAGGATCAGTGGGCTTTTGGAAATCCGTATCCACGAACTCCTTCAGTCCATTATCTTCTAATACTGCCTCCATGCGATCCTTCCATGCAACATAATTCGAACTGCCTTCAAGAGCATATTCGAGTCGCAAACCGTTGAAAGACATTTTCAACTCTGGCACCAAGAAAACAAACTGCTGCAAAATTCGAATTCCAAACTCAAAGCTCAACCGCTTCCGATCTACACTTGAGAACAAATTATTTCCAAATCAGAGATTGACTGCAAGGGGCGTTTACCAGACCTTTCACTTTCCGAAGAAAGATGAATCCGGAGGCCACCTGGCCCATATGTAGGCTCTGTCTGAGGAAATAAGTTTGCAATTACCGTAATAGATCTCGACAATTAATATTGCTCTGATACCATGTAGAAATTTTCTGAATAAATCACTTATTCAATGGAGATTAACCCTATTACACATAAATTTCGAATTGCATGCATAACACATAACCTCTTCTAAAATTAATTGTCACATGCGGAAAGAATAGAAGCGATCGCACATCAAATCATCACACACATTAACACAGTATGTATGGGGAAAGCTTATAGCTGAAAACCCCGAAGCTATTTTTTATATTATAATGGAGAAAACATGTAACAAACTCAGTACAATACTCCTCACAAGTACTCATTACTATCTCATAAAGTTACACACAAACTATCTTGGTTTTGAACAAATCACAGGTTCAAAACACATCCACTAATTGCCTGCCTCTATTGCGCAATCAAGGCTGGTCTAATGAGAGATCCAAGGTTCTAATATCCTTGGCTTGATATCGCAATCATCATGGGCAATTCCTCCAAGTGTGGTGCAAATCTCATGCACAACTGATGTCACAACTGATAGCTATCTCAACCCTTTCATCTACCTCTTTCACTGGTCTCCACTGAACTGTCCATGCACTGTAGTGAACTGATGTGTTCTTGAGTTGAATAATGAGTTACTAATTAGTGAATTAAATGATATTTAATTCACTCCACTCATTACTAGTTGATTAGCTAGTTAAACTAATCTCAACTAGTTCAACTAAGTTAAACCGAACACAACTCCACCAACTGTCTCATCAACTCCACCAAACTTCTGCCACTGAAGTCCTAACTGAAGTCAACCATGCATGAGCTCACCAAACCCCTAGGAATAGCGTAATTCCTCTGCCATATGCATGAGCCACTTCTGTAGCTCGAACTGAAGTGCTCCAAGAGAGTAAACTGAAGTTTAGAGTCCAAATATTATTAAGGGTAAATAATATTTGAATTTTCTATTTTTAGGATAGGCAGTCTAAAAATAGACTTCAACCTATATGTCTAAAAATATAGGTCCATATATTTTTACCAACATGACCAATACTCCAAGAATAACATACTGCAACCCCTGGACCATGCTCCATATGTCTAAAAATAGACATAGTCTAAAAATAGACTTTGCACCAAAATTTGCCTGCGGGCCCACTTAGTGAAGGCGACTTCATTTCACTAAGCTCCGTCATCTTGCTGCATTTTAAACATTATTCAACTAAAGAACACATCAGTTAACTCAGTGCATGGACAGTTTAGTGGAGATAGGTGTTAGAGGTGGGTGAAAGGGTGGAGTCTACTATCAGTTGTGACTATAGTGTGCATGAGATTTTCACAATCATTGGAGGAGATTTCCAATGAGGATTGCATAGTTAAAGCCAAGGGAATTCGAATTCATTCCATTCCATTCTCTCATCTTAGATTGCGCAGTAGAGGCAGGCAAACAGTGGAGGAGTTTTGAACCCGTGACTTGTTCAAAACTGAGCTAGTTTGTGTGTAACTTTTGGAGACAGTACTGAGTACTTTTGAGGAGTATTGTACTAAGATTTTTACATGATTATTCTTCATTATAATATACAGACAGTAGGGGGTTTTCAGCTATAAGCTTTCCCCGGTATACATACAGTGTTATATGTGTTGAATTTCTATGTGCGCATGTGAATGTTTTCAATACCGCTTGTTGTTTTTATTTCCACATGTGATGATTAATGCGTAGAAGAGATTATGTGTTATGTATGAAGCTGAAATATTATGTGACCAGGATAATCTCGGTGAATAATTCAGCAAATAATTCAAATTTCTACATGGTATCAGAAAGGCACTGATCATCGGATCTGCTGCTGCGAATTACAATTATTTCGGTAGATAGAGTCCGTAACGGGCCAGGTAGCCTCGGATCCATCCTTTCTTCCGAAAGGTGATATATCCATTAAATTCCCTAAAGTCGATCTCTGTGCTAGAAATAATTTTTTCTCACAGATCCAGAAGCAGTTGAGTTTTGAGCTTGGAATTCGAATTTTGCAGCAGTGTTTTCTTGGTGTTGAAGTCAAAATGTCTTATCAAGGATTGTGATTGGAGTATTCTCTTGAAGGCAGCTCGAATTATATTGCATGGAGAGATAGGATGGAGGTGGTGTTAGATGATAACGGGCTGAAGGATTTCATATATGTTGAAGTCCCAAAGCCTACTGATGCTGCTCAAGTTGAGGCTTGGCAAAAGAATATGGCAAGGTGTCGAAGGATTCTGTTGGAGGGCGTGAAGGATCACATAGTATCTAGCCTACATGGAAAAGCTTCTCCATACTTGATGTGGAAAGATTTGACAGAATTGTTCCAGAGCAAGAGCGACTAGAGGAAGTTCGCGCTCAAGGATAAACTCAGGAAAATCAAGATGGAGAAGAATGACACTATTCCGGTATACTTGACAAAGTTTTTCCACTGCAGGGATGAGCTGGGAGTGTAGGAGTTAGTGTGGATGATGAGGACTTGGTGAGCTTGGCTCTCCTTGGTCTTCCGAAGATTTGGCATTCCTATGAGGATTTTTTCAATGGTCGGGAGAAATTGCCAAGATGGGAAAGACTGTGGTCTGATCTTGTGCAAGAGGAGATCCGGCGGAGTACCAGAGATGAATCTTCATCAAAGATATCTGATGAAGAAGACTGCGCTTTGGCTGCCAAAGTAAGGAAGGGGAAGGGAAAGGAGAAGGCTTCTCAATCTAGTGTGGATGGTAAAAAGCGTGACATGTCCAAAGTGAAGTGTTTGCACTGTCACGATCATGGACATTACGCCACGAATTGTCCACAAAAGAAGAAGAACAAGCAGGCTGCTGGAGCCCCATCTGATGAGGCTCTTGCCTCGCAATTTGAGCTAGACTTCTCATTGATCACATGAATTGTGTCTAGTGCATTGGGATCAGGGTGGTATATTGATAGTGGCGCTTCCTTTCACATGACGGGACATGTGAATCTTTTTCGTTGACTTGGTGGAGAAAATCTCCGTGATGCATGTTGAGTTGGGCTAATAATGACGATACAATGCACCGGCATTGGTGTGGTACCATAACCTTTCGTAGGATTCGTGTAAACTCATTCTTTTACAAGATGTATTGCATGTACCAGGTCTAACAAATAATTTGATCTCAGTCGCAATGTTAGAGGATAAAGGGTATGAAGTTGTCTTTAGAGAAGGGAAAGTTTTCCTTCGGCACAAGGCAACAGGACAAGTCAAGAAGGTTGGGATTCGGGCAAAGAATCTCTACAAACTTGAAGTAGATGGGATGTCTACGGATCTTCCTACTTTTGGGAAGCGGAAGAAAGACATGAAATTGAAGCTTGAGAGGGAGCAAGTTTTGCATGCAGGTGAAAGTGAACCTCGAGGTGTGGAGCAGCCACATGAAGAGGATCATGGAGTGGGAGAGACCACTCATGCAGAGAAACTTCGTGCCAGATGGGTAGAGGGAGTGCATGCAGCTATACCACCAGGTGAGAGGTGGGGTGACATGCATAAGTAATCTGTTGGGAAAAATACTGAGAGGGGGGGGGTGAATCAGTATTTACTGCATTATCAAAACTTTTTACTTTTTCATTCGTTAAAACCCATACGCTACTTTCTTTCAGTAAACTAGCGTATATACGCGGATACCCTTTATGAAACTCGCGTATACACAGATATCTAGATATGTCATTAAATCTTCACTTATATCATTCCATCATTCATTCATCAGATGTTCAAGAAACAATAAACATGTGCAGTAAGAACAGAATAAGCCATCACACAAAGCATCACACATGAACACCAGGATTTTTAGGTGGAAACCCAAATCGGGAGAAAACCACCGCTGCAGTTGCTCAGCCTTCAATATTTTATTATAGAGAAAACATCTTACAACATATGTGCCGGCGCAGACTTGACCAGCACGCAGGCACCCACCTGCGCTCGTTTACCAGCCTCTCCTGGAAGGGAGCTCCAACCCCCTGACTCGTTTACCAGCCTCTCCTGGAAGGGAGCTACGACCCCCTGATCTCGTTTACCAGCCTCACCTAGAAGGGAGCTACAACCCCCTGACTGAAGGCTACAACCTTCAACACCACCTTGGACCACGTTTCATCAATTTTCACACTGGACCCTTTCCATACTTTTAAGCACAAACATACATCACCAACAGATATTTATCAACACAGATCAGATATTTCATACCCTTTGCTTCAGCAAACCCTAGTTTGCATACGCTCTTTCCTTTCTCTGATGTCGTGTATATACGTGCTTCTTTCCATATAAACCCGCGTATACTTCAGCACAAATTACAAAGTTAATTTTATTGCGCATACGCGCTTTCTCTTTAGCGAAGCCGCGTATATACGCGCTTCCTCTTCGGAGAAGTAGCGTATAGATCTTCAACCATCATAGAGCAGCATACTTCTTCAGATCAGACATTCAGTTCAGATTTACCCTTTTACTTCATACATATGTTCGCCTCATTTCAGATCTAAGCCTTCCATAAACAGATCTAGCAAATACAGATACATTTCAGATCTAGAAATCTCGCTTCATCATTTCTTCATAGGTGCAACATAGATTCAGATCTATCATCAAACCTTTACCCTTTCCATAGAGATATACTTCACAGAGAAGTATTCATTCAAGCTCAGACATCTTGCTCCCACACTCATGATTTGCACAATGAATTTCTTCTCCTTATATAGGTTTACCCTTTTCAATACCATGAGCCCCTTTTTCAATACCATGAGCCCAAAACCACATTACTTCCGATGGTATTCCTGGACGGGGTCAATTAGGCGAATCATTACCCAATACAATGGGTCAATACCATAGTGGTTACCCCTGGTTTTGCACTTTTTGAGCGCTTTTTCCCATACGCGACTTGGAACATTATTTTCCGCATGCATACGCGACTTCCCCTAGACATACCTGCGTATGCCTTGAAACATACTCCTTTTATCATGGATTTAGTACATGCTGAGTTCCTTTCTTCACTGCCTTCTGTACACACTGTAGATACATCATATTTAGCTCATCAAGAACATATTCTATCAAGCACAACTTCATCAAGTAAGTTGTCATCATCTTCATCAAATGGGTTGCCATTTAAGGACAACACTCAACACCATATTGCTAACAAACATCATATCACATCAGATTTACATCATTTACCAAGTTCATCAGGTCAAGACTATCTTCATCAGGTGGATTGCCATCAAGGACAACACATGTCAACAGTCGCATGTCTTCATCTTCATTCAGTGGGTTGCCATCAAGGACAACACTCTGCATCATATTTCCAACAATCTCTCCCTTTGGACTTGATGGCAACCACGATGGTGTTTGGTTACCACAACAGATAAGTACATTGACACCATGTCACTCTCCCAATTCTTTGACACCATTATCTGCATTCAAACACCATGTCACTCTCCCCCTTTGACATCAAGGGCAAAGGGCGGATCAAAACCAGCGGATCAAAACCAACACACTAACACACTCTCCCCCTTTGACATCAAGGGCAACGGGCAGATCAAAACCAACAAACTCACCCCCTTTGACATCAAGGGCAACGGTCAGATCAAAACCAACATACTCACCCCCTTTTCTCTTCATGTAGAAGAAGCGTTCTGCAGATCTGATGTATACTGAAGTGACTAGGCTCCCCCTGAGTTCATGCTGAATCTTTAAACATATTTTTCAATGAAGTACATGACTTTATGAACTTCCTATCACCAATGACTCATAATTACATCAAAGATCCATCCAAGTGGATTTACATATGAGACTCAAGTACCCAACCAAGTGGGTTTACACATTTCAATTCAGCTACCCAACCAAGTGGGTTTACAAAATTTGACTCAGCTACCCAACCAAGTGGGTTTACAAATTTGACAAGTCCTTTACATGACTGAATATTACAAATTACATCATGGGTCTCAACAAGACCTTTTCACCAAAAATATCTATATGACTTAAGATCAACACCAGAAGGTCCTCAAGCATGAGAAAAAACTTCAGAACCATCATAATGCCAACAATGCATTATACTCAGCAATGCTACTGCTCCCCCTAAATCTGTGCATCCAAACATCCTTTCCATGTGACTAAGGCTCCCTCTTAGTTTGTGCATCCTGAACACTTTCACCAACAAATTATCAAGGCATCTTCATCAAATCATTAGAAAAATAATTATGAGAACTAGAACACCACCAGAGATACCAAACAGTATCAGAGATACCAAACAGCACTTCAGCTGTGCTGAAGAGAGCTGAACCAACCAAAAATTGTCAGCAATCAGTCATACGCGGTTTACTGTGCAGGAACTCGCGTATATACGCGACTGTGTTTCATGAAACCCGCGTATCCCAAGGCATATTTTAAATTTCAACCAGATCTGATTCTCTGTGAGGCAAAGACAGTGTTCAGCTTCTTTCTGAGACATTTGAATGCTTCCCTGGACTACAGATAGATAGAGTGGTGTAGTTGTGTCTTCAAGCGTCATCCAACGGTTGTGGCATCAGTACAATAGTAACCAAGCCTTCAGATTCTTTGCAGCATCAATACAATCTTTCCAAGAGAGATTCTCATATCAGAACAACATCTTCACATAGGTGTCAAACAATCATCCATGTGGTCCAACATCACCATGATCTTCAAGATTTAACATGAAGTAACATATGTAGGCAAAAGATCTCTCAACCATAGTAACACACTCTGCATGATTTATTTATGAATCAAATGACATCCAACTCATCCATGTGTGAGTACAAAAGATACTTATCAGCAACCAGGGCTCAAAAACTCATCATAATAAACCATGTACCAAGTCATCATCATTTGAGCATGAGCATCACAAAAACCAAAGAATAAGCAGTCATATTGCCAACAATGCAATCATTAGTATTCAACCTGCTGCTCCCCCTAAACCAGTGCTCTTCCTTAACTTGTGCAATCTGAAACACCTTCAACAGCAATTCATCAACAACAATCTCTGCATGATCTGTCCTCATCTCTGAATTATAAGACTTTCATCTCAACAACGAATGCTCTTCATCATAAAGCAACCAGGCTTCATCCATAATCTTCAACACAAGAACCCATGTATCATTTCATTATCATGAGCATAACCAGAATAATGCTAACAAGGCAATTATCGGGGAAGAATACCGTATGCTCCCCCGGACCTCTCGCTTCGTATATTCAAAATAACGTATAAATTCTCTTATCATCAATGCATACACGACTGTGTCTGCTGGAACTTGCGTGTATATGCAACTTTTGTTCATCTAACCTGCGTATGGAAAGTGAAACATAGAAATTTTTCACATTCCTTCATCTCCCCGAGTTTGTACCCCGTACCGTATTTTCCACATCGATGCTACCGTCGTGGCTAAACACAACCGTAATAATCAAATCAACCATGAGAGACATCATACATTGCTCCCCTTGTGACGATACATTACTAAATCTCATAATGTATCCCACATCATTTCGCAAATAATAAGAAAGGTCAGCTTCGTACAATGACCGCAGAGGGGTCGACCCTACGTTTCGACCTGGCCCTCTTTTCTCTTTTCCAAATTTGCTGAGCTTTCCAACCGTGGTGCTGAAAATTGTTTTTCAACCCGCATCTCACATCCCGCATTCATCTTTTTATGTCCATACTTGTTACAAGCATAACATCTCATGTGGTCGAGAAATAAACATAAGAATCATACCGAGTATTTCTATTCTTCTCCTTTACAATCGCTTTATGTCCACTTGTTACATGAGAAACAATATCCCCTGAAGAAACCAGAGTACCTTTCTGAATAGAATCTGTTTGATTGTGACTGAAATGATCTGCTCCTGCAATTTGCTGCAACATGCCCATAATTATGACATTTAAAACATTCAACATTATTGACTGATTTCCTTTGAGATTTCATCATTGTTGGTTGACTTTTTGTCTCTTTCAACACTTCGATTGACATCCTCTGAATTTTTGGTACTTCCTTGTGAGCTAGATTCTCCTTTAACAGTTTCATGGAAACCAAGACCAAGTTTGATAGCAGGAGACCTTTGATTACTCAGAATATTTTCCAAAATATTAGTACTATCTTGAAACCTCAAAAGTTTAACCTTTTCTTCTAATTTACCTTTGAGAATATTTACTCTCAACTCAAGTTTCGACATTGCTTTGTCATGCTTTCCTCTTTCCTTCTTCCATCTTCTACTTGATCCTTCAGATTTAGAATCTCTTCTTTCAACCAATTTTCATTTTCTTCACATGTTTGTTGCAGCTCTTCATTCTTCTTCTTTGATGCTTCGAGATCTTCTTTGAGGGAGACGATTTCTGTTTCAAGTCTTGCATTCTTCTTGTTTGATTCTTCAAGATCTGCTTGTAGAAGTTCTTCATGTTACTTGTATGATTCTTCTATGATAGGCCAGATTTTTGCTCCAAGTTCTTCATATTCAAATGATTGTAGAGGTTCCTCACTCTTCTTACTTGATGCTTCAAGTTTTGCTCGTAGAGAGATGATTCCAACTTCAAGACCTTTATTCTTCCTTTTTTATTTTTCCAGATCTGTTTTTAGAGAAACGTTTTCTGCTTCAAGTCCCTTACATCGATTGGTTACATTGTCATACAACTTTTGATACTTGTTCATCTGTTCTTTCATTCTAGAGATTAACTCTTTGGGGATAGAATCGTTTTCTTTATATGTTCTTAGTTGATCTTCAACTCTGATCTTGATAGCTTCCTCTAGATCCAAAACTTTACTTACACTATCTTCATCATTACATGCACCAGAAAGTGAGTCACAAGAACAACTATCAATACCTGATCTATCTTCTTTATTTTCTGCTGCACATGTTTTCTAAGATATCTCCTTTTCAGTAGCCTTCTTCTTTTGCTTCTTTCCCATTGCGACGGATCTCCTTCAAGCAATCAAGCTTCTGCAGAAGAACCCGCTCTGATACCAATTGTTGGGAAAAATACTGAGAGGGGGGGGGGTGAATCAGTATTTACTGCATAATCAAAACTTTTTTACTTTTTCATTCGTTAAAACCCATACGCTACTTTCTTTTCAAAAGAACTAGCGTATACACGCAGACATTCTTTATGAACTCGTGAGCACATGGGGTAGACATCTAATTATGCCATTAAATCTTCACTTATATCATTCCATCATTCATTCATTAGATGTTCAATAAACAGTAAACATGTGCAGTAAAAACAGAATAAGCCATCACACATAAGCATCACACATGAACACCAGGATTTTAGGTGGAAACCCAAGTCGGGAGAAAACCACCGCTGTAGTTGCTCAGCCTTCAATATTTTATTAAAGAGAAAACATCTTACAACATACAAAGCCGGGCGCACTTGACCAAGACGCAGCACCCACCGCGCTCGCTACCAAACCCTCTCCGGAAGGAGCTCCAACCCCCCGACCATTTACCAGCCTCTCCTGGAAGGGAGCTACGACCCCCCTGCTCTCGTTTACCAGCCTCTTCTGGGAGGGAGCTACAACCCCCTGACTGAAGGCAACCTTTGGGTGACCACCTTGGACCACGTTTTCCATCATATTTTCAGACTGGACCCTTTCCATTCTTTTAAGCACAAATATACATCACCAAACAGATACTTATCAACACAGATCAGATAGCAGAAACACAGCAGAACATATCAGATATTTCATACCCTTTGCTTCAGCAAACCCTAGTTTGCATACACTCTTTCCTTTCTCTGATGTCGCGTATATATGCGCTTCTTTCCATATAAACCCGCGTATACTTCAGCACAAATTACAAAGTTAATTTTATTGCGCATACGCGCTTTCTCTTCAGCGAAGTCGCGTATATACGCGCTTCCTCTTCGGCGAAGTAGCGTATAGATCTTCAACCATCATAGAGCAGCATACTTCTTCAGATCATACATTCAGTTCAGATTTACCCTTTTACTTCAGACATATGTTCACCTCATTTCAGATCTAAGCCTTCCATAAATAGATCTAGCAAATACAGATACATTTCAGATCTAGAAATCCCGCTTCATCTTTTCTTCATAGGTGCAACATAGATTCAGATCTATCATCAAACCTTTACCCTTTCCATACAGATATACTTCACAGAGAAGTATTCATTCAAGCTCAGACATCTTGCTCCCACACTCATGATTTGAACAATGAATTTCTTCTCCTTATATAGGTTTACCCTTTTCAATACCATGAGCCCCTTTTTCAATACCATGAGCCCAAAACCACATTACTTCCGATGGTATTCCTGGACGGGGTCATTTAGGCCGATCATTACCCAATACAATGGGTCAATACCATGGTGGTTACCCCTGGTTTTGCACTTTTTGAGCGCTTTTTCCCATACGCGACTTATCACGTTCTTTCCCGCGTGCATACGCGACTTCCCCTAGACATATCCGCATATGACTTGAAACATACTCTTTTCATCATGGATTTAGTACATGTTGGGTTCCTTTCTTCACTGCCTTCTGTACACACTGTAGATACATCATATTTTCTTCATCAAGAACATATTCTCTCAAGCACAACTTCATCAAGTAAGTTGTCATCATCTTCATCAAGTGGATTGCTATTCAAGGACAACACTCTAGCATCATATTGCCAATAAACATCATATCACATCAGATTTACATTATTTACCAAGTCCATCAAGACAAGCATAACTTCATCAGGTGGATTGCCATCAAGGACAACACATGTCAATAGTCGCATGTCTTCATCTTCATTCAGTGGGTTGCCATCAAGGACAGCACTCTGCAGCATATTTCCAACATAATCCCAAGTGGAGATTTCAGGGCAAGATTCATGGAGATGGTGTGGATCTCATGAATTGAACCTGGCTACGAGGTGCCCATAGCGGAGCAGTAGCATGATCAGTTGGATTGATGCAGGCAAATCAAAGTGACAGTGTCGGATACTGGAGCGCGAATCAGAGTTGACAGCAAGTGCAAGAGTGCATGGGTGCAAGAGTTCAACAGCACATTGTTTCCTGATGACATGTGCAGTTGGTACCAGCAGAAGTCGAAGACTTTGATGATAGATGCATCAGACTGATTGAGTTGTTTGAAGCCTATTCAGTTTCAGAGATGTTGCATGCAAATGGTGCATGGCGCATGCATGGAGTTGCATGATGCATGCATGATTTTGCATGGCGCATGCAAAGGGTGTAGGTGAATGCATGGAGTTGCATGTCGCATGCATGGAGTTGCATGGCGCTTGTGAAGGTTGCAGGGTGAATGCATGGAGTTGCATGTCGCATGCAAAGACATTCCTTTCTTGTTGAGAGGGAGTGTTGAAAATGGCAACAAGAAACAGTGAAGGAGGCTTCCTGAAACATCTTTCCTGATCCTAGTTGGAGATTGATCACCTAAACTAGGTGGGGACCACACATGTGATTTTTGTCGAAAAGTCTATTTTTAGACATATGGAGCATGGTCTAGGAGTTGTGGGATGCTATTCTTGGATGATTGGTCAAGTTGGTAAAAATAGATGGACATCTATTTTTAGACATACAAGTCGAAGTCTATTTTTAGACTGCCTGTCTAAAAATAGAACAGTCAAATATTATTAGCCCTTAATAATATTTGGACTATAAACTTTATCTTATCCTCTTGGAGCACTTCAGTTCGAGCTACAGATGTGGCACATGCAGCTGGAAGAAGGAAATTTGAATTTCCTATGGGTTAGTTGAGCTATTGCATGGTTGACTTCAGTTAGAACTCATGTGGCAGAGTTTGGTGGAGTTGATGAGACAGTTGATGGAGTTGTGTTCGGTTTAACTTATTTGAACTAGTTGTATTTAGTTAAATTAACTAATACGCTAGAGATGAGTGGTGTGAATTAAATATTATTTAATTCACTAATTATTAACTCATTATTCAACTAAAGAACACATCAGTTAACTCAGTGCATGGACAGTTCAGTGGAGACAGGTGTTAGAGGTGGGTGAAAGGGTGGAGTCTACTATCAGTTGTGACTATAGTGTGCATGATATTTTCACAATCATTGGAGGATATTACCAATGAGGATTGCGCAGTTAAAGCCAAGGGAATTCAAATTCATTCCATTCCATTCTCTCATCTTAGATTGCGCAGTAGAGGCAGGCAAACAGTGGAGGAGTTTTGAACCCGTGACTTGTTCAAAACTGAGCTAGTTTGTGTGTAACTTTTGGAGACAGTACTGAGTACTTTTGAGGAGTATTGTACTGAGATTGTTACATGATTCTTCTTCATTATATTACGAGCTGCGGGGTTTTCAGCTGTAAGCTTTCCCCGGTATACATACAGTGTTATATGTGTTGAATTTCTATGTGCGCATGTGAATGTTTTCAATACCGCTTGTTGTTTTTATTTCCACATGTGATGATTAATGCGTAGAAGAGATTATATGTTATGTATGAAGCTCAAATAGTATGTGACCAGGATAATCTCGGTGAATAATTCAGCAAATTATTCAAATTTCTACACAAACCATTCCATCCAAGATGAATGGCACATCATCACCATTTGGCCTCCAAATCAGAAAATTGCTGAAATTTAGGTGCAATTTTGGATGGTACCAAAGGTTCTCCAAGTGGATGTTACGCAGTCCCCCCAACTACTGATTGAGAATGTCATATGGCAAGAGATCCTGCAACAAGTTACAAGATGTATATGTTTGTTTTCCCAACATGGGGAAGTAAGCATCAATGTCTATCAATTGTACATGGATAAAATAACAATACACTTGCCCAAAGTCATGTATAGATGGGCTACTATCATCATAAACATTAGCCCTAAAGTGACCATGAGACCCAAAAATACTCTTGCTCTTTTGAGGAGCAATGCACTGTTCAAACATGGTGTGAAAGTACAAATACTCAATGGAGTAATCAACAAGTATAGAAATGCATTTCCTACCATACATAGTGAGTAGGCTAAAAGTGAGGTCCATTTATAAGCTCCCCCATGAGGATTCTCTCACAAAAATCTGCAAGAAGAAGGGATACAAATACTCTTTGGAACACTCTATCAACAAGAACACACTCCCATGTGACAGCGTTGTAGGCCTTAAGAATAAGGCTCCATGACTTCTCCCTTTGACACTCCACATGCCAAAGCCATCCACCATCATGCTGCTATGTGAGAAGATCATCTTTCGACATGGAAGTCTCTCATGATCCTCCAATACTGAAGGGTAGCCTCCTTGCACCATGAATGTGTTTAAATGTCATGAAAAGTATGGGAAGAATTTTTCCCATACTCTCCCAAGTGCAACCATAGCAACAACAACTTTTGCTGCCACCTTATCTCTCCCTCATACAAGCCATAGAGTAAGATCATGAAGGTTAACTTGTATGATGCCCCATACCAACAATTCTTCTGCTGCTCTATCATATGGGTTCCATTCCATCCAATTGGTTTCTCTCTCCATACAAAGCTTCCCTTGAACAAAAACACATCAGCAATACATGGAAGCAAGATATAATAAAAACAAGTTTCCAAATGACAACCGGAGAGTGAATCATGGTCCCTCTCATGGAACCAGTGCAGTGCACCCTTGTCCTGTATCAAAATAAGAAATAACAAGGGATTTGCCAGCCACTTGTTTGTTTTTACAGTCATCTCATAAGATGAAGACATGAAGTTACAATATGGTGTCATTGGTGCACACCAAGAGACATATGGCTTCCCCCACAAACCATCAAAAGGATAGCCAAGATCAAGGCCACAAGTAGCTGCAAGTACATCATCATACAATATGAAAGAAGAAATATTTCTTCTTGTTACATCATGCTGATCAAATAAGGGAGAGAAGTACAATAAAAAACATGAAATGATACCTCTTCCATTATGTACTTGAGGTCTTGAGCTGAAATGGCTCAACTAGAAATCTTCCCTCACTCCCAATGAGTAGGAAGGTGGCTGTGACATCCTCTCTATCACCATCCAGGCTATGCATCTCTCCATATTCTGAAATGTTTCATGCTGAATTCCCTCCCAAGTGAACTCCTCCATCAAATGGTGATATGCATCAAAGTGCATAGAAGAGAAGTCCTCATGTGCCGCATGTAGTAGCTTCTCCTTGAGACTAGAAGATCTAGTCAAGAAGATCTTGCCATAGGAATAGATGACCACATCATCCACCATGTATCTGTCATATCCCTCTGGGTCATCAAAAATCATGCATGCACCAAGATCCTTGGAGTACTCTACCAAAATCTGAGATCTCCAGTAAGGATCAATCCTCCTAAGAGACAGCGCTGGTGATCTGGCATGTGAATCTCTCCTCCTACTGTTGTCTGCCACTTTGACATCCCCCATGCCAAAGTTCTCCTCCAAAATCTTCACCCCTCCAAAATCCAAGAGCGGTGAATCCAAAGACAAAATGTCTCTCATCAATGATATATTTAGTGGCCTCCCTGGTGGAATGCCTCTACGTAGTGAGACATCAATGTCAAGAGTAGACTGTACATATGATTAGGCAACCTTTCCCTTGCCCTTACAGCGCAAATCATTCTACCTCTTTCTTTCACTGGCTCTCTGAAATAGGGAAGGGTGTGTACCTCTCATCAAATGATGTTGCTCTTCCTCCCTTCCTTCTCCTTCTAGCTGCAATGCTACACAATCATGTTGCTCACTGATTGTGCTTGGAACTCTATGTATGAGATCCTGGGGAACATCTTAAAAAATCACAAGAATCCCTCCTGTTGGAGCATGTGCTCCTCCCTCCTCTGCATGAGACACTGGATGTGCCCTAGATGTGACAACGTTGCTTCCCTCAACCCCATCAATGTGTGTGGGCAACACCTCAATAGTTGGATCCCCTTGTGAAAAAGACATCCTCATGCCCTCTTGTTCAAGAATATGAACTGGAGGTTTTGCTTCTGGCAATGTGTAATGCAATATTTTTTCTTCTCCCATGGTTTTCTGAAGTAGATTTTCCTTCATCA
Source organism: Pinus albicaulis (assembly GCA_034641835.2). Lineage (NCBI taxonomy): Eukaryota > Viridiplantae > Streptophyta > Pinopsida > Pinales > Pinaceae > Pinus > Pinus albicaulis. The sequence goes on from CM076582.1 coordinate 1,386,051,161, forward strand.
CATAGCAGGGTTTTGTTTTCTCAAGTTTTTCTTGCTCATGTGCCTTAGCGAGTTTTTCACCAAACCTTCCCATCAAAGTTTCTATGAATCTTGCATAAGAGGAAGTGTTTGCATTTTTTAAAGAAAAAGACTCAAAAATCCACCATGCATGAGCCTTACCTCTGAAATTCAGCGCTGCAACTCTGATGGCTTCATCTCTGGAAATATGGTGCAGCTGCAAATAGGAGTCTAGCTCCTTCACCCAAGCTCCAGCTGAACATGTAGTTGATCTGGAAAAAGTAGATAGAATAAATCTATCTGCATCCTGCTACTTGCTCTTCTCCACCTGGATCTTGCAAAACTCCTAGAAATCAATATGACCTCTAAACCTCTCAGTTTGAGATTCATGCTCCGGCAACAAATCACTAAGAGTTCTCCTCTTAGGCATATTTCCTCCTCCCATCCATCTCAAGATAGCTTTGGGCACTTTACTACGTTGTGCATCATGGAGTGCAGCTAAATGCTCACACTCACCATGTGAAAATCTAGATTCAGCTCTAGATTCAACCTCCTTTGGAGATCCCATCTCCAATCTCATCTTCTTCAGCTCTCCTTGAAACCTCTTCATATATTTTGGAAGAAGCTTTGTAAGCTTTCCTTCCTTTATTCCTATACATATAGAAGCTCTCTAGCTTTTGTCCATCTCTCCTTCTTCTAATAGCTGGATATCACAAGCTGAGTCAAAGATCATGCTTTGATACCACTGTAGTGTTCCCAATTAGGAACAAATCATGAAACATGCATCAAAAACGAATTTCCAGCAACAAATGCAATAAAATAGTAAAATGGACTCTTGGATCCTATATATTAGTCAATATACATTCTAAATCCAATATTGGAGCTGAAACAAAGCAAACTAGGTGGGTTAAACAGATCTCCCACACCTAGGATTGCCAAAAAGTGCCAAAACCCCAAGACTGCAAAATGTCGGAGTAGTTGCTCAAGGGATTGCGCAGTCTAAGAGAGGGATTACACATAAAATCATAGGATAAAAATATATCTACTCATTTATTGATAAATAATGCTGAAGGACAGAGATCTAGTCTCCTTATACAAAATACAAAAGAAACCGGCAAGGGTTTCTTGTCAAACACTCTACATACAAAATGTGATATTCAGAAAAATCACTGAATCATCACTGCAACACTGAAGCACATGAGTGTACAAGGCTGAAATATGTCTGATCTAATGTATTTACTTCAAGGGCTTCCTCCCATGAAAGGATGAACCTCTCAATCACAAGGAAACTCAGCAACGGAGCCACCAAACCATGCAATGAACACTGCCTCCAAAATAATGCATTCCCTAGCAGTAACAGCACTGGGAATGTATGGGAAATGTGTGGTTTGATACTGCAGATCTGAAATAAGCTCTGGAGCTCTCCCAACAGATCTCTCAAGTGAAGGAAACCTTCCTCCAATGAGAAACTAGCTCAGAAGTCGAGATTCCAATCCCTTCCACTGCTGCACCCATCAACACTACACAATCTCCAGCAAAGTTGTACTGATGAAGATGGCTGAAGCTTGGCCTGAAAACCTGATGTGGAATGATGAATGAAAACTCTCCCAATGAGTCTCTTCAAGGAAAGAGGTGGGATTCTCGCCCGGGAACACCCAGTGCTAAACAGCACTGCAGCTTTGCTAAGCAGCAAAGCAGCAACAATTCTTGGCAAACAAGAATAATAATCTACAACATGATGAATAATGCTTCCATCCTCTTCCTTATATAAGACATGAGTTTTCTTGCCCTTGAACCCACTCAATTAGGTTACTTCTAACCCAAGTTACATCTCCCTCCAAAATTGTGTTATTCATCCTTGGATTCCTCCTCCACTAAAACTGCGTTGTTGACTTAGTCAAAGTAGCTTGAATTTAACCCTGTTCACACATGGAGGTGTCTTATTGAGCTAGAAAGAGTGTTCCCTTTCACATTTGGAGTATTTTATTCCTCCTTAGGAGACTTATGGGCTTTTCTTTCCATTTATTCACCGACTAGAGCTGCTGCTAACTCTAATGTTCCATTTAGCTTGGAGGCTAAAATTTTGGAACATTATAGGGATACTCCATCCCCCCGAGGGACGAAGTGATATAGGGATACGCTGTGACTTCTCCGCAGTTCCAGACTACCTACTAGCAAAAGACATATTTTTTTTCTACCTCGCACTATCTTGGTCGGTGAACACCTCCCGAAAGCTACGGAACTACAAGTAGACTTGGAATAGCTGCCTCACAAGGAGTTATAGGATTTACACACCGCCATGCTGCAAGAGATCCATCATTGCAACTGGACCGCGCAGTAGTAGCTCTAAACAGTGGGTCACCAGCTCGACACAGAGCTCCCTGATGAAATCCCGGTGTCAACTCTGTCCCAAGATACAATAGAAGGCTTGGTTGAATCACTCAAGGCATCCCAAACCGAAGTCCAAGCCCTCAAGACCCGTGGCCCACCAATTCACCGAGTGTCAAGTCCAAGCACAGCCTACCATACCCCCGGAGGTACGGGCACAACGGGTTGCGTTGATAATAGAAGCAACTGATATTATTAAAGGACAGCTTACTCTGGGCACTCAGTTTCTCAAGGCGGCCATGAAGCTTTGGACAACGGTACAGTTCAACCCGATGCTTCAGCGTGTCAAGGAGGACTTACGACAGAAGGAAGCTGGTTTCGATCAGATCGAAGCTACCTTGCCCTCCCTCATCCCTACGCAGCGTCTAGCACTGTTGAAAACCAACAATTCCTTCATAGACATGATTGCGGATCTCCGACGCGCCAAGCATGTCATCAGAAAGTGCTTGAAGCCATGGGGCGATACCACCTTCCAGATATCTCAAGGTGCTCATGACGCCATTGCACACCTCAACTAGATATTGGAGCAGGTTACCACGGCTCTTGAAGGCCCTGCCTCCCTGAAGCTTGTCGATATCGCACAAAGAGCTACTGCCCAAAGTTAGGAAGTGTTACCTTCGCTCAGCGTCGCCTTCAATACCCTGCGTGCGCAGATAGAGACTACACCACCACAGTGACTCGGGACGAGTCACAAGATTGTGTTGGGGGACTGTTGGAATAGGCTCTCCTACGAGCTACGAAACTGGTCTGATTTTGTATATTTTTTATTATATTTAGTCTAGCACAAGGGTTTTGGGGTGGGTCAAAGCCCCGAAAGCATTGTAATGGGTCAAAGGGTAAACTTGGGGTCCGAAAACCACATTTTGCGGACCGTAGGAAAGTTTAGGCTAGATTTTTATAAATAAAGGAACATTTTGAATTGTAAGAAGGCAACGAAGAGCTATTGATGCGAATTGTGGTTTAGTAAGTCTGTTTGGGTTTTTGGGGAAGGACTCATGTTGGCTGTGTGTGCGGAGATCCAGAGTCCTGCTGTGTGCGGACCCTACTGCTGTGTGCGCAAGCTGGGACAGGTATTGTAAGAGGAAGTTGATGAATTGATACGAAAGGCTGTTTGAGAACTGAATCTATGTGTACTGTTTATGCTAATCATTGGTAATTGCTGTCTTATGCATATTATTTATTCATCTGTGAAAGTTCTGTGTAAGCGTTTTACTGCATCTAGATCTGTTTCGTTCTGTTTTATGCAATATTGAGCTACTGTCTTGAAAGTTTATGATTATTGAGCACCATAGTATAATCTACCTTGCGCACGTGGATGCGAAAAGAGGCCTATAAGTTCTGCTCGGGGAGATCTGGATATCTTGAGGCAGGACGCAGCTCTGTTTTCCTTACCTATCTTTTCTCAGGGTGCGGAAACCTGGTTCCAGCACCCACCCATACTACTTCGGGTGAGACTTTGACCTGCACAAGCAGGTCACTGCCGAAACGGCCAGTAGTATAGGGGTTTGTCGGCAAACCTTGAACTCCGAACCTGGGTCAGGACCATTCAAGCCAACATGAATTCAATGAGGGAAAACGTAGTTTTAGATGGAGACTCTTTGCATGGAATTAGTGTCATTAATGGATGGGGCTTAGGGTTAGAAAGCTCATTTTTTATATAAGGAAGAGGATGGCAGCCATATTATTCAACTTATGATATGTTATGTTTTGATATATGGTCTGTTTAGACAATATATCTTTCTTTGGCTGTTTAGATAAGATTGTAGTGTTTTTTAGCACAGGGTGTTCTTGATCACAAATCCCACCTCTTTCCTTGAGAAGCCTCTTGGAAGAGCATTGCACTACATTCCACTATTAGGAATTTTTCCAAATCTTCAGTCTTAATGTACAACACAGTTCCTGTTGAGGATTTGTGTATGTGTTGCAGGGCAGAAGTTATGGAGGTTTTATTTGGGAGATTTCTGAGCTAGATCTCATTGAAGGGAGGCTCCTTTATCTTTGGAGGCTAGTAAAGAAGGCCCTGGAGCTTTATTGACACATTTGGCATCAGGCCATAGTATATTTATCCCCTACGGCGCAGTATCAATCTAGATCTGCGTTATTTTAGGGAGGAGTTGCAGGGGTTTCTGTAGTAGGTGATTTGGGAGGTGATTTCTTCAATGAAAGGGCCAGCCTTTCATCTGGAGGATTCATTGGAGGAGAGCACATTCATTCTTATATCAGCTTCATCCATTTACTCTTAATTCATTTGTTGCATCATACTTTCAGCCATAGGGTTGCAGCTCACATTCTATTTTTGGGTGTTTTTCCCGGAGACCCTTTTGGGCTCTCTTCTGGAGGTTGTATAGAGCCTAGATATTTATTTTTGCATCTATTGTGTCACATATCATCCCCATATATTTTTTTTACTCATTTGTTGTAGAAATTCTTTTAAAACCGCGTTGTAGCAGTGTCTCCGGAATTTTGATATAGTAGCAGCACCTCTTATAGAGGGATTTCTTCATTGGAGGCTTGTTATATCTTGTTATATGCTTTATGGCCCATTTTTTATGCATATTTTTTTGTTTTTATAATTATTAGAAGGTATCCATATTGGCCTCTTGTTTTTATATTATGTTTAACACTGTTATTCCATCATTTTGGTCTATATTCCTGATTTTCCTATTTTGTAATATTACAGTGGTATCAGAGCATAATCTTGGCACAGCCTGTGCATCTTGAAAAGCCAATATGTCATCAGAAGAAGGATATCCTCTCACTGATAGAGAGAAGAGATATCTCAGAAGAAGACATCATAAGTTTGACCATACAAATGATAAAGAAGTCAAGGGTAAAACCCCTTTATCTAGAGAAGATGAAGAGAAGGAGTATCCCAATCTAATTCTCAAGACTATGCAAGACATTGCTAGAGAAATAGAGGAGATGAGGATGGATAGATGCAAGGAATCCCCTAAAGGATTTCAACATGGTGAAGGCTCTGACATTTCTCATCACTGGAGTGATCAACCAGTGTAGCATAAACAAGTTTCCCAACACTCTACAATGCCTACATTCTTAGCAGTGGGAAATGAAGGGTTTCAAGAACAAGAAAATCTTGAAGACTAATTCATGGAGTATGAGTCTCAATCTCAGAGATTCAAAGAAAACTTGAGTTTTCAATAATTTTTTCATATCAGGGACAATATGAGACCTAGGTATCATAATAGAGGTGGAGGGTTTATTCAGATCATGATCTACACCGCACTATGGGCATATTTTCTTACCCAGCTTTGATGGGTCATCTAAATGCACTTCAAAATCATGGGTAGAGAATCTTTACATCTACTTCCAGCTAAACAAAGTACCAGAGATGGATGCCATAAAAATAGTTGCACTGCACCTTGAGGGTGAAGCACATGATTGGTGGTCCCATGGCTTGTCTACATTGGTTCATGCCAATGTGACTGCATATTCAGAGTTCACAAGGAGGTTGGTGGAGAGGTTTGATAGAAGAGATATTGAGACACCATTCATGGAGTTAGAAAATCTCAAAACTTATATTTCTGAATTTTTAAAAATTTCTGTTATGTTTCTTGATTTATCTGCAACAAGAAGGGTCTATATGTTTTTTAATGGGTTAGAAGAACCTCTTCATGGGTTGGTTAAGTCTACCAAGCCCACTACCCTTCAAGATGCCATTGAAAGAGCTAGAGATCTACAAGATGCCTTGCCAAAAGAAAAGGAAAAATTTCAACAGAAGTCCTCTTTTCCATCAAAGGGAAAATATGAGAAGGCTCCTTTCTCAAAATATAGCCAAAATAAAAAACCTCTTATTGATGATGTCTAAAGAGATTTGAGGAGGAGGAAGCTTTTCTTCACGTGCCAAGAATTTTGGGCACCTGGACATATATGTGCAGTTGGAAATGCACACTACATAAAGCTCTTCTCATATTATGAGGAGGAAGAAGAAGAGGAACCAGAAAGAGGTCACAGTGCTGACACAGCAGGAGATGATCCATCACCATCAGGAGATGGGAATGGGGAATTTTCTCCAATTGGAGCGGCTCTTGCATCATTGAGAGGAGTACCTAAGTACTTGACCTTGATGGTTCCAGGTCTCATCTTAGATCAGAGGGTTTCTGTTTTGATTGACAGTGGGGCTACCCACAATTTTATTGATGCCAAACTAGTGCAGAGGAGGGCAATACCCACTGATGATTTTGAGGGATTTTATGTTTTGGTCCCAAGAGATAGAACTATGAAGTGCATGAATTATGTTCCATCCTTATCTGTAACCATGGGGACATATACATTGACTGGTCACTTCTTTGTGGTTGGCATACCTAACACCAATGTGATATTGGGTGTGCAATGGTTGATTACTTTGGGGAAGGTCACCATAGATTGGGGGACTTTTCAAATGGAATGGGTGGATAGAAAGGGTGGTAAAACTCAGATGATTAGGGGCATGCACACATATCCCTCACATACAACTTCCACACAAAAAACAGAGATGGATTTTCACAGTGGAAGCAAGGACCTAACAGTCCCATCTATTATGCACATGACTTTGGTTCATGGGACATTATTGTGTTGTGGAAAACCACCTGGGAGGCCACCTGATCAGAATTTGGTGAGAAGTGTCTCACATCATGATGCACCATTCATATAACCAGGAGGAATGGGAGCATTGGGAGGCCATGATACAACGCTAAGAGTCTTGGGTAGACTCAAGGAGGAGGGAGACATTCTCCCAACATCATCATTACCCACTCTCATTTCAAATTCTACGTTGTGGAAGGAGCAGCATTGGAAGGATGGCAGCCTTCCAACATATGAATTTGGCATGGGAGATATCAAAGAGAAGGACAGCCATATGACGGATGTTCTTTGTGATAAATCATCAGCACTGTCACTACAGAGGATAGATCCATATTGGAAATCCCAGTTGTTGGTGGATTATTCCAAGGATCTTTTTACATGCATGATACTTGATGACCAGCTTCAAGAGGAGGAATATTCAGTCCAAGATGAAGTCATCTACTATCATGATAGGATCTTCTTATCTAGAGCTTCCAAGCTCAAGGAGAAGTTACTACAAAGAGCACATGAATATTTTCTCTTCAGCCATACTTATTCTATGAGAGCCTATAACACTATCATGGAGGGCTATACTTTGGAAGGCTTTGAGGAGGAGATATATCAACATTTGAAAATATGCATGGACCATGTGGATATGGGAGAGATACATAACTCTATGGAGAATTTATCACATCCACCTCTTTCCTCTTTTGGAATGAGAGGGGATCTATCTATGGACCACTCCATTTGTATGAGCAGAAATCATGGTGAGGAACATGTTTATGTGCATGATGTTTCACTTAATGATTATTTGCATTCCTTTACCATGTATATGCAGTCCATTGCTCCAAGGAGGAGCATTCTTCCATATAAACTTCATGGCCAGCTTTGGGCCATAAACATTTCTGAACATGGCCACTCCCTAGGAGGATATAGGGAGATGTTGTATCATTCAGGGTGCACTCCAAAGGCATCAAACATTTCTCACCTTTTCAGAACTTGTGAGAAAAATTGGGCAGCAAGTAAGTGGTGGGTAAACCACTTACCATATCATTATCTAATGTTTTCAGGACATATACTGCATTGGTTCCACATGTGGGACTATGATCCACCTCCATTGTTGCATATTGTTGTTTGTATGTACTTGGTTTTGATTCCATACATTGATGATGTAATTATTCTTTTTATGGGAATGATTGGAGGAAGGATGGGAGGATTGGAAGTGCCCTTTGGGATAGAGATTCTCCATTTTTATTATGATACATGTTTCAGAGAGAGCCTTGGGAAAAACATGATTTTTTCAATGGATCTATTGCTTCCTTGTGGGATGATTCATTTGCATCTCATAAGAACTTGAGATGAGCATTTCATGGATGGATGGATTGGAAAAAACTTAGCTTATGAGGGGAGCTTATCACATGGAGGTGTCACCAATGATGGAGGAGAAGAGTTTCAGCACTCACCTTGTCATTTGCTTGAGGACAAGAAACATTTTGGAGGGGAGGATTGTAATATTCACAATTATCCATGAGCTAGTTGGAATATAATTTTTTTTCTTTCTTTCTTGTTTAATGAATAAGAGGATAATGGATATCCATAAATGTTGGGTGTGGAGCCTAATTTTCTTCCCGATTCAGAGATCCTTGTTTCAGCTGGATGTATACCCCAAGAAAATTGTACACCCTTGCACGCGAGGGGGTGCGGGGGGGATTTGTCCCCCCCGCGGGGTCTGGGGGGGCCTACCCCCCTGGCTGGGGGGGTTCGAGGGCCAGCGGTCCCCCGGCGGGGGTTTCAGGGGCAGCGCCCCCAAAGCCAAAAATAGATGTAAAATTTCCTCGTAAAAGTATAGTAATTTCTAGTCAATCTGGGTCGTTCATTAGGCAGATGATCTGACGATAGAAGTTATGTTTAGTTTAGGATTTTTTGCTCTAGAAGGCAACCCCTCGCTTTTATGAGGGTATTGTATTGCGGCTATGTATCATATGTGTATTCTCTGAGCGGGAAACAGATAGGGAGACTGTGAGAGAGAACAAAGGATATTACAGCGGATCTGCTGTAGGTTTTGTCTCTTTATTTTGCTGGATAATCGAAAGGAAGGACTGGCTGTTCGGGGTGGACGTAGCCCAAACTGGGTGAACCACGTATATCTGTGTCTCTCTGGTTTTATGTGTTTTGTGTGCTTGTATTTTCGGCATATTTTATGTGTTTCATTGCTCTGTAATATTTAATTTTCTAACAATAAATCTCCTTAATAATGAATAAAATCAATGCAAATGTGAAAAGAAGACATCTTGGTAGCTTAATTGAGCACCCTTAGGTTTGAAAATGGGTTGGAACACCTTGACTGGGTCAACCTTGACCAAATCAACAGCGTTGTCATGGAGTAGTGGCATTCAATGAGGGACAACGCAGTTTTAGATGGAGACTCTTTGCATGGAAGTAGTGCCATTACTGGATGGGGCTTAGGGTTAGAAAGTGCATTTCTTATATAAGGAAGAGGATGGAAGCCATATTATTCAGCTTATGATATGTTATGTTTTTTTATATGGTCTGTTTAGACAATATAGCTTTCTTTGGCTATTTAGCTAAGATTACAGTGATGTTTAGCGCAGGGTGTTCCTGATCGAGAATCCCACCTCTTTCCTTGAGAGGCCTCTTGGAAGAGCATTGCACTACATTCCACTATCATGAATTTCACCAAAGATTTAGTCTTAATGTATAGCACAATTCTTGTTGAGGATTTGTGTATGTGTTGTAGGGCAGAAGTTGTGGAGGTTTGATTTGGGAGATTTCTGAGCTAGATATCATTGGAGGGAGGCTATTTTCTCTTTGGAGGCTAGTAAAGAAGACCCTGGAGCTTTATTGACACATTTTGCATCAGGCCATAGTATATTAATCCCCTACAATGTAGTATCAATCTGCATCTGCGTTATTTTAGGGAGGAGTTGCAGCGGTTTCTGCAGTAGGTGATTTGGAAGGTGATTTCTTCAGTGAAAGTCACATCCTTTCATCTGGAGGATTAATTGGAGGAAATCACATTCATTCTTCTATCATCTACATCCATTTACTCTTCATTCACTTCTTGCAGCTAAATTTCAGCCATAGGGTTGCAGCTCGCATTGTATTATTGGGTGTTTTTCCCAGAGACCCTTTTGGGTTCTTTTCTAGAGGTTGTATGGAGCCTGGATCTATATTTTTGCATCTATTGTGGAACATATCAGCCACATATCTTTTGTGTAATAATTTTCTATAGCATTGCTTTTAAAACTGCATTGTAGCAGTGTCTTCGGCATTTTGATATAGTAGCAACACCTCTTATAGAAGGATTTCTTCATTGGAGGCTTGTTATATCTTGTTCTATGCTTTATGGCCCATTTATTATGCATATTTTGCTGTTGTTATAATGATTATAAGGTCTCCATATTGTCCTCTTGCTTTTATATGATGTTTAACGTTTTTATTCCAGCACTTTGGTCTATAGTCCTGCTTTTCCCATTTGGGAATATTACAAGCACAAGGTAAAAAAGATAATCGATCTTAATGAATAAATATTGTGGATGCATAATTGCTCGGATATAGTCGTTGAAGACTAGCTGTTATTAGTCTTCAATGGTTATATCCGAAAAATGATGCATCTACAATATTTATTCATTAAGATCGATTATCTTTTTCACCTTGTCCTGAGGATGAACCACATTAGATGGTTTGAAACGTCGACCAAATCATAATGATGTGATTGATCCTAAAGACATTTCTCTAAATTATGGATCACAAAATTCTTAGATCTAACAAAACTTTATACTGCTGAGATGATGACATGGACATGAGCACTTTATCATTCCTTAGCCTTAATTAGCCTCCATTTTCTTTCAAATCACATCCTTAACACATTTCATTTCTCATTGGACTGTCTCCTGTAGCAAAATAGGGTCTCCTAAATTTTCATTTTTCTTTTGAAACTCATCAAAACTTGCATCTAACTCATGTTTCACCTTTATTAATATGTTACAATTAAAGGTCTTAACCCTGTACAGAAATTATCTGCAAACAATTTCTTAAAAATAGAAAATAAACAATAACAAGAGTATAAAACATAAAACATATATACACATATTTTTCCCCTGGATCCCAAATCGGGACTACCAACTTGATTTTTCAATATATTCCTTTTAGTGTTACAACACATGTATATACATGTTGAAGCATTCATAAACCCCAATCCATTAACCCTAGATTAGAACATAATCATAGTTCCCTCGACCGGATCTACAAAATACTAGGGAAAGAAAACCATCATGCCCCAAAACCATGTGCAAACCCATGCACAAAACCATAGGCGGGTCTGCCCACCTAAAATAGGGTCCAAAAAAAAAAATTCTTGGGGCACTGCCTCAAACCCCGTGTAGGGGGGCTACCGCCTCACACAAGCAAAGGGGCGCCTCTGCCCTCCTCTTACCCCCCGCTTCGTGCCTACTTCTAATCTTAGAAATAATATAACACAAACCCAACAACAATGTCCTTGGAACTTGAATATGGAATTTAGAAGCAAAGAGACCAAGTAGATTCCTTAACCTAGTTTGTTGTAAAAATTGTCATTTTCCTACAAAATTAGGGTTTTATGTTTACATTCTTTATTTCAGTTGAGTTGTCTTTCATTTCCCAATAGAATATACATATCTTTATTTCATCATAGTTAATATGGTTTGCCACATTTTCTTTCATTTAAAATACATTTTTTTATTACCCTTTAGTATCCTGCAATTCTGAATTTTGTTTGTAGCATAGAGCAGTTATTATGGTCTTTGAGTAACTAGATTTCATCTCAGTGTTTTCACCCATATAAAATTTAGCACAAGAAAAGGATAAGTACATACTACACACATAGTACATGCCCCTATGAGTTGACAATTAAAGTTGAGACCCTTGTGACTTAGAATATTATTTTTACAATACTAAGGGCCATCACTTTTGGCATTGTTTTTGGGGAGCCATCAAAGTAGGTATTTTCGTATTCCTAGATGATCTACTCTCTTTATTTCATTTCACTTTATGCAAAAAAAAAAAACAAAAATTTCTTTAGGCATTCTTCAATTTAAAAATAGAAAAATTGCATTACATTTCCATTCCAAAAACATTATAAAGACAACAAAATTTAGTTTTTCTCTTTTATGCCTTGAAGAGTTAGGGATAAATCAGGAGCGTTCTTATAAAAAAACCCCACTTGCACAAGAAGCCAACCTATTTTTGTTGATTGTGTGCCTCCTACCCTATCCACATGGGATATTGAGGTCTTTTTAGTTGAGAAAGAAAAGATCTTTGAGGGGCTTGCAGAGGGAGAAAGACCTTTACAACCCATTAAAATCATGGCTAAAAATAAGAAACCTAAAGCATTCATATTTCCCATTAGAGAAACAGATGGAAAATCCAATATGAAAAACATCAGTCTTGTTGGAAAAGTAACTGGGTGCAGTCTTCATATTTATCTTTGTACTTTTATCAATTTGTATTCTATGCAAAAGAAGAAAAAGAATTTTATTCTGCCATGGATTTCATGCTCAATTTAATTGACCAATTAGGTCAAGCATACATTTCATGCTTCTAGGGTTTTTTAAATCAAGAAAATATTTTTCATGAGTCAAGAAAGTGTTTATCATATGTATAAGACACATTTGGGCAATTTGTAATAAGAAAGAAGCATTATTTTTGTGCCTAAAATGTCAAAGTTGACCTCCAAGACCAGGTTGGCCCTGCTAGAGGAAGTCGGCCTAGAAGAGGCCTAATTAAACCTCATGAGAATCATATATATAGTAGAGAATTTGACTTACTTAGAAAACACCATATCATCTTCAATCTACAATAAGAAACAAGAAGAAAAAGAAGCAAAGTTCAAGAAGAAGGAAGACTTTCAAGAAGAAATTGAAAATCTGATTTTTCCACTCGTTTTTGCTCACATGTGCAGGAAAACTAGGGTTTTTGTGATATGATGGAGGTCAAAGTTGCAGATCCAAATTTCAAACCCGAGGTAGAGGGTCGAAACTATGATTTGAAGCAGATTAAAGGTGGTTTGACATTCATTGACTTGCTTATCCTTTGACTTGCTTTTAAGTGACATTGGAGGGTTGAATTGGTAATTGGAGGAAGTCTTAGTCTTGAATTTTGGGTCTTGGAATTATCATTTTGATATGATTGTATAAGAAGAGGATTTTTTGGGTTTCCCCCAATTGTGGGGCTTTTCCTTGGCTTGTATCATATATCTTTTTTTCCTTATGTCTTTGTGATCTTCATGTTTTTGTAACTACTTAATGAAGAAGTAAAACTAAATTGAAGATAAAGCCAACAAAGATCAAAAGTAATTATCAAGCAAGGAAAACAAACATAAATCTACAAATACCTTGATTTTACAACATGGTTTCAGAGCTAAAGTTGGTAGAAGAAGACAAATAGAAGATCGCTCATGTTGGCATAGTTGATACCTCTACAAGAAGTTCCTTCACCAATGTCTCTTCACTTTGACTTCCAATTTAATGCAAAAATCTATGGGTAAGGAGGCAAGTTTTTCTGTGAAATGGTACCTATGATGATGGGAAAAAAACAAGATCTAAATTTTGGTGATAAAAAAATTATGAGTAAGGTTAAATTCCGGAAGCCTGAAGGACTATTATAAGATATGTAAGGTCCCCGAAGTCACAAACAAGGTATTTGAAGTCACTAAAGTTATGTTATAGTATAAATGATGCAAGCTTATGAGTGGATACAAGTATGGAAGCTCTCATGTCATGATTCAAAGTTTAGTGTAATTAAAAACTATGATCCAATTATAATCCAAGTTGTTGACTACAAGATGAGATACGTATTTTTTAATAAACTCTTTATGATGACAAACATGCATGAAAATATGATCCAAGTTACCTTCTTTGTCCATGATTTGAGTTAAGACTATGAGAAATCCATAACCCTTGAATTATGATATATTTGAAAGAGTGATAATGATCAGAAGCCATCATGTTTATCTCCCATTTGACAACAAACTTGAAGTATAGTTGGAAAACATTGATGTGAGTTCTTAATCTTGGCATGATCTAAGTTATAACTATGATACAATGCTACTCTAACTATGTTGAATTGGAGATATAAATTACTTTATGTAAGAAAGAATATAATAGTGATATGATGACATGAGAAAATGACATCTCCTCCAAGGTTTGGAAGTGATACAAGTTAAGGAGATGGTTTGTTTCGATTGATTTCTCAAGTATGTTTGGGACGCATTAGAAGTAGAAGAAGCCATTGAAGAGGAGAAGAATTTTTTTGTTAATTTTTGTGGTATATTATCCTTGTGAATAGGTCTAAAACTGCATTCGGAGTCTGGGCTCTTGTATGTATCTTTTTTAGGGCGGAAAAGGTGTAACATTGGGTTGGAAAGTGTCTTAAGCGTTAGTGAAGGAAGGGACCTGTTAGAAGAAGGGCAGCCTCAGTCCTTTGGAGTAGCAGAGACCGAGTTGGAAGGCTTGTAGTAATGGGTGTAGCATGTCCTAACGAAAGGTCTGAAACCTAAGATAAGGACATAGAACCAAGTTGCATGAAGAGTAAAGAACAAGGTATGTTATTATCCTTTTGGTGATGTTTTTCTAGTAGATAAATGGTCCAAGAGTGGATAAATTTTTGGAGCATTTGTGTTTGTTGGAGGTTAGAAAGTAGGTGTTCCTTGTATGCCTTAAGTACATATATGAATAGGACATTTGGATGAAGTATAGAGGGTTGGTTCTGAGAAAAAGAAGGATTCTTACAGTCAATAAGTAATGAGACTTATATAAAATTGCAAGTTGAAATACATGCATGTTTTAGAGGCTGAATTTCCTAGTAGGCCTTGTTGAGAATTTGGAGGGCTTGAGGTTAATATAAATTCTCTTCTTCATAATTACTTATGAGCTTGCTTATTTCATTCTTTCTTTAGCTTAGTTAGTCTTTCATCAAGGCAATTACCAAAATGCACGAGACACAAAAATTAGGCTCTTAGAGCCAGGGAAAAACCTCTCCCTCTTGGAGAGGAAAACCCGCAAAGAATTCTTCATATAGATCTTCAAATGACAAGTACCATGACCTAGAATCGGACCCTTGACCTAGATATGCTTCCAAGACCTTGATACAAATTCTTCATATAATTCAAAACTTGACTCTTCTCCTTTATAACAATTTGCATTGTTCTACGCTTGACCTAGAGAACTCGGTCTATTTTCACACCTTTCAAATTTATCTCTTTTCATGCATTGTGTGAGTGAACTCACTTGAGAAAATCTGCACTTTGAATGGTGTACTTTACTTCTTCTTCTATGTCAATTTGTATCATAATTCCGCATACTTATTTTATTATATTAACATTCTATATAATAGCTTCTTGACCATCTGCATTATTATTTCTTCCTTAAATCTATTATACAATTCAGTGCAAATCTGCAGATGATATCTCTTTAGGTTGTCCCCACTTACATTTGCATTTTATTCTATTTCAAATCTAAGCCTGATTCCATTTTCCCTCCACACCTTTTCTTTCCTTATATCCGCACCTTTATCATTAGAGAGATCTGCAATACTTCACAAAACTATCCGCGAATCTGTCACTGTTTTCACCTTGATTTTCAAGCTTTCTTCTGCTTGAAATCTTCGCACTTATTTATGTTCTTCTATTCACATTTCTCCTCAGGAAAAATCCACAAATATTTCATTGTGTTCACCTTGATTTACAAGCATGTTTTTGCCTAAAATATTCGCACTTATTTATGTTCTTCTATCCGCATTTATCCTCAGGAAAAATCTGCACTTTTTCCTCAGAGAGGTCCGCAATTGTTGTTCTCCAAATGGCCGCAGAACAGGGGTTATAAATACAATGTAAAACTGGCTTTTAGGCCGACCCTTAAACCAACATTTAGATTGACTTTGACAAATATTGTAAGTTGTCTTTAACATATCATTTTCCAGTGTTGAGTAAGGTTGTCTTGAGAGTTGTTAGGAGAATATCTTCAACATTGTTTAAGGGTTGTTAGGTGCCCTTCTTCCACAAGGTCTTGGAGTATATAGCTATACTATGACATTTAACTCAAACCTAATAGACATCAATAAGAAGTCCATCTACTTAATAAATATTGTTCATGAAACCCATGAAGCAAGTACAACAAAAATATATATATTATTATTTTGACATCTTCTTTTTCATAAGCGCATAATTACATAGTCAACATGAAGACCGACCTAGTTACACTTTTCAACACTCCCTCTTAACTAGGTAGGTATTCACACAGGTACATGGTCACTATCAGACAGAAGAATCTCATAAGAATAATCGTATTGGTAATCGCATTTGTATAGCATCATATCAACCAGCATTGTCCTAGTGTAAGGCCTTGACAATAGCCCCATCTCTCAACGAGACAATGGGCTACAATGTTGGCGAGACACATGACTAATAGACACCATATTTATTGTCTCTCCAAGGTACATACCCCACCTAGGTGTTCCCAGAGTATGACCTTCTTGGACTATTCTTCTCTTGGGTAGCCAGCCCTCAAAGAATATCGGTCCTCGATTACTCTTATCTTTAATGCCCTATCTCATTCCCAAAGTGTATCGAATTCCAGATGATCACCCAATCCTCCATTCTATCTTCCAGGTGAAGACCAGAATGATGTGTCTATCCATTCCCTTCACATGGCCTTCACTAATACTTACGGTTGTTAGTCCTGGTCTAGTGCATGACACATGTAATAGAGAATCACATACGTCACTCCCTCTTAACACAGGAAGGGCGTACTCCAATTTTCTTCCAAGCAAGAAACTTACCACCAGGATTCCTCTCATCCAAGGTCCTCCAGCAGCAATCTAGCTACTCATGAAGAATTTCTCCCCTCGATGTCATGGATTTTGATGTTGAGGAATCTTCAACTTTTGGCTTCATAGGGCATAGATCATCCATCACTTTCAGTCACGAGTCATGTCCATTATCAGAAAGTGATTCACCAGTCTTTCTCATCTGGTCCATTGTTATGCCATGCTTCTTTCCTTAAAATCATCTCCAAGGATCATGTAACCTTTCTCATGATTATCAGCCTTGCACAAATTCATCCAGATAAACATATACATATGAACCTTTTAAAACAAAAGGTTACCTCAGTAATGATATTTCACCATGACATCTTCTTGTAGAAATCGGCATCCTCTATTCAGATTCGCACATCTTCTAATGATATGTTTCGTCAAGGGTCTTATTATTTATCAAACTTCTGTCAAAGTCTACATATCTTCCCAGGAGATCTCCTGGTCACATATTCTTGGCCTCCAGATGATAATTTCCTCTTGACATGATTGCATTTCATAATCTCTTCCTCTCTGCACATTTCTTCATTCCCAGGAACTTACAAATTTTCCAGTTACTCGTTCATATACAACCACCTCATATTCCATGAGGACATATTATGTTGATTTCATCTGTTAGTATACTGAGAGATCCTTCTTCATAGATCATACTTCTAAAAACGGAAGACTATTACCTGCAACCATATGACATGACTTCATAACATCTAGTGTCAACATATAAATATATACATATCTCATACCTTTTTCCTTTGAGTCATTCTGTATCAATTTCTCTAGAATGAAGAGCTTCATTCCCTTGGCCTGCTCCATCAATATTTCATCACATCACAGAATTTTGTTTCCATGATGACCCTTGATCTTGATGACTGCTTTCTATTAGTGATGTTATCAGAGATGTTTTTCCCGGAGCTGATTCACCAAGAGCTCCTAACATGATTTTTATCATGATGCTATAATATAAATTGCTTCCTATTATACTATTTCATAAACAAAAAAAATCACTTAAAGGAGAATATGATCTCAATCATAGTGGAGATCCCTCACTTCTTCTTTCTTAGATTTCTTGCATCAGGTTCTTCTCTTATATATGATACATGGGCTTCTTCCCTATTTATCTTGTCATTTTCAAATTTTGGATAATCTATTTTATAATTCCCAAGTCTATCACATCCAAAGCATCATACTATTCTGAGGACAAAAATTACCAAATCTTACTTTCTTCCTTGACGTGGCTGCAAAGCCTTGATTCCCTTCACTTGATCCTGTAACAACTTTGGCTTTCAATCTTGTTTTGCCTATTTTACATAGAGACCCTAAATCGTGGAATGGTGTGGCTTCTATCTTCCCGTATAATCCTGAAGTGAAGTTTCCCCATTATTCTCATAGAGCATTTATCACCACTGTATTCTTCTCCTAGTTCCTACAGTTGATCGAAGAGATTGCCTCTCCTGCAACACTCACAGAGAATAGCTCCACCAATTTCTTATATACTCCTTTTGATGATTTTATATTTGGTACATCTAATATGATAAAGTCTTTATGGTTTTTATAAGAATCCTTTGGGCTCTTATATCTCCCTTCATGAATTTGGCATGACTTCATTGTCCTTGTCTTCTATGGAAAGTTTGAAACCCCAAATAGTTTCTTTCTTTCTTTGCAAAGGAGACATTTTAATAGATTCATATAAAGTCATAGATATATTTACTTGAGTAGATGTTTTTCTTCTTCTATCAACTTGATTTCTTTGAATATGTTTGAATCTTCCTTTGAATGGTGATTGATGAGGATGTTTTGTTTCTTTTTTGAAAGATCAAGGATGATAGATAGCTTGTCTTGAATATTTTTATGGCAATACTTTGAGATGGCAATGAACTGCTTGGACATTTAAGATGGTTCTATAATACTATATTTAAGTCCAAACTGTCTTATTCTTTCATTGTGGGAGACTAACCTTTCTTCTAATCAAATCCTTGCTTTGATGCCTTCCATGAAATCTGATCCTTGAGTGTCTTTATGCCCTTTCTAGCACCTTAGCTCTGATTCCATGTTGATAATTTTGAGGGCTTGAGGTTAATACAAATTCTCTTCTTGATAATTACTTTTGAGCTTGCTTGGGTTGCTTATGTCATTATTTCTTTAGCTTAGTTATTCTTTCATCAATTCAATTATCAAAATGCACGAGACACAAAAATTAGGCTCCTAGAGCCAGGGCAAAACCTCTCCCTCTTAGAGAGGAAAACATGTAGAGAATTATTCTTATAAATCTTAAGATGACAAGTAACATGACCCAGACTCAGACCCTTGACCTAGATGTGCTTCCAAGACCTTGATACAACTTCTTCAGATAATTCAAAACTCGACCGTTCTCCTTTATAACAATCTGCATTGTTTTGCACATGACCTAGAGAACTCGATCTCTTTTCACACCTTTCAAACTGATCTCTTTTCATGCACTGTGTGAATGAACTTACTTTAGAAAACATGTACTTTTAATGTTGTACTTTACTTCTTCTATGTCAAGTTGTCACGGAATTTCGCATACTCCTTTTATTATATAAACATTGTATATAATAGCTTCTTGACCATCCGCATTATTATTTCTTCCTTAAATCTATTATACCATTCAGTGAAAATCCACATATGATATCTCTTTAGGTTGTCTGCACTTACATCCACATTTTATTTTGTTTCAAATCTGAGCCTGATTCTGTTTTCCCTCCGCACCTTTTCTTTTCTTATATCTGCACCTTTATCATTAGAGAGATCTGAAATACTTCACAGAACTATCCGCAAATTTGTCATTGTGTTCACCTTGATTTTTGAGCTTTCTTCTGCTTGAAATCTTCACACTTATTTATGTTCTTCTATCCGCATTTCTCCTCAGGAAAAATCTGCAAATATTTCATTGTGTTCACCTTGATTTCCAAGCTTTCTTTTGCCTGAAATATTCGCACTTATTTATGTTCTTCTATCTGCATTTATCCTCAGGAAAAATCAACACTTTTTCCTCAAACAGGTCCGCAATTGTTGTTCTCCAAATGGCCATAGAACAGGTGTTATAAATACAGTGTCAAGACTGCCTTTTAGGCCGACCCTTCAACCAACATTTAGGCTGAATTTGACAAAGATTGTAAGTTGTCTTTAACATATTATTTTCCAGCGTTGAGTAAGGTTGTCTTTAGGTTGGTTAGGATAATATCTTCAACATTTTTTTAGGGTTTTTAGGTGCCCTTCTTCCACAAGGTCTTGGAGCATATAGCTAGACTATGAAATTTAACTCAAACCTAATATACATCAAGAAGAATTCCATCTACTTAATAAATCTTGTTCATGAAACCCATGAAGAAAGTACAGCAAAATTATATATATTATTATTCTGACTTCTTTTTTTTCATAAGTGCATAATTACATAGTCAACATGAAGACCGACCTAGTTACACTTTTCAACAGGCCTTCGAAAAACAAGGTCACATCTCTCTATGGAAATTGTGCAGGGAGCCTAGGTCCTTTGGTGAGGATCTTCTGTTGTTTTTTGTAGGTACAAGTAAGCCCTAGACAAGGCCAAATGGTGCAAGCTCAAATTTGTGAGTGTTTAGAGGGCATACTTTAAGAATATCTTCGCACAGTGAGTGCAAGAGATGATTCACCATCGTGAGGATAGATCTATGAAAACTGTAAGGAAAATGAAGCAGTGGACATTCACTATCAAGTGGGTTGTGCTTGGAAGACCTTATGATAGTAATATTAGAGAAAATAAGTCACCATTGAAAGGAAATTTCATTGGTACCCTAAGGACTGTCAATTTGAAGCAACAATTGGATAGTTACAGGGATATTTGAAGACCTTGAGAGTTGGATATTTTAGAAAGATGATAATACCAACTAGAGGGCAGAATTATTTGTCTATGGAGATTCATTGATTGATAGAGACTGATTGGAAAGGTCATCCAAGTTGTGTTCAAGGTTGAATTAACAATATATTAGCTAACCTTGTACTGTGATAATCAGTCAGTTAAAGGTATTCTGTGATGGACTATCTTCAAGGCAGGAAGTAGTGTAGTGTAGGAGGTAGTGTTGGACATAGTATAGGATGTAGTAGGTGAAGACCTCAAGCACAAGATAATGATATTTTAGGAGGAAAATTTGGAACCATATCTCAAGAAGTTACAAGATGAGAAAACTCAATGATAAGAGGGTTGATTGAGGAAGCTACAACAATTGAAAGTATTTGATGTAACATAAGTATCATAGTTGAGGCTTGTTGATGAACTCTCCCTATTTTGAGAGGGAGTGAAAATGGATTTCTCCTCTCAGGTTGAGAGGGGGTAAGGTTGGACATTGGTTCTCCATGTTTCATGTACTAGGACGAGACTAATAATTGCAAGTCTAGTGCATGCATAATGGATAGGGAGAATGATGGATTGAATAATCATGGTTCTCCTTGTCTTAGGTATTGTGACATATTAGGGTTGATAAGCTAAGTCAAGTACATGGACATGGATAAGGAGAATGGTGTATTAGATAAGAATCTTGGACATACATTCTTGAGTCATGTACTGTGATAGATTAGGATGTAGATCTGAAGTCAAGTACATATTATCCTTGAGAGAAATGGTCCAGTCGAGGACATACTCTAAGTATCCTAGGTGGAGTATGTGCCTCGATGAGGTGGTGTGGTGTCCAATGGAATGCCTCCCAACATTGCACTCTGATCTTGTGGAGACATAGAGTATACCTATCAAGGACTTGGTAATGTGACAATGTTGGATATGATGATACTATCTCCATTTATGCTTATAAATGTGTATGTCTTCTTATGAGTATATTTTAACTTGAGATAGACCTATTGAATCATTATGAGTACCTCCCTAATTAAGAGAGAGTGTTGGAAAAGTAACTAGGTTCAATCTTCATATTTGTCTTTGTACTTGTATGAATTTGTATTTTATGTAAAAGAAAAAAAAAATATTCTAGCATGAGTTTCATGCTCCATTTAATTGGTCAACTAGGTCAAGCATACATTTTATGATTTTAGGGTTTTTTAAGCCAAGAAAATATTCATCATGAGTCAAGAAACTCTTTATCATATGTATAAGACCCATTTAGGCAATTTGTAACAAGAAAGAAGCAGTATTTTTGTGTCTAAAATGTCAAAGTTGACCTCCAAGACCAATTCGGCCCTGTCAAAGGAAGTAGGCCTAAAACAAGCCTAATTCAACCTCATGAGAAGCATATATATAGAAGAAACTTTGAATCCCTTGGAAAACATCATCTCATATTCGATCTACAATAAGAAGCAAGAAGAAAAAGGAGTGAATGTCAAGAAGAAGAGAGAGTTTCAAGAAGAAAGTGAAAATATGATTTTTGCACTCATTTATGCTCACACCTGCAAGAAAATTAGGGTTTTTGTGATTTTTTCGAGGCCGAAGTTGCATATCTAAATTTCAAACCTGAGGTAGAGCGCAAAAACTATGATTTGAACATATTAAATGTGGTTTAACCTTCGTTGACTTGGTTAACCTTTCACTTGTTTGGAAGTGACTTTGAAGAGTTGACTTGGTAATTGGAGGAATTTTGGTAGGTCCCTATATTACTAGTGTAGTCCCTTATTGTTGTTAGTGTAGCCCCCTTATTTTTATTGATGTACCTATGTAGTCCCCATATTGTTATTATTTTTCCCCATAAAAGCCCACTATTGTTATTGTTGTGCCCTTACATTATTATTACTAGGTCGGCTAAGATTATATTGTGACCCCATGGACTCCTATATATAGAAAGGAGGTTTTTTCATTTGTATCATCCAATAATTTTTCATTTATGTAATGTAAAGTAGGTTTCCCCCTCAAAGTAGCTAATTTCTAAGGCGTTGATCTCTCTTTTCCACTATTTTGGGAGTTGGTTTCATAACATTTGGAATCAGAGCTTTGGATTCTAGGGTTTCCCTGCTTCAAACAGGTCATCGTGGAATTTTCACTATAAATTTTTTTATATGAAGGTTAAGAAGCTAAAAAAAAATCCATTTGAAAATAAATCCTGAGGAACTTCATGTAAAAAATTCAGATCTTGGTTCACAATATTTTTGGAGATATGATCTGTGGAAGTTAGGGTTTTTGCAGGCTCTCGAATTTCATCTCAAAGAGGTGACCTTGGTAAAATCATCATAACTCTCCCTCTGAACATCGGATTGGAATTCTGTAAAAAATGGCCAAAATTTCATGGACTATAGCTTCCTATGTATCAATTTCATAGCCGAAGGAGGAAACGGTGATATGTGGCACGTTGTACAAGTTTCCTCTACTAAACCAGTCCATAATTAGGTCATTGCGGGATATTGGGCATAACTTTGTCTTGAAGAATCCAAACCTGTGGCATTGGAAAGAAGATTCAGAGGGATACTAAAGTACTGAAGATAAAATCTCAGGGATCCAAAATTACAGAGATACATTAGTTGCAATATCGAGCTCCTCAAAAGTAATAAAAAGGTGTGTATTCTTTTTTCAAATTGCATAAGTCTTGTTTGAAAAATCAGTTTGAAGTGATTCCAAGAGAATATTGAAGCATATATATCAGTATTGGGTTCTAAAATGGCCCCTAAAAATAATTCAACACCCATTAAACCATAATAAGGTTCTACTATGACTCATGAAGAGGAAGAAGTGAAACATGATATATCAAAATTACAAGACCAAGTGCACCAAATTTCGCTCTCGCAAAGAGTAACAAAAAATGAAATGGAGTTTTGAAGAAAGGTGTGGAAGCCAAGATGGATGGTTTGAAGAAATGTGTGGAAGCTAATATGGATGGTTTGAAGAATGGCATGGAAGTTGTTAGGAATCTGTAATTTTAGCAGATTGGTAAGACTAAAACTGCAGAAGCAACATCGTTTCAACCAACTTTGGGATTCTAAGATCTAGCCCTCTTGAATCCGGAGAGGGATCTCTCCAATATGTGCAAAGATGGATTTTTCTTTAAAGTTTAGGGGTAATAATATTAGGCTAGTTATGAAGGCCAAAGGTTTTGTTTGTTTTTTGGATGGTTGAGCATGAATATTACTTGAGGGGAAAGTTCTAAATGAAAAATAGTTTCAAAAGTGAGAATTTGCAAGTGAATAGAACATATTAGGCTAAAAAGATAGATATAACGCTGGTTTTTAGTCCATTGGGCTATGGAGTCATAACAGGGCTTTAATTGAGCAACAACATCAAGAGTGATCCAAGGGGAAAGTCATCTATATCACAAGATTATTTGAGATTAGAGTGATGGAATGGAAAAAATAAAGTTTTGGAGATGATGGAAATTGATAATAATTTCACAAAGGATTTGTAGTCAGTCCAAACAAGAAAGCCTCTTAAGTAACTGTTTAAAACCAACCAAGTGCAGGGCTAACCATTGACTCCTTGGGCAAGTTTGTATTAAAGCAGCTTAATTGACAAACAATCCAGTAATCCACATAATTACCTTCAGAAAGTATGAAAACACATAAGAGAAACAAAGTGTAACTTAAGATCAGATAAAGTACTTTCAAACCTATTCTTCTTTCAGTCAATCACCAAGGGAAACTTTCAGAATCTGCTTTTGGAGAAAAACTAGGACCAGGGCACACCATATCTTCCATAGTCATCTTTAATAAGAAAAATAAGGAAAATAACTTTCAAGAACAATGTTTAAAGAAAACAGTAGGACGAGGGAACTCCAACATTCCTAACTGCTTAAACTGTATTAAATAATTCTTAAATAAACAAATTAGAGGAAAACATTGAGATAAAGCTTTTCAGTTAGAGAAGGTTACTGATATACAGTAGGTCCTAACTCTATAAATGTTGTTCTTTATCAGAGAAAGTGAACAATATGACATACATGTAGGACAGTGCGCAACAAACTGAATAAACACAACAACAGCAAACTTAATCATGCACACAAACACAAAGGTTTACCGTGGTTCACCCAAACCTCCTGGGCTACGTCCACACAACAGGGCATTGGCAATCTTTATTATTCAAACAGGAGATTACATAATTCACACACCCTCTCCAAAACAAACGTATGGATACCTGTTATATAGCAGGAGAATTCAATACACTTACAAATCCTCTCAACTCAAATTTAGGATGCATTAACTCCCTCCCCAACAAAAAATATGCTAACTTAGAACCAATTCCCACCTCTTGACACCTACCCAGATTTCGTGTCATTTCCGTATCCAAAACAAAATCTCAACAATCTCCACCTTGACAACAATTAGCCTGATGCCCTGTTCTTTATTATTTTATCTTTTCTGCAAGCCAAGAGAAGCCAAAAACCAGCGCAGCTTCTCCAACAAAACTGGTTTCGTGAACATGTCTGCACAATTCTCCTTTGTATGCACCTTTTCAAGAGAGACTCCCCTTTCAGTGATAACCTGTCTTACAAAATGATACTTTATTGGAATATGATTTGATTTACTATGATAGGCCGGATTCTTAGCCAAATGTATTGCACTTTGACTATCACAAAGTAACCTGATGTTGTCCTGCAACCTACCAAATTCACCAAGCAAACCTTTCAACCAAACTGCCTCTTTGCAAGCATGAGAAGCAGCAATGTATTCTGCTTCAGTAGTGGACAAAGCAACAATGTTCTGTAGCTTTGACATCCAGCTGATAGCTCCACCTGCAAGAGTAAAGACGTACCCTGAAGTTGACCTTCTCTTATCCAAATCACCTGCAAAATCGGAATCAACATATCTGCAAACAAATTCACTACTCTTATTGTAAGTAATACAATAACTACTTGTGCCTCTCAAGTACCGAAGCACCCATTTCACTGCTGACCAGTGTTCTTTACCCGGATTTTCCATGTACCTGCTGACAACCCCAACTGCATGTGAAATATCTGGTCGAGTACAAACCATCGCACACATCAAACATCCTACTACATTGGCATATGGAATTCGAGACATATAATCCTTTTCTTCATCTGTATTAGGACATAAACTCGAAGAAAGCTTGAAATGGGAAGCGAAAGGGACTGACACAGGCTTCACATTATTCATACCAAACCTCAAAAGTATTTTCTCAATATACTTTTGTTGTGATAGCCATAGCTTACCATTGCTCCTGTCTCTGAAAATCTCCATGCCCAAAATCTGTCTTGCTCCCCCTAGATCTTTCATATCGAATGTCCTTGCCATCTGAGTCTTCAACCTGTTGATTTCATCAATGCTTTTGCTTGCTAAAAGCATATCGTCAACATACAACACCAAGATAATGAACATGCCATTTTTCAATTGCTTGAAATACACACAATGATCATATTCACTTCTAACATATTTCTGACTCAACATGAAAGAATCAAAATTCTTATACCACTGCCGAGGCGACTGCTTCAGGCCATATAATGACTTCTTGAGCCTGCAAACAAATTTCTTATTGCGATGTTGAACAAACCCTTCCGGTTGTTCCATATAAATTTCCTCATCTAGATCTCCATGTAGAAAAGCAGTCTTAACATCTAGTTGCTGTAATTCTAAATCAAACAAAGCAACTAAAGCTAACACAATTCGAATTGAAACTATTTTAACAACTGGTGAAAAAATCTCATGAAAGTCAATGCCTACTTTCTGAGAAAACCCTTTTGCTACCAGTCTTGCTTTGTACCTGTCCTCCGTATCATTCACACCCTGTTTCAGCTTGGAAACCCATTTGCATCCCACATTTTTCCTGTCTTTCGGAAGCTCAACCAGATCCCATGTGCCGTTCTTACTCAAGGCCATCATTTCGTCCTTCATGGCTGCTTTCCACTTGTCACTATTCGAACCTTCTATTGCTTCCTGATAGCACAGAGGTTCATTGTCATTAGCAATAAATGCAACTGAAGTAACATAATCATCATACCTTCTCGGTGGCCGTTTGATTCTTGTCGACCTCCTTAAGGATGTTTCTGGTGCTTCCTCGATTGGCTGACTACCACCTGTAGGGACTTCTTGCCGACCAGTATCTGAGACCCGTTCATGATCCAAACCTGAACCCTGTTCATGTTCTGATTCTGAAACCTGTTCATGACTAGTATCTGAACTATGGTCATCATGACTATCATTAGAAGTGCTGTCAAACTGAATGTGCTGAAAATCAAATACATCATCCTGTTTCAATCTATTATCTACATCTAACTGTACAAGAGAGGATTCATCAAACTTTACATCTCTGTTGATGATGATTTTGCGGGTAGTAGGATCCCACAATCTATATCCCTTTGTTCCAACACCATACCCAACAAATATATACCTTTTAGACTTTGGATCTAACTTAGTTCGTTGATGTTTAGGCACTAGAGCATATGCATCACAACCAAACACTCTGAGTTT
The DNA here is from genome assembly GCA_034641835.2 of Pinus albicaulis. Taxonomy (NCBI): domain Eukaryota; kingdom Viridiplantae; phylum Streptophyta; class Pinopsida; order Pinales; family Pinaceae; genus Pinus; species Pinus albicaulis. The sequence continues at coordinate 1,386,078,314 of CM076582.1, forward strand.
AGAATAGTCACAAGGGTTTCCTTTCCATACCTCTTGCGGAATCTTGCAGTCTATTGCCGTCGATGGAGATCGGTTTATCACATAACAAGCTGTTGCCACCGCTTCCGTCCACAACTCCTTTTGCAACCCGGCGTTACTCAGCATACTCCTTGCTCTCTCTAGAAGAGTCCTGTTCATGCGTTTAGCAACTCCATTTTGCTGAGGAGTATAAACTGTGGTCTTATGTCTCTCGATCCCTGCATCCTTGCAATAGCTGTCAAACTCCTTGGAAGTAAACTCACCACCATTGTCAGTTCTTAAACATTTTATTGTTCTACCAGTGCTGTTTTCTACCAATGCTCTAAACTGTTTGAAAACTGAAAAAACATCAGACTTCCTTTTCAACATGTAGACCCACACCTTCCTAGAAAATTCATCAATGAACGACACAAAATATGACGAGCCACCATATGACGCTGTAGGGGCTGGACCCCAAACATCTGAATGAATATAATCAAGTATCCCTTTACTAGGATGTTTGCCTGTTTTAAATTTTTGTTTACTTTGTTTTCCAAACAAGCAATGCTTACAGAAATCTAACTTTCCAGACCTTAGATTAGGAAGTAACTTGCGATCAGCCAAAATTTTCAACCCTCTTTCGCTCATATGGACCAACCTTTGATGCCATAGGCGAATGGAACTACTGTCATGTTCAGACACCGTAGACACATGAACTGACCCTGTTCTTCCTTTTAACTGAAACAGATTTCCTACTTTCTTAGCTTTCATTACTAGTAAAATTCCTTTATAGATTTTCATAACTCCACCTTGAATTACAGTTTTATATCCATTTGTGTCAAGTGATCCCAGTGAAATTAGATTTTTTCTTAAGTCTGGAACATGTCTCACATCTGTTAACAATTTAGTTGTGCCATCAAACATTTGCAGTTGTATACTTCCTATTCCCACAATATTAGATGTGACATCATTACCCATGTACACGACTCCATCATTAACTTATCTATACGTCTTAAACCATTCTCTATGAATACACATGTGGTTTGATGCACCGGAATCTAACAACCAATGTTGATCATGATTTGACATATTAACAGACAACACTTCGTCGCTCATACCTGAATCAGATGCCGAACCTTTATCTGTCGTGTTTGCTTCCTTCCTCTCTGTCGAAGAGTCTCCTTTCTTCTCTGTTTGCTGTCTCTTCCAGCAGTCTTTCTTCAAGTGCCCCGATTTGCCACAAAACCAGCACTTTACTTTGCTCTTCTTCCCTTTCGACTTTGAACGCGAATCGCTGCGCTTACCTGAGCGTCTTTCTCTAGAACGACCTCTAGCCATCATGGCCTCTGATGTAGAGGTGTCAGCATTCGACTTCTTCCTCGTCTCCTCAGACAACATGGCTCCAACCACATCGTCAAACTCAAGGACAGCTGCAGTACTAAAGCTTATGGAAGTAACAAAGTGATCCCACGATTCGGGCAATGAACACAATAGAGTTATTGCCTTATCCTCTGAATCAAATTTTACATCTAGACTTTGTAATTGTACCAATAGAGTATTGAAAACATTCAGATGGTCAGCAATCGAGGTACCTTCCTTCATCCGCAAACCATAAAGTTGTCGCTTCAGGAGAATCCGATTTGTCAAAGATTTCGTCATGTAGAGCTTTTCAAGCTTCATCCACAAGCCTGCGGCGGTCTTCTCTGACACAATGTTGAACAGAACGTCATCCGCCAGACATAACCGAATTGCGCTCAGAGCTCTGTCATCCAACTCATCCCATTCATCCTCCGTCATGGAAGAAGGCCTTTTTCTCCTCCCCAACAGTGCTTTCGCCACGCCTTGTTGAACCAGCAGATCGTGCATCTTTAGCTTCCAGATCTCGAAATTGTTTTTGCCATTGAACTTCTCAATTTCAAACCGGGCATTTTGAGTTTTCGCCATCTTGTTTCAGCAAAAAACACAGTAATCTCCAAATCCAATTTTCAAATAAAGAATTCCCTTTTAATTAAAAAATGCCTTTAAAAAAAAAATTGCCCTTGCCTTCCTTTAAGTGCCTCTCACTGCCTTTTAAAAAAAAAAAATTATCCTTGACCTTTGCCTTTAAAAAAAATGCCTTTCACTTCATACAAAGCCCTCAAATCGATTTATATAAATCGATGTTTAAAAAAAATTTCACCTTTAAAAACTTTCCTTTCATACCATATGCAATGGTAATTCAAATCGTTTTCAAACTTTTATAAAGCCTTTTCTAAATCGATATACACAAATCGATTTACAAAAAAAACATTTAAATATTCATGATAAACCATTGCCATCGACTTTTACATATCGATTTTTATAAATGCACATGGCATATAAAAAACAAAACAGTTCGATGGCATAAAACAATTTTAAAACCATTTTGTTCTCCAACGCATGAACCAGCGTTATAAATCGACTTAACTCAACCTTCAACGAAAAGGCATACGACTGTCAAAGTCTACGATCACCGATTTATAATGGTGATAACAAATTACGATCAGTCTACGCTTCCATTAGACCACCGTTGTTTTTGTGTTCAAAAAGGCATAAAACCAGCGTTATAAATAGTGCATAAACCAGCGATTTTAAAAAACATAAACGCAATTCACTGTACACAGCAATTCACCTTTCGCAACGCTGTTTTCACACGCAGGTCTACGCTCCAGCGTTATGAACGCATCTCCACATTCAGCAATGGTCCACACAGTTAAACTTGGCTCTCGGACTGTTGGCATTCACAGCGCACGCCAAAATAGAATTCAGCAGCGGACAAAACACAGCCCGGAGTCTCACAGCTCGGAGATAAAACAGCGTTTCAGATAGGCAGAGACGAATAGTGGAAACGCTGTTGTATCTCAACGTACAGAACGAGTAAGCACATTATTCAACGCTGTTAAACGATCAGTTCAACGCAACAGTCCTTCTTCGTCAACATTTTATAGCGACGGCTCCAACTTAGAGCTCCGATACCAATTGTAGGACAGTGCGCAGCAAACTGAATAAACACAACAACAGCAAACTTAATCATGCACACAAAGACAAAGGTTTACCGTGGTTCACCCAAACCTCCTGGGCTACGTCCACACAACAGGGCATTGGCAATCTTTATTATTCAAACAGGAGATTACATAATTCACACACCCTCTCCAAAACAAACGTATGGATACCTGTTATATAGCAGGAGAATATAACAGCCTCATAAATCCTCTCAACTCAATTTAGGATGCATTAACTCCCTCCCAACAAGCTGGAGCTAATCTAGGAACTAATTCCTAATTTTTGTCACCTACTGAGATTTTGCCTATTTTATCCAAAACAGAAAATCTCAACAATACATAGAAGGAAAACAATAACAAAGAAAGAAGCACTTCACCAGTGATATAGACCAAAATCCCAAGAAACATCTTGTTTATTGATGTCAAACCAATTACAGTACTCAGGTCCAATGTTTCACTTCAGCAATCATCTTCACTATTCAGCCTATCTAATCTATCACAAGCAGAGCTCCAAGGGCCAGTGAACACTATTTACAATCAGAATTTTTTTGCTCAAATATATTTCCAAGTTCTGCAACCAACCCCTCACTCATCCTCTGCAGAAGTATATATAGAAGGATGAGGAGGTGAGATCTGATAAAAGATCCCAATTTACAATTAATACAGACTTAATGACTTCTTGACCTTTGAGGGGCTCAATGAAGAAACTTACATACATATCCTCTGTATTAAATGATTTTACATAAAGATTTAAGCTCTCTGGGGGCTCTTGTTGACTTTCGGGCTTGTGTGATGTCGAAGTAACTTTGCAGATGTTCTTTGCATTAAGTTTCCTTGCAGAAGTAACTTTCTGGCTGCGCTGAGACAAATATCTAATCCTGATCAATGAATTCAGCCTCTGATTGAATACTTTGAGGTACAGGTGGCGTCGTGGTAGCTAGAGGGATCAATTTTCCTCAATTTGTGGCGGTGGAGGGTTTCCTGTCGATAAAACACTTCAGATATTCTTTAACCTGTGTTTTAAATAGGGGATTAGGCTTTTGATAAACATTCTTAACCGTGATCCCCGCAAAATCTATCCTTTAATCCTCTGCCCTGATAAATTCGGTCTTCGTCACTGATACTCTGTGACTGCACCTGATTCATGGTTTTTTCTGATATGCAGGGCTGCGCAGGGTTATGTGGCATCAACCCTTCAAGGAACACTGATGAAACGTGTTGTCAACACCCTGTGATGATTTTCTTTGGTGAATCAAAGGCGGGAGGATTGTCATCCTCCGCCTTCGAATTTTCCTCGAAAAATGGCAATAAAACCTCGAAACCCTGCAAAATACAAACAACTTATTATAAAATCCATGCATTTATAGGTTTATTGCTGCGGAGGCATGTGGAGGAAGCGTGGCCGTTGGACGGCATCATCCAACGGTCAGTATTGATCAGAGAAGGCGGAAGAAAGATTAAATCAGAGCTGTCAATCGCGCAGAGATAGACGGTCGAGAGCGAGGGGGAAAGTCAAAATGGAGAGCGATGGAATATGGACCGTCGATCTGCAGATTAGATCGATGGCGGAGATTAACTGGATGGCGCTCCGGGACCACGTTAAGCATCGGGAATCTTCGGCGAGCGATAGTCGTCGGATGACCCGCCCCAGATCGGACGGTGCACAGCGATATTGCTGGGCATCCACGTCCGAACAATAACGCGCGATGGACGACGGTTTCATGAACAGTGCCCAGGACACGCGTCAAACGGCGTATGGAATCGCTGGCGTTTGGGAAAAAACTGCCTTCGCCCAAAGGCGGTGCGATAAATACCACGTAGTTTCGGCAATCGGCTAGTGGAATGTGGGGACCACCGAGAGACGGACTCCGCACCGTCCGATCTAGAGATCAGATCGACGGCACGAAACGAATTAAATTTGAACCGGCGGGGATTTACAATATAATAATAAACCGATGAATTTTCAATATAAACCAAGGTTTAAAACTATAGCCGAGAAATATTAATACAAAACATGGCTTGGCGCCCGATTGCGGGGCCGCGAGCGCATGGGAAATGATGTGACTGAGGGTCGATGGGAAAAGGGGTCTAAGACTAAGCCCGAGGGGCTTAAGTCCAAAATGTGGGTTTTTTATAGTTTTTTAATGATTTTCAAGGGGAATTGAGGGTTCGGATAAGGTTTAAAAATGGGTTTTAAACCTTATAAAGGTGGATTTTCATGAATGGAAGAAGAGAACTTATGAAAAATAGAGGAATTTTATGGAGAAATAGGGAAGCAAATGAGGGTTAGTTTTGGAAGAAGGGGGAAAAGGGAATTGGTGATTGCAGCAGTATTCTGGCTTGGAAATCAACAGGATTTCTAAGTGTAAAAATGGGAACAGAAGTGAAGTTCGAACAAAGGATAGGCATGAGGCCTTCAAGACTCTTCAAGAGCCAACAATTTTTAGCAATGAAATTTGTTCCTTGAAGGCTCAAGAAGCTTTTAGCCAGCATTTGGTATAACAAATTTTATGGCTGGCTAACAGTGGCTCCACTTGGGGATGGTGCCTTCTTGAAGGCATCAAGAACTTCAGACCTGAATTCTCTGGGAGGCTGACCTGTGCCACATCCATTATGTTCTCTGGGAGGCTGACCTATGCCTGATCCATTGTGCTACTTTTCCTTTGCTGAGATGACTTTCTCTGAAAACATCTTAGCAACCATAAAAATAATGGATCTTCATCAATACAAACTTTCTACCTACCCAATCCTACTGATCTAACATTTTTTCTTCATTAGAGTGCTCTTGGATTGGCAAACTCCTTTACAACATTTTATTCTTTTGAAAGCATAAAACTAATCTAATTCTACTCCTTATTTCTCCCTGAACTCATATTAAACAATTGAGTTCAGATGCTTCTCTACCTATTCTACTATATGTTGGGATTAAACTATCCAACAGATTTTAATTCTTTAAATTATAAAACATAAATTTAAAAACAGTCAAGTCAAGATTAAGTTGTTTGACTTGCTGTGATCTATGGCATAAAAAAAATCTGCACATAGACATTTATTTTGCAAAAAATTAAATCAAAACGGAAGGCTTAAGATCTAAAAGTTCAAAGTACTGCCTTCTCTTTTTATAGCTCTGTTTTGAATTTTGTTTGAGCTGTTCTTTATTTGTTCTCTGGTTCAGATTTTAAGCTAATTAGAACCAGATTTACATCTTTTTTGACTCAGAAAATAAAACAGATTTGAGTCATTTCTTGCTTGGAAACTAAGGTTCAGATTTTGATCATGTTTGAACCTTTAATTTCTATCCTAAACTATCTACTGATAAGCCAAGATTAGACAGTTTGGCAAATTGATTTCACTATCCTATCAGCAGAAAATTTAAAACTAATTAGTAAATATTAGGTTGTTTGACTAACTAGAAGTGTGTTTTGTAGGAGTGGCATTTAAGCTTACACACTTTCAGAATTTGTTTCTCTTTTTTGGTATGGGGCTATACCTTTCTTGTTTTCACAATCTTCCCTCTTTTCTTTCTTTTCATTGTTTTTGTATTTTTGCTTTTTACAACTTTGAATGCAATGGTGGATGAGATATTTATAGTGGAAAAAAGATAAAAAGGCTTTTGGAATCATAACATGGATCAAGAGAAGTAACGCTTAAGCATCCTGCCATTGACAGGACCCCCAAACAATTCTGCTCCATTCAACTCCTGCAAGAAAAATGCATTGTTACCAGCAGCTGAATGAATAGAGTAAGGGCCAAGCCATAAGTTGTCAAACTTTCCATGCTTGCCCTTCTCTTCCCTTCTTGAATCCCACTTTAGAACTTTTTCCCCAATCTTGAAATTGATGGCCTTTGTTCTTCTGTCAAAAATCTTTTTAATGTTGTCCTGCTTCTGCAATGTTTTGCTATACACTTCCTCTCTGGTTTTCTGAAGATGAATGGTCTGGTTCACTCTTCTGATCATGTCATTTTCTTCAGTTTGTAACTCTTGAATCAACTTCATCACTGGTACACCAAGGCTGTTTGGAAAAATTGCATCAGTACCGTACACAAGCTAGAAAGGTGACATACTAATGGATTTCTTCAAAGTCAATCTGTCAGCCCAAAGTGCATGAACCAGATTTGTGTGCCAAGACTTCTTATTTTCCTCCAACAGTTTCTTGATTATGTTCACTAAGATTTTGTTTGAGGATTCTGCAAGTCCATTACCTTGAGGGTAATAGGCCGTGGAATGCCCCAATGTTATGTGATATCTATGACAGAACTCAACCATTTTCTTTGATCCAAATGTTGTTGCATTATCAGTGATAATCTCGATAGGACAGCCAAACTTGGAGAGAATGTTAGTCTCCATGAATTTTATGATAACTGAATCATTGGCCTGTCTACAAGGTATGGCTTCTATCCACTTAGTGAAATAGTCTATGGCAGTGAGAATCCATCTATGCTGGGCAGAAGATGGTGGATGGATTTCTCCTATGAAGTCAAGTCCCCACTGTTGAAAAGGGGCTTCAACAGTGATAGGATGCAGAGGTAGGGGTAGCAGTTTTCTTTTGCCTTCAAAAAGTTGGCATTTATGACAGGCTATGATCATCTTGTGGATATCAGGAAAAAGAGTAGGCCAATAGAAACCAGCCCTCAAAATTTTGTTGGTTGTTGTCCTCCAGTATAAATGACCTCCACACTCTCCTTCGTGGAACTCGTACTTAACCTTCTCTACATCAAACTCAGGGAAACATTTAAGAAATACACCACTTGCATTTTTCCAGTAAAGACATCTATCAATAATGCAATAGTTTATAGCTTTCAATTTGACGAATCTTGCCTTTGTTTTTGTCAAACCAGGAGGTGTATTCAATTTAAGAAAAACATAAATAATATCAGCATACCAAGGAGAATTCATAAAATGATCTTCAACAACAGGAGTTGAGAATTCTTCTTGGTCATCCAAAGCATTAATCATATTAATATCCAGAACTTCAAAATTTGATTCAGCCATTAATCTAGCTAGACCTTGGCATTTCATGAGCTTAGTGCGTTTTATCTCTAAATCATACTCAAGGATAATAGCAATCCACTTACCTCTCTTACCATCTAGGTCCTGTGTTAGAATGTCTTTAACAACTAATTTTGGGACAAAGGCAATGATGTGTGAGTAAAGGATGTACACTCTGAAGTCTTTCAAAGCTTTAACCAAAGAAAAAGCTTGCTTTTCCATAATGTTATACTTCAAAGGGGCATCCCTCAATGCCTTGCTAAATAATGCAATAGGCTGCTCTTGTCCTTGTGGATTTTTCTGTAAAAGGACAGCAGCTATGGTATGTTCTGATGCAAATGAAAAAATATAAAAATCTTTTGAAAAATCAAGACTTATAAGAACCGATGTTTTGGTTAACGCTTGTTTCACCAGTTCAAAGGACTTCTTTGCTTCCAAGGTCCATTTTACCCCTTGCTCCTTCTTTAACATGTGTGTGATATTCCTCAGGAGCTCAGCCAAGTTGGGGATGAAGCTTCTCAAAAATTTAATCTTCCCAATGAAATACTGCAACTCCTTGATGTTTCGAGGATGAGAGATTTGCAATATGGCCTCAATCCTCTTTGGATCTATCTTTATACCCTCCTTAGAAATAATGTGCCTAAGAAGTTTACCTTCTTGGAGACCAAATAGTGTCTTCTTAGGGTTTAAAGATATCCCAAACTTTCTGCATTTTTCGAAAACCTTTCTCAAATGTTCTAAGTGCTCTTCATCTGTTTTTTAAAACACAGTGACATCATCTAGATAGATAATGATGAAGAAGCCCAGTTCCTTCGAGAATGTTATGTCCACAGCTCTTTGAAAAGTTGCTCTAGCATTCATTAGACCAAAGGGCATTTTCATATACATGAAAGTGCCCCATGGTGTAGTAAAGGTTGTCTTTAATTGATCGGCAGGGTGAACTAAGATCTGATTGTACCCTGAATAGCCATCCAGCAAAGAAATTCTTTTAGACCCTACCACCCTTTGCAAAATATGATCCATCTTGGGCAAAGGGTAGTTGTCTTTTAATGAAGCTTTGTTTAAGTCTCTAAAGTCTATACAAAGCCTGATTTCTCTAGTTTTCTTCCTAACAGGCACCAGATTAGATACCCATTTAGAATATCTAACAGGGAAAATAATACCAGCATCATACATTTTCATGATCTCCTTCTGAACCAATGGTAACTGGACAGGGTTTATTCTACACAGTTTCTGTTTGAATGGTTTTTGGTTTTCTTTGAGGGGAATTTTTTGCTGTGTTATTTCAGTGTCATAGGATTTAAGATCTTCGTAACTCCAAGCAAAAACATCAGAAAACTCTTTGAACAGCTCAATGTATTTGAGTTTAATGTGAGCTGGTAAAGTTTTAGACAGTTTAATCATCATAGGTTTAATTTTACTTCCTATATTGCACTCTTCCACTTCAGTCTCTACAGATTCCGGTCTTGGTTTATTTGCCACATCATTAAAATCAAACAATTCTTCTAAAGGTGCCAGACCTCTAGGCAAACTTTCATCTTTAGAGTGCAGAGTTTCTAACTCCTCTGTTTCTAACTCTGCATTCAATTCTATTTTGTTTATAAGCTTGTTTGACAACAGGTTAATATTAACAGGTTCAGGAGATGGTTCCTCTTCATCAAGGAAATTTTCTTCACTGCAGTCTGTATCATAATCTGAGTCCAAACTGTGTAGTTCAAATTCATTTATGAATTACATGAAGTCTTCTATTTGTTTATCATTTTCAAACACCTGCCAATACTTTTCATTATCAGGTACAGCCGGTCTAAATTTTATCTGAGTTGTGCAGTCTTTGGTGTTGTATGGCGTTAAGCATGTTCTAGCTACAAAGGCTAAATTGTGGGCCGCAATATTTCTTTTTCTTGGGACAAAAAAAAGTTTGGATTCTTCGAATGTTTTCAAAAGTTCCATGACATCGTTTTGGTAGGCCCTAAGTCTGGGATGATTTGCATTATATTCCCCATTGATTTGCCTAATGACTAACTCTGAATCCCCATACACATTGATTTTTCTGGCTCCTAACTTTTTCAATAGGTGTAAGCCTAAGAGAAGGGATTCATATTCTACTATGTTATTGGAACACTGAAAGTTTAATTTGCAGGAAATGCTTTTTGTGTGGTTATTTTCAGTGTTAGTAATCCAAACACCTGCACCAGCATTGTTTTAGTGTAGGATCCATCGAAATACATACTCCAAAGAGGAAATTTCTTAGTTTCGTCCTGGTTACTGTCCTCTTCAACTGACATGCTCAAAGCTTGTTGTGGAAACTCAGCACTTAGTTGTATTTGTTTTGATTCCCCAATATTTGTGTTTATTTGAGGGTTGTTTTCTTGATTGTGAATGTTTAAGAGCAAAGGACATTTGTCTTGTAGCTCAAGACCTTTGTTTAGTTTGCTAGATTTTACAAGTTCAGCAAACTGTTTAGACACACCTACATTGAGTTCGCCTTCCTCCCTATTGGCCATTAATCCTAATAAAGTGACTTGTTCACCAAGTGTTTCATTATTAAACATAATAAAAGAATAAAGGCCTGTATTTACGAATACAAGGGAGAGTTTTGTGGTTTGTCTTCACTTGTAACTGTGAATTTCATATGGGACTCCCTGTAAAGTCTTCTAGTTTGATTAAAAACAAGGATAGTCGCATTGGTCATGTCCATCTGCATAGTCCCCTGTAACTTAGCCCCGCAAGATCTTGATAATAACATTCCATATTTTGGGGGCACATCAGACACAACAATATCCATGAGTAAACATTTGGTTGGAATTTGGGCTAAGTTAACACAAAGGTCTTTGATTAATCCTAAACATTTTACTCTGTTAGAATCAAAGGAGTAAAGGTCTTTGTAAGGTCTAGTGATTTCTAAACCCGGGCTCTCCATTACAGCTTTTGGCATTAAATTATGAGAAGCCCCAAATTCATGCATAGTGTTGTGAAAATTTTTGTCATGAATGTTTAAACTCACATAAAAGGGAGGAACAGGTCCCTCTTGATATCTACCTTCAATCTTAGGACCAAAAATCAACTCTGGTTGGTCATCATTAAGATTGACTGTGTGCTCATTTTCTTCTATTTTCAAAGCCTTCAAAATTTGGGTTCTATATACATGTTGGGCAGCTAACTTAGTGAGGGGAACAAAGATTTTGATTTTTGAAATTTCCTACTCCAAGATGAAAGGAATTTGACTCTTTAAAGTGCTGGTTTCAACCTTATTAGCTGTCATTCTATCAGCAATATCAGCTTGCTGATTCGTTTTATTTATACTTGAAAAAATTGTTTTTCTGAGGTGCCGTGAAGTGGTGTTATTTTGCAGAGTCTGCCTCTAGACATTTTCATAGTTTTGAGTGCCTTTATCTTTACCATTATCTGATTTTACAACCACTGTTTTATCCTTTTGTTTCATAACTTTAGGCTTGGTTGCAGCGTTGTTTGGTAAATATTTTTCAGAGGTTTTGTTGTTGGGGGTTTTTTGACTGGTTTTTCTTCTAAGGTCATATTCTTTTTGAGGTTCTATGATGACATTTTCCATGTCTTGATAATAATTTTCATCATCATCTCTCCTGTCATCATAAGGTGTGTATAGACCTTGTTTTCTATCATAGTGAACCTCAAAGTCATCATCTTCTACCCCAAACATGTTGGCATCACTTTCCTCTGTTATCTCATCCGTTTCCTCAACCTCACTTACATAGTTTTGATGAAAGGGAGGGGTGGTCTGTTGATCATCTTCCCTAGGTCTGTTTGGAGGTTGGCTCCTTCTAAAATTCTGATTTTGGTTCTGATTTCTATTTTGAGGAGCACTTTGGTTTTGGCTTGCTTGTGCTCTATTAATTATGCTCATCTCTTTCATCATCTCCTCCATCATTTTCTCCATTTTTGAGTTGGAGGAACAAGGTGTAGGTTCCTCTCTAAAGGACACTCTCTTTTCATTTTTCATTCTTGCTCTCTTTTCCAATAAGTTGACCTCCACAGAAAGAGCGCCTCTTTGCATATCTTCAAGAGTTGCAAAATCTCTTTCTCTACGCTGATAGGCCATCTCAGGGTCAAAACCTTCAGGAAAATTGTTTAAAGTTGAGCCTTGTGGAGGTTTTAGTTCTGGGGAAAGTGCATTATACACACTATTAAATCTAGTGCAATAAGCTTGCACACTTTCCCCGGTGTTTCTATGGAGGTTTTTGTAATCATAAAGGACTCGGAGAGGATTCTTCTTTACTTCCCATTTGTTTAAGAAAGTTTGATGGAAGGCTTGGAGATCATGGATACTATGGGGGGTTAAACCTTTGAACCATTTTCTTACTTCTCCCCTAAAGTGTGAGCAAATAACCTACGTTTGACAGAATCATCATCGATTTCATTTGTCAAAGTAGTCAAATTCATCTTATCCACATCATGTGATACTGATTTGTAGCATTGCTAGCATCATATAATGGAATTTGGAGTGATAGTCTACTGTGGAAGATTGGCTAGTGGTACGGGAAGGACTAACGGAGCATACCATCTTTATATGATATGTGGTGAGTGGATTTACAAGAGGTGGATTGGCACCAAACCATTCGTGGGCTGAAGTGGATTGATTTGAATAGTGGATGTAGGGTGAGCGAAGTGGATGGACCCGGGAAAAGATCGATGAAGTGATCTTGGATGAGAGACACCTAAATTATGAAGGAAATGTAAATCAAGAGGTGTTGTTTCTCTGCTACCGGGATGTTCACTTTTTTCGGGGAGATGATAGTGAAGACTCAGAATCTAACTAATATAACTCACCAAGAGACCTAGTTCTAAATGGATTTACTAAGTCAACTTGAGATTGTTGTAGAGCTGAAAGATTTTCAGGAACTAAACTAACTCTCAAGGGTAGCCTGAAAATAGTTGACAATTTAATCTTAGGAGATTTCCTAAGGATACCTTCTGGGTTATCAACTACTTTAGGTGGGTCTGGGTCAGGATAGGATCTAGTGTGAATATTTTTGGGAGCCACTATGCTGTGTTTTTAGACCCAAATAAACAAGAAAAGTTCAACCAAGTATGACAATATTTGAGAGGTTAACTAATCTGTTTACCAAAATCTTAATCCTACAGTCCTCTAACTGAGTTTGAATGATGTTATAATGATGAGGGTTCTTCACAGTGGAGTCTTAAGGTCTGCTAAGGATTGTGGAGTCGCCAAGTGGAAGTTTTTAGCTCCTAAGGAGGTAGAAGGTTTTATGGTCCACCACCATGTTTATTGGATACCAATCTGAAATATTTTTTGGGTTTTCTGAGTTCTTTTTCGGTTGTATGGTTTTTAAGAATAACCTAACTCTGTTTCAAAACTTTGCTACGGTTAAGAGACAAAGATAGTCTACTCTTATGGCTAAGCCAACTGATTTTTCAAGGTTAGATAAATACTTATGGGAATCCTAGGGCTTACCTAGTTTGTCACTGATTCAGACAAGTTCTATCATGATTACCATTCTTTGGTAGTGCTTGAAAAAGCTGCTTTTGAATCAGAATTTTTGTATGAAATTTTTAAGGGGAACCAGAGATTATAATCAGGTTTTCCCCAGCAGAGTTGCCGAAATGTTAGGAATCTGTAATTTTAGCAGGTTGGTAAGACTAAAACTGCAGAAGCAACATCATTTCAACCAACTTTGGGATTCTAGGATCTAGCCCTCCTGAATCCGGAGAGGGAGATCTCCAATAAGTACAAAGATGGATTTGTCTTTGAAGTTTGGGGTTATGATATTAGGCTAGTTATGAAGGCCAAGGGTTTGTTTGTTTTTTGGATGGTTGAGCATGAATATTACTTGAGGGGAAAGTTCAAAATGCAAAACAGTTTCAAAGGTGAGAAGTTGCAAGTGGATAGAACAGCTAGGTTAAAAGATAGATATAACGCTGGTTTTTAGTCCATTGGGCTATGGAGTCATAACAGGGCTTTAATTGAGCAACAACATCAAGAGTGATCCAAGGGGCAAGTCATCTATATCACAAGATTATTGAGATTAGAGTGATGGAATGGAAACAATAAAGTGTTGGAGAGGTGGAAACTGATAATAATTTCACAAAGGATTTATAGTCAGTCCAAACAAGAAAAGCCTCTTAAGTAACTATTTAAAACCAACCAAGTGCAGGGCTAACCATTGACTCCTTGGGCAAGTTTGTATTAAATAAGCTTAATTGACAAAAAATCCAGTAATCCACATAACTACCTTCAGAAAGTATAAAAAAATATAAGAGAAGACAGAGTGTAAACTTAAGATCAGATAAAGTACTTTTAAACCTATTCTGCTTTCAGTCAACACCAAGGGAAACTTTTAGAATCTGCCTTTGGAGAAAAACTAGGACCAGGGCACACCATATCTTCCATAGTCATCTTTAATAAGAAAAATAAGGAAAATAACTTTCAAGAACAATGTTTAAAGAAAACAGTAGGACGAGGGAACTCCAACATTCCTAACTGCTTAAACTGTATTAAATCATTCTTAAATAAACAAATTAGAGGAAAAAATTGAGATAAATCTTTTCAGTTAGAGAAGGTTACTGATATACAGTAGGTCCTAACTCTATAAATGTTGTTCTTTATCAGAGAAAGTGAACAATATGACATACATAGAAGGGAAACAATAACAAAGAAAGAAGCACTTCACCAGTGATATAGACCAGGATCCCAAGAAACAGCTTGTTTATTGATGTCAAACCAGTTACACTACTCAGGTCCAATGTTTCAGTTCAGCAATCATCTTCACTACTCACCCTATCTAATCTATAACAAGCAGAGCTCGCAGGGCCAGTGAACACTATTTACAATCAGAAGTTTTTTGCTCAAATATATTTCCAAGTTCTGCAACCAACCCCTCACTCATCTTTTGCCGAAGTATATATAGAAGGATGAGGAGGTGAGATCTGATAAAAGATCCCAATTTATAATTAATACAGACTTAATGACTTCTTGGCCTTTGAGGGGCTCAATGAAGAAACTTACATACATATCCTCTGTATTAAATGATTTTACAGAAAGATTTAAGCTCTCTGGGAGCTCTTGTTGACTTTGAGGCTCTGTGTGATGTCGAAGTAAATCTGTAGATGTTCTTTGCATTAAGTTTCCTTGCAGAAGTAACTTTCTAGCTACGCTGAGACAAATATCTGATCCTGATCAATAAATTCGGCCTCTGATTGAATACTTTGAGGTACAGGTGGCGTCGTGGTAGCTAGAGGGATCAATTTGCCTCAATTTGTGGCGGCGGAGAGTTTCCTGTCGATAAAACACTTCAGATCTTCTTTAACCTGTGTTTTAAATCGGGGATTAGGCTTTTGATAAACATTCTTAGCCGTGATCCCCGCAAAATCTGTCCTTTAATCCTTTGCCCTGGTAAATTCGGTCTTCGTCACTGATACTCTCTGACTGCGCCCGATTCATGTTTTTTCTGATATGCAGGGCTGCGCAGGGTTATGTGGCATCAATGCTTCAAGGAACACTAATGAAACATGTTGTCAACACCCTGTGATGATTTTATTTGGTGAATCGAAGGCGGGAGGATCGTCATCCTCCGCCTTCGAAATTTCCTCGAAAAATGGCGATAAAACCTCAAAACCCTGCAAAATACAAACAACTTATTATAAAATCCATGCATTTATAGGTTTATTGCTGCGGAGGCATGTGGAGGAAGCATGGCCATTGGACGGCATCATCCAACGGTCAGGACTGATCGGAGAAGGCGGAAGAAAGATTAAATCAGAGTCGTCGATCGCGCAGAGATCGATGGTTGAGAGCGAGGGGGAAAGTCAAAATGGAGAATCGTTGACTGGGCAACGGAATCAGGGCGATGGAATATGGACCGTCGATTTGCAGATCAGATCGACGGTGGAGATTAACTAGATGGCGCGCCGGGACCACGTTAAGCATCGGGCATCTTTGGTGAGCGATAGTCGTCGGATGACCCACCCAGATCGGATGGTGCACAGCGATATCGCTAGGCATCCACGTCCGAACAATAACGCGCGATGGACGGCGGTTTCATGAACAGTGCCCAGGACACGTGTCAAACGTCGTATGGAATCGCTGGCGTTTGGGAAAAAATCGCCTTCGCCCAAAGGCGGTGCGATAGATACCAGGCGGTTTCAGCAATCGGCTAGTGGAATGTGGGGACCACTGGGAGACGGACTCCGCACCGTCCGATCTGCAGATCAGATCGACGGCACGGAACGAATTAAATTTGAACCGGCGGGGATTTATAATATAATAATAAACCGACAAATTTTCAATAAAAACCAAGGTTTTAAACTATAGCTGAGAAATATTAATACAAAACATGGCTTGGTGCCCGATTGCAAGGCCGCGGGCGCATGGGAAATGATGTGACCGAGGGTCGATGGGAAAAGGGGTCTAAGACTAAGCTCGAGGGGCTTAAGTCCAAAATGTGGGTTTTTTATAGTTTTTTAATGATTTTCAAGGGGAATTGAGGGTTCGAATAAGGTTTAAAAGTGGGTTTTAAACCTTATAAAGGTGGATTTTCATGAATGGAAGAAGAGAACTTATGAAAAATAGAGGAATTTTATGGAGAAATAAGGAAGCAAATGAGGGTTAGTTTTGGAAGAAGGGGGAAAAAGGGAAATGGTGCTTGCAGCAGTATTCTAGCTTGGAAATCAGCAGGATTTCTAAGTGTAAAAATGGGAACAGTAGTGAAGTTCGGACAAAGGATAGGCATGAGGCCTTCAAGAGTCTTCAAGAACCAACAATTTTTAGCAATGAAATTTGTTCCTTGAAGGCTCAAGAAGTTTTTAGCCAACATTTTGTATAACAAATTTTATGGCTGGCTAACAGAAGCTAAGAGGGATGACATGGAAGCTAAGATCAATGAAAAAATGAAAGAAAACATGGAACACATGAAGAATGATCTAAAAGCAGACATGGAAGGTTTGACAAAGTTGATACAAAAAATGATTCTTAATGGTGAAAGGGTAGTAGAGGAAACTCATGATGAGAAAAAAATAAATGTTAATCATGGTTTCATAAACTCTAATGTTGGATTGAAGACCCACCATATTTCAAAGATCGATATGAGGAAGTTTGATGGCAAGGATCCTGTAACATGGACGTTGCATATGGAGCAATGTTTTGATCTCCATAATGTTCAAAACACACAAAACGTATGCATTGCAACTTTATATTTAGAACAAAATACATTTGTATGGTATCAATGGTTTTTCTCTCATAAAAAAATTGTCACTTGGTCAATTTTTACAGAGGAAATGATAGCACATTATGAGGATACAAAGAGCAACACCTTATTTATCCAATTGTTAAATCTCAAACAAAAGGATTAAATGGTGGAGCACATTGTGGACTTCCAAAAATTGAATACAAGATGAATTTATATTCCAAAGGAACACAGGATTCATGTCTTCATAGGGACTTTAAAGGATAACATCCAACATGAGGTTCACCTTTGGGAACCTGATTCATTGGAGAAGACATTCAAGTTGGCAAGAAAAATTGAAAGTAAAATTATGACAACAAGGAAGCCTACCACTCACATCTATAAAGATGGAAGTGTTGCTACTCCTAGACTTCCACAACCTACAAGGTTGACACCACAACAATTGGAAGAAAAAAAAGCAAAAGGGATTTTCTATAGTTGTGATAGAAAATACATAAAAAGTCATAACTGTGCTGACAAGAAATTATTTTACTTAGATTGTGAAGAGGAGGAAGAAAATGAACAAATAACTTCAAAAGAAGAGGATATACAGCAGGAACCAACCCTAGAGAAAGAAAAAATGAGTTTAACCATATCCTGTAATGCATTGGCAGGAATTACCACTCCTCAAACTATCAAGATAGAAGGACATATCAAGAAGAAAAATGTAATAGTGTTGATTGATTCAGGTAGTACCCATAATTTTTTTCATTGTAAGGTAGTCAAGGAATTGAATTGCTTCCTATACCCAGCACCAGAGTGTCAAGTGATGGTTGCAAATGAAGGAACTATAAATTTCACTGGAAAATTCCATAATATAAATCTAACCATGGGGGAATATGTATTGAATAGTCCAATTATTTCCATTCCAATGGGAGGTGTTGATGTTGTACTAGGAGTACAATGGTTATTTTCTTGGGGACAATAGCTTTTAATTTTCAAGAACTTTTCTTGGAATTTTTTTCAGAAGGAAAGGAAGTTAAATTACAGGGTATTTCAGGGAAGCTGAAAAAGATAATAAGCTCTAATGTCATGATAAAGCTTTATGAAGAAAGAATATTGAGGCGTAATTGCACAATTATGCTCACTAGAAGTTCCAACATCAAAATCATCTATTTCTCCAAATCTCCAAAAAGCCTTGGACAATCATTCCAAGGTGTTTGAAACTCCCAAAGGACTCCCACCTATTCGTGATCATGATCACGCTATTCATTTGATTCTAGGAATTGTTCCTCCAAACATCAGGCCTTACAAATATCCTTATGTCCAAAAGAGCGAAATTGAACGTATGATTGCAAAAATGTTAGAGGTTGGTATAATTTAACCTAGTAAAAGTTCTTTATCTACTCCAATAGTATTGGTTCACAAGAAGGATGGATCATGGCGCATGTGTCCGAATTATAGGGAGCTCAATAAGCTCACTATTAAAGATAAATTTTCCATTCATGTGATTGATGAATTATTGGAGGAATTGCATGCATCAAATTATTTTACCAAGTTGGATCTTCATTCAAGATATCATCAAATTAGAATTAAGATTGAAGATATTCTGAAAACAACATTTCGAACTCATGAGGGTCATTATGAATTTTTGGTCATGCCTTTTGGCCTTACCAATGCACCTTCTATATTTCAAGGGTTGATGAATTCCATTTTCAAACCTTTCCTTAGAAAATTTATGTTAGTATTTTTTGATGATATACTAATATATAACAGGTCTTGGAAGGATCATGTTCAACATGTTGATAGGGTGCTAAAATTATTGGAGGAGAAACAATTATATACAAAAACCTCCAAATGTTTCTTTAGAGTACAAGAGGTGGAATATCTGGGTCATATTGTATCTCAGGAGGGTGTTAAGGTAGACCCTAACAAAATTAAAGCCATTAAGGAATGGGAAGTCCCCACAACCATAAATAGTTGTGAATATTTCTCAGGTTAATAGGGTATTATCGCAAGTTTGTTAATAATTATGGGAGAATAGCAGCACATCTAACAACATTATTGAAGAAAGACGCATTTTCATGGACTCCTGAAGTAACTAATGCCTTTGAACGTCTTAAAGAGACAATGTGCATAGTGCAAGTCTTAGTTGTGTCAAACTTCACAAAAACCTTTATTGTGGAATGTGATGCCTCAAGAAATGAAATTGGTGTTGTTTTGATGCAAGAATGAAGACCGATTTCTTTTGAAATTCATCCAATCAAAGGAAATTATTTACAGAAAGCTATTTATGGGAGGAAATGTTGGAAATACTACATGCACTAAATAAATGAATAGCTTACTTAATGGGAAGACACTTCAAAGTAAAAATTTATCATGATAGTCTTAAATACTTTTTGGAACAAATACTATCTTCAGAAGAGCAACAAAAATGGGTCACAAAGATGTTGGGTTATGACTTTGAAATCATCTACAAAAAAAGGAAGTTAAATGTTGTTGCAAATGCACTCTCAAGAAAGTATGAGGAGGTGGAAGCATTGCTTTGTTCCATTTCTATTATCCAACCAAATCGGATAACCGAAGCAAGGGAGGAATGGAAGAATGACGAAGAAGTGTGGACACTCATTCAAAAGTTGCAGCAAGATCCTAGTACATCTGATACATTTAGTTAGAAAAATGATTCCTTATGGTACAAAGATCACTTATATCATTGTAAGAATTCCCATCTAAAACAAAAAATTCTTTTGGAATTGCATACCTCTCCCTTAGGACACTCGGGATTTTTAAAAACTTACCAGAGGTTGAAGAAAGAATTTTTTGTGATGGCCTTAAATCAGGTATTCAAAATTTTGTGGTGGAATGTTTGGTTTTCCAGCAAAATAAAGTTGAGACAATTAAGACTTTGGGTCTTCTATAGCCTTTATCCATTCCAAGTCAACGTTGGGAGGAGGTTTCGATGGATTTCATCACAGGTTTACATAAGTCTGAAGGAAAGAGTGTCATCATGGTGGTGGTAGTTGATAGACTTACCAAGTATGCACATTTTGTGCATTATCTCATCTATTTAAATCAAGTATAGTTGCTACTGCATTTATGGAAAAAATTCAAAAACTACATGGAAACCCAAAGATTATTGTAAGCGACAAAGATCTCGTTTTCACTGGAAATTTTTGGACACATTATTTTCTTGTTTGGGTACTCAACTAGTTCATAGCTCGTTTAATCATCCTCAGTCTGATGGGCAAACAGAGATACTGAAAAAATGTTTCGAAGGATATCTTCGTTGTTTTGTATCTTATAAACAAACACAATGGGTCAAGTGGTTACCTCAAGTTGAATGGTGGTATAACACTTCCTTCCATACTGTAGCAAAAATAACCCCATTTATGGCACTTTATGGATATCATCCATCGTCCATCACATCATCTTGAAGAGAAAATTCTAAGGTTCAAGCAATGGAAGATCACATCGAGCATCAATAACAAGTTCTCCAACTCTTAAAGGCTAGCCTAAATTTGGCACAAAATCGAATGAAACAACATGCAGATCAACATCACAGCAAGAGAAGTTGTGATGTAGGAGATAGGGTATTTTTACGGCTACAATCATACAAACAAATGTACCTCAAGCAAGCTAAGAAGGATAATAAATTATCGCCAAAGTACTATGGTCCTTACAAGGTGTTGCAAAAGATTGGTACTATGGCATACAAATTGGAGCTTCTTGCTTCTTCTCAAGTGCATCCAGTTTTCTAAGTTTCATGCTTAAAGAAGGTTATAGGTGACAAACTTCCAGTTCAAACAATATTGCCAGAACTTGATGAGGAAGGGAAAATCATATTGAAACCTGAAGCAGTCACGGAAACAAGAACTTGACAGCTGCGAAATCGATCAATTTCAGATTATCTCATCAAGTGGAAGAACTTACTGAATATTCCACATGGGAGGATGAGAATTTTATACAGAAACATCTAGAGCTACTCAAGTATTGAGGACACCACTTTTTTGAAGGAAAGGGGCATGATAGTTCCCTATATTAGTAATGAAGTCCCTTATTGTTGTTAGTGTAGCCCCCTTATTGTTATTGTTGTACCCCTGTAGTCTCCATATTGTTATTATTGTACCCCATAAAAGCCCACTATTGTTATTGTTGTGCCCTTAAATTATTATTGTTAGGTCGGCTAGGATTATATTGTGACCCCATAGACTCCTATATATAGAAAGGAGGTTTTTTCATTTGTATCATCCAAGAATTATTCATTTATGTAATGTAAAGGAGGTTTCCCCCTCCAAGTGGTTTATTTCTAAGGCGTTGATCTCTCTTTTCTTCTATTTTGGGAATTGGTTTCATAACAAATTCTTGGTCTTGAAGTTCGAGTCTTGGATTTGTTATTTTGATGTGATACGATAAGGAGAGGATTGTTTGGGTTTTCCCCCACTGTGGGGTTTTTCCCTAGATTAAGTCTATATTTTGTGTTCTTTTTGTCTTTGTGATCTTCATTTTTTGGTAATTGCTTAGTGAAGAAGTAAAACTAAATAATATAAAGCCAACAAATATCACAAGTAATTATCAAGTAAGGAAAACTAACATAAATCTACAAATACCTTGATTTTCCATCAAATCCATCTGTCCTTCCACACTTCTATGGGTTGACTACTGAAGATATTAATACTTTTATGTTTGAGTTTGTTGTAGTTTGCAGAACTTATGACTACTAAACTAATGAGTAGACACTCAAACTATTCCCTTACACTCTTAAGGATGCAACCCTTCATTGGTTCATGAGCATAGAATAGGATAAGATCACTTTATGGGAGCAGATGTAGCAAGCTTTCAACAATAAGTACTAGGATTATTGTAGAGAAAAGGACCCTAGAGATGAGATATTCATAATGACTTAGAGAGTAGATGAGTCTCTAGAATATTTTGAGGAAATATTTCAATTGAGTTACAAAAGAGCACACATTTTCACTCTAGATATAGATTCCTTGAGCGTAGTCCTACTACGAAGAGTTATAGAAGAATTGATGGAAACAATCAACCTTCTATCTAATGGAGACATGGATCAGTTCAGTTACGATGACATCAAAACAATATTCAAAAATCATTCTAAAGCTACTAGAAAAGGAGGTAAACAAAAACAAGGCGTTGCAAGTCCCTCTTCCTCCACAATTACTAAGAATGATATAGGAGGTATCCAAGACGACCTAAAAACCAAGATCTTACGCATTGCTTCTATGTAGATGGATACATTAAAAATCAAGAGGAAACAAGAATAAGTTGAAATGGCATTATTTATATTTTTCCCTAAATGCACTAAAAACATCCTAGGAATTATTGTCTTTTAGATGTCATAGAAATATGTTATGTATGTGAAGAAAATCACTCCAGTCATAAATTTCCATCTTTGCTAGGATTGAAAGTTATATACCATGGAGAAAAAGGGCCAATGGAGTAGTTATTCTTTGTTAATCATAAGAGGCCACAAGCCCCTAGGAAGTTTCAACAAGATATAAACTACCCCTCTCCTTTCAATATAAATTAAAATTCACATTTTCACCCTATGTCCTCTTAACACTTCATCTTGTTCTATGCCCATTACATGGCCTTATCCTCCCCAAAATGTTATTCCTCCTTTTCAACCGTATTCACACCAACCTCCTCAATTGGGTGAATCATCTTCAAGATGGAGAGCTCAGGCAACCCGACCACCGGCCTTAATGCCTCCTCAACCAAAAATACCTTAAAATAATCCTCCAAAACAACCTCATATGCCTATCCAACTGAACACAAATCCTAACAATAAGTAGGCTCAACCAATCTACACTGGAGAAACCGTCTATCCAACTTATGTTATAGAGATTCAAGAGATAAACTTTAGGTCTATGAAGGTCCTTCTAGATTCTCACCCATTTTCTCCAACAAAAAATATAGAAGAAGAGAAGGAAGATTCCACACCTCAAGTCACTAAAACTAAGTCTCCCTATCCTAAAAGGTTTACCACTCATAAATGACACAACCCAAAAGAAGTTGAACTTCTTGGAGAATTGAAAATTTTGTGTCAAGATCCCTCTCCTTCAAGCCATCAAGGATGTTCCTATATACAATAAGTTCATCAAAGAGGAATGCCTTAGAAGGCAAGGGAGGAGAAAAAGAGATGCCCCTACCATCAATGTCATAGGGAAGCTAGTTGATCTTATGCTTGGAAGAGTCATCATCCCAAAGTACTTAGATCCCAGGAGCCCATTAGGAGATGTCCACATCAATGATATTGTAGTTCCTAACACTCTCGTTGACTTGGGAGCTGCAATAAATGTCATGAATGAGGAGACTAAGCTCAAACTCAACCTCCATGGATCTCTAAGGAAG
Organism: Pinus albicaulis; assembly: GCA_034641835.2. NCBI lineage: Eukaryota > Viridiplantae > Streptophyta > Pinopsida > Pinales > Pinaceae > Pinus > Pinus albicaulis. The sequence continues at coordinate 1,386,101,848 of CM076582.1, forward strand.
ACCACCACATTGCTACAACTTGTTGATAGATCTACAGTAGTACTAGAAGGCATCATTGAAGATATTATGGCCTCCATTGATTCTTGGGAGTACCCCACAAATTTACTTGTCCTTCAGTCCAAGACAATGTTTAATGGATACCCTCTTACATTAGGAAGACCATTGTTGGACATTGATGATGGCTGCATCAGTTGTAGGGCTAGAAGTATGACTATCGCTAATGGACAATCTAAAAAATAGTTGTATTATATCCACCTGTTCAACCCCTCATCGAGCATGATTTTTCTATTTGGGTAGAAGAAGAAGAAGAAGAATTCATTTATTTATCATTACCCTACCCTATATGTACATTATAAACCACCATTAGTAACAGACAAATGAATGAAGATAATTTGATTGAAAAAATTCTGCAAAATAAATACCTTGCTACCATGAATGTTGATGGCTTGAAAGACAAACCTACAAGACAACTTGGTTGTTCTCAATATATTTCATGGAAAAATGTTGGTTATGAGAAAAATAATGTGAAAACTATAGAAATCATCCCTTCCAAAACCTTGAAAATCATCCCTTCCCTTTCAAATGATGAAGAGGACCAACTACTCTATCTTGAAACAACATGTTGATGCATTTGGATGGGATTGTAAAGGAATGAAACTATTTCATCCTTCCATATGCACTTATCATATATACATCAACTAAGGTGAGAAACCTATTCATCATCCTCAAAGGTGAACGAACCTTGCATTAAAATACATTGTAAAAGATGAATTGCAAAAACTTTTGGACGCGGAATTCATCTATCTAATCTCAGATAATGAATGGGTGTCTCCCTTAGTCATTGCCCTAAAAAGAATGAAAAACGGAGAATATGTGTTGATTACAGGTAACTTAACAAAGCCCACTAGCAAGGATAATTCTCCCTTGCCTTCTATTGTTCAAGTTTTTGATGTTCTAGTAGAGAACAAGTTCTCCTTTCTGGATGGGTTCAGGTTCAGTAGGTACAATTAAATCCAAATTAGCCCTAACGAACAATATAATACCACCTTCACATGTCCACGGGAGACCTTTTCTTTAAAGGTTCTTCCATTTGGTCTGTGCAATGACCCTGCTACCTTCCAGAAGATTGTGTTGAGTATTTTCTTGAATCTTGTGCATGATTCAATAGAAATCTACATTGATGATTTTATACCCTGCGAGGATGATTTCCAAGAGGCTCCCTCTAATATATGCAAAGTCTTGGATAGGCATAAAGAAATGAACCTCTCCCAACGCCATGAAAAGTGTATATTTTTTATGAATGAAGGGATTATTTTAGGGCACTTTCTCTCTTCAAAAAGAATCCAAGTGATCCTAACAAAATTTCCATCATAAAAAAGGTTCTTATTCCTTCGAAACTGAAATATGTTAGAAGTTTTCTAAGACTTACTAGGTATTATCAAATATTCATCAAAGATTTCAAAAATATTGTTTCTCCTTTATTTTCTCTTCTAACAAAAGATGCATAATTTTGTTGGACAAATTTATGCCAAAAAACATTTGAGGAAATTAAAGAGAGACTAATCACTACACATGTCCTTAGAGACCCAAATTGGACTTTCACTTCCATATACATACAGATGCATCAGATAAAGTGATCGGTGTAGCACTGGAGAAATCGAAGATAAACTTCCATATGCCATTTATTTTATCAAAATTGTGCCTAAATGTCAATTGTTTTCTAGGCAAAAATGTCGCCTCATTCGACTACTCTAATAATGAATAGTGGATTGTGCAATTGTTGCATCCATGCCACTCAAAAAAGAACACTGCCAATGTCAAAGGATTTAGACCTAAAGAGCGGACTTTCTATTGGCCCGAGTATGAAGCTTTGAGAACGAAATAATTTGTGAGGGCCAAATTTTTAGAGAGCACAAAAACGACGCATAGTGGACAGAAATATAGGCGCATTACGACTAGTGCATTCTAGCATTGCATAGACCACAACGTGTTTTTCCTGCCACTTGCAAACAAATATTTAAAATCCTTGATTTGCAGCTCTTAGTGGCAACAAATCATAGTGTCGCATCTGTGACTACAATACATGACAGCGATAACTCTCCAACAAAAGTGATAACTCTTCAACTACAGTAATTTAATACAACTCTAGCATATTAAATAGAGCCATGAAATTGACAATAACATATATCTGACATGAAAATTTTGGAATATATCACTATATCCAACATGCACTCTCACAAATTCTTGGAGCTCATTAATGATGTACTGAAGGGAAATGTGTCCAGATATAGCAGATCATTTGCTATGATATCACCATTTCTTTGTCAATGGGTAGGTCTGCGAACAGATTGAGGACTTTTCTAACATATTGCAGGGTCACTATGATTAAGGTTGGAGGGAAAATTGGCTCAACTCATCTTTGTGCAAACTTCACTAGTCTCCAACATAGGTTGGACACACAAGAGACCTCATCTACCAAAAAAACATGGTCACCATCATTGTGGGTTGAGTGTTGTAGGAAGATCATTGTGGCTAATCTTTAAGACACATGAGATCTAAATCGCTTGAACCAATGGACCATTTCTATTGCCAATGGGTCAAAAAAATGCCACATCATAAAGGAATACATCAGCTAAACACTAATTTGAATCTAAAGCTAAAACATCCAAATATTAAAGAAAAGAGTGATATGAAACAATGCCATCCTTTAAACCACTCATATCAACGCACCAATTTTGATCACAAACATAGCTTTTGCAATTATTTTGACCATAAACAAGTTGATTTATAGCTAGCAATGACTAGTACAAGAAACCTCCAAACCATGTAAATGTACAGCCAAGAAACTCAATCAAGTAGCATTAAAAAACAAAAATCCAACTAAAAATGATAGGGCTAACAACGAGGTGATTTGGGGGTTGCCACATCTAATGGAAGAAATCAGCAATAACAATAAGGTTGATTAAGGGGGTTGGTTAAGACCTAGGACAACAATTTGATGAGACTAAACAGTTGTAAGTATTTTGTATTATTTGTGTTTTTTATAATGGCTAGATGACAACGTAAAGAAATTGGCCTTAGCCCTAGGTTATTGGTCAAAGAAAAAATGTGTATTATAACATGGTATTGAGGCTTGTAAAGGGCCATGATCCTTGGTACATGAGCCCTGAAGTTCTTTTTATTGAAGGGCTAATAAGGAACATGCTTTGAGCCATAAACACTATGTATTCTTATTGATCTCATTGATGTTATATTCCATTATGTAAAGTTGTCTAAAGTTGGGCATCTTTAGAGTGTTAATGTTTTTAGCTAAGGCATAAACTAGACCTAGGGTGCACGTGATTTCCAACATCGTTTTCATGACGTTCAATTTTTGTTTTTACCCATCAGTTAAATATCATGTATTATGTGTTTTAGTTATTCTTTTGTTGTAAATGTAAAAACATCTTTTTGTTGATGTAAGTTTTGTGTTTGTAAATTTTTTAAATTATGGCTTGACCATAAAATAGATTCAAACAACAAATATCATAGATATATATGTTTCATATTACTTAAAAAAGATCAAATATATTCAACCATGTTCATTCCTAATTTCAACTAGCCAATGATTTGGTGGAACCATGTATGGTCACTATTTAAGTAATTTCAAAGATTTTACAAATAATGCTAAACCATGCTTGAAAAGTTTTCAAATAGCCTGGTCAAACTATTATATATTAATATATTTTGAAGAGAAACAATTGATCATAACTTTCAATTTGATTTATAAACTTTAAAAAGTCCTTATAAATAATAAAGCAAGTTTGAAGCCATTTTTAAATAAGAATTTGGGAAGATTCTAACATTTCAAACAATAATAATATTAAGGCATGGATTTTGAAAAAAAATCTTAATCATTTGATAAGGAATAAGAATAAAGCTTCCCACCAAATAGGCAAACACCTAAAAGGCACAAACTTAGTTGTGTTTAGATTAAAGTTTGAATATATCGAAAGCATCATAGCATAACCAAACATTTGAGATTTTTATATCCAACCACAAAATAGATTTGTTTTCTAATCAAATTAATAAATAGACCCATTTTATAAAAATTGAGATCTATCAAGAGTGTACCAACACTTAGGAAAACAAATAAACTCCCAAAATCAATCGGAAAACAACTATTTTACCTACATAAACAAAAACAACAAAAAAATCTACTAGTATTTCATATAGAATACCAATGTCACATGGGTGTCGACGTGTCATGTGAGTCTCAACCTTTAAGCTTTAGGCTTCAATGTTCATACTTTATACTTAAGTGCATACAATGTAGCATCACATGGTGTGACTAAAAAAAGTGAAGAGTGTTTTCTAAAAAGTCCAAAGATCCACCACTATAAATAAGTGAAGAGTGTTTTCTAAAAAGTCCAAAGATCCACCACTATAAATAAGTCTATGCTTATATTGAAGTCTCATCTTAAAATCTAGAATCTAGTATTGTGGGTGTTGCATAGTGTGATAGTTATCTTGGAGTTTCACTCACTTATTTTGTTTTATATAATTTTATTTGAAATTGCATCTATCTATATATATTCAATTTGGGTTATCTCAAGAAGGAACGGAAACTTCCCTACCTAGGTTCAGTTCTCATAAGTGACATGATGGATATTCATAGTGTTGACAATATTCGATATATTTCTCATATCGAATTTACAATATTGTACCTTTGAAAGTTTACCTATAAAATATGTATGGGGGCGGGATACAAGTATATTTTTAAGTCACCCATCAAATTAACGGTTTAAAAAATTAGGTAACTATCATTAGTGACATGTAAATTTTAAAATGATCAGTATTTGATGGTTAAACAGAGAAAGTATGAGTAAATTCTCATCAAATTTAACTGTGTAGCTTATTGTGCTGCAAGTAGAAATGTTTATTGTGAATTCTAAATTCATATATATATATATATATAATTTTGTTATTCTTCACGACCCATCCCCTAAAATTTGAAGATCCGCTTTAACCATCCCGAGTACATCCACCATTTCCATGAAAGTAATGCAACATAGCAGATAACAAAAGGAAAACCAATAATATAATTAAATCAGAGTTTTCTTTATAAATTTTCCTTCATTAGAAAAAATGCATGTCAACTATTCGTAAAAGAACAAATACTCATAAGCGTTGTGCAAAACCTAATAATCGCATTTCTAAAACAACTTGACATCTTATAATCCCATTTCTCAAACAACTTGACATCAAGGCACCCTTCCTATTGCGTCATTGTCCATGTAGAGCGATTTCTATTCCAAAGTGTCTGTTTTTACTCCCACCACACCCACATATTTTAGATGCATTGTTGGTTTTACCTTGTTGATTTTAAGCAGCGAGGCTCAAAATCTATCCGCTCATCTGTAAATTAACCCATTCACCCAAACGAAAGTCTCATCCTATGAATGAACATTGAAAACATTATTACAGGGATAATTAGAAATGGAACCATAAAAAGCCGCAAGCATAGGAGGATCTCATTTCCTATGTTTCTGCTGTGCCAGGATAGCAGGGGGCCATACTGCACAAATTGGCAACATGTTGATTAGAACCATCAAGCAAGATATTGATGTCGAACTCCAAGAAACTAATCATTCTTTCGAACAACATAAAGTATGGTTCCAAGATAATATCGAACTCCAAGAAACTAATCATTCTTTCGAACAACATAAAGTATGGTTCCAAGATAATAGTTGGTGGTAAAATATTTCAAATTTGTCATGGCCAGATCTTTTATCCAAACTTCCACAAAGATAATGTAAAATTGTATTGAATTCTTCATCACTCTTGAAGTGACATGCTTAACGTTACTCTAGTGTAAAAATAAAATCAAGAAGCTATAAATTTCTCGCAGATAAGATGGGTGACACGTTACAACCAACAAAACATAACCGCCGGCAAAAAAAAATGGACATCCTTGAGTAAAATCAAACACAAAACTTGTCTCTAAAAACAAGAAGATACGCCAGAAGCAATTTCTCACACATGGGGCTTAGTATAAGCACTCCAAATTTTGAGCTACCATTTAGGCCGTATTTCTTGCTAACGCCAATAAAGTGGGCATTCCTAAAAGACTAGTACAAGTCCTTGCAAAATAATCAAATTGTCAAAACAGCTTTTTGGCAAGCACAAACTCCATGGTACTTTATATTAAATGATAGTTATCCAGATACCTCCGATTGTCTGAACATGCTGGATGATCTCAAATGGATTTTGAGTACAATATCTATGACCATTACAACAGCTTGACTGATTTTAATAATATCTGGAATCATTTTGGTAATATTTCCAGATACTTTTTTATTTCCTACAGCTCCAACATAAAATAAAAAACAGGTTACTTGTGTAAAAATAGGTAACCCATGGTGACAGATATTCTGCAAAGAATAAGTCGCACTGCTAATGCAGATACCATCCCTGTTATATCATTTTCCCAGCTTCGTGAAGATTATCCTTAACATGTTCCAAGGAAAGCCACTGTTATGAATTGCTTATGACAGCAAACAAGCCTCCTGGATATTGTAACAAACGCTGTTTACAGTACATAGGCCTGTTCAAGCCTGAGAATGAGATAGCAATCATTTAATGTTATAATACACTTGAAATTGAAATAAGCAGCGCACATCCATACTTATTTCAGAGAATATAGACCCAAACAATAATTTTCCACATCCATACTTGACTAACGAGTCACTTGAGAGCAGATGCAAGGGTTATACACTCTTGAACCTGTGCCTGCACTAGCTCTTTTGAAATGTCTTCTGTAGTATTTCAGGTGTAGAAAAAATCAACTAAAAGAACAGGCTTAAACGAAAGGGCTTTTCTTCCTGGTAACAAAAGTTCTGCCTGAAAAAGGAACTTTGGAAGAATAAGCTAAGAGGCAAACAATCAAGCCAATCATATTTCCAAAATGAGAAATAGGAAAAGAAGTGACGGTAGAAAATATGCATTTGCAATTTCCACCTCTCATTACACTTGATAACACACATCATAGTGTACCAATAACATGTACACGAAAAGGTGGGCCACTGCAGAAAATGGGCTCCTGAGCAGAATCAGCTCGTGCACGAGCTCTCAGAATTTCATTTGCTTGGTGTATAACTGCAGCTCCTAGAAGAGTATATTCACCAGGCACCAAAAAGCACACAGCAAAAGGGTGGATTGCCTCTCCTAGTGGAGGTACTTCCACTTCAATTCCACTCAAAACACCTGCACAGAAAGTTACCCATATCAACCTTCAAATTCCAACCATCTACAACTTATATATGCCTATAATAACAAGCATACTGCTTAGAAACATTGATAGTGTTCATCGATGCAAACACCTTTATAACCTACTTAACGGTTATACTACATGGTATGACTGGACTTGCAATGCTAAGTTACAAACGGAGTGAGAATCACCAATAATTGGAGAATAAACCTAACAACTGACCCAGATTGTGCCTTATCCTATATCACAATAAAGTATTTACAACAATGTCTTCAAAAATTAAGTCCAAATAATCCATGCAACGGAATATGTGATTAATGAATATGCACTGACTACCAAAAATGGAGTGCAAGAATAAAGGAAACGTATTACATTTTCACTACAACAACCACAAGCGACTCAATGCAATAGTAATCTCCTAATAAACACGCTGCAACAAACTTCATTAATATCTGATTCTGATATTATCACACGTACCCTTATCAACTGCACCGCAGGCACTAAGAACTCGTGTATCAAGGCCTGGCTTCAAACAAGAATAAGCATTTTCACAATACACATCTGAAATTGGGGGATAAGGTTTAGCAATTACACGTCAAAGTAAAAAACACGACTTTTCATAGCAAATACATTGTTCAAACCTTGGGATAGAGTTTTTATGCCAGAAAGTCGCAACTAAACTGACACGACAGCAACACAACCAATCATTATAGTAACTACCCTTCCAATCATGACAGTATTAACCCTTCACACAAAATTTGGCAATATATAGTAAAAGGAAATCCCTCATTTGCATAGTCATGGACTGTTGCTAGCTCAAAAGCTTAACAGATCTAGGATGAACACAAGTATCAGGGATTTAGGAAAGCTTCTAAATGACGAGGTAGTTTAAACACCATATTTGAAAATATCTCTTCACAATCTGGTATTGTCATTTGTCCACAGCATTTATCTTTGAATGCATGCTCCTACAGCTAGGTATACTTCCATTAGGGTCGTGATCTCATTTGCAGAACAGATGAGATGCCAAATTCATCAAATGGATGTCAAGACAGCATTCCTGAACGGAGTCATAGAAGAGAGGTGTACATCAAGCAACCAAAGGGGTTTGAGGCATACAGCAGGGACACACTATGCAGATTGAAGAGAGCATTATACAAGCTCAAGCAAACTCCTAGGACATGGTATGGTCGTATTGACAACTACTTGCAGGTGATGGGCTTCGTGAAGAGAGAGGCAGATGCTAATCTCTACTATCTTATGGTTGGAGGTGAACCACTCATTCTTGTTTTGTATGTGGATGATCTATTTCTGACTGGGTCATCAGGGCTCATAAAAGACTGCAAGAGGGACTTAGCAATAGAGTTTGAGATGAAGGACATAGGATTTATGCATTATTTTATAGGACTCTGAGGTGTGGCAAACAAATGGGGAAATTTTCCTTGATCAAGAGAAATATACTCTGAAAAGCTTGAAGAAATTCAAGATGTTGGATTGTAGACCCATGTCTACACCTATGGTAACCAACTGGAGAAAGATTGATGCATCAAAGCAAAAGGCAATGGACCCCACCTTATATACACAACTTGTTTGCTCTCTTATGTATTTGGTTCTCTTATGTATCTGGTCAGCACAAGGTCAGCTAAGTCACTGAACATGTCCCTCCCCCCGATGTGTCGTGATTCTTGCATGTCTGACACAATTCGAGCCTAACACGTGTCCAACACGAATTTGACTCGTGTCCTATTCGTAGGACACAAGTTTGACATGTGTCGGACATGAGCCCTACTAGTGTCCCGATATTTGGACACGTACCTATGACAAAACATACTGAAATCGATTTATTGCCTCATTCTCATGCGATACAAACACAATTTTGGAGCTCTCGAAGGTTTTGATGTGCATCTACGGCTAATTAAGCAATGTTAAAAGGGATTCCAAGTGTTGGGAAGTGGATTTTTCCAAGCCCCACTAATGCTATTAACAGTAATGTAAATTCTTAAAGTAAAAAGATGAAAATGAAGTATAAAGGAGAATGTCACCATTACCATGAAATGACTCGAGATGTTTGAGAGTGGTTTCAACCTCATTGGATTTCATATGGAGAAAGTAGAATTTTAGATCCCACTGAAGATCCAGCAAACTTAACATTTTTCAAGATTTCAAGATTGGGGGGAGGGGGCGGATGGGCAGAATTACAACGTTTCAATTGCAGTTTGTCATGTATGAGGGTATGGAACTAACATTTAATTAAGAGGACCAAACCCTGTATGTACCTTGATTTTGGTAGCATTGATTGTTGAACTCCTCTATCATGACCATAGTAAAAATTCACCCTGAACAAAAACAAAATCTTGATTTGACATGTTAAGCTTTTCTCATCTTATTTTAATGATTAGAGGGTGATGTTGATTATGAGGATCCCAATATAGGCAATGATTTTGATAATATATAGTACTAGTTATTTGTTGTAGCATGAATTTTTTGGACTATACTATTGAAACTTGAGAAACTAATAGGCTAGCAAATTATGTTGATTTCACTTCTTAATAGTTGCTTGTGAATATATGTTGGCTTCTTATTTCTTTAATTATGTTCTCTTCATCAAACAATTACCAAAACATGAAACATGAAGATCACAAAAAGACAATGAACATAAAATGTAGGCTCCAAGCCAGGGCAAAAATCCACAAGAAGGAAAACCCAACCAACTTCTCTTCTTATAGAATCAGATCAAAGTGAGAAATCCAAAACCCAAAGACCAAGACCAAGACCTCCCACAAGATCCAAGTCAACCCTCCTTCAAACCTTCCTCAACCAAGTCAACGATGGTCAAAGCTCTTCGAATCTGGTCAACCTATGATTTTCGGCCCCTATGACAGATCTGCAATTTTCCCCCTGCAACAATCTGAAATCTTGCACGTGTGACAAAAATTAGGGCAGAAACCTTTACACGTGTGGCAAAATTCTCTCTCCTTTGACTTTCACTCTTCTTCCTGGACTTTTTCATTGATTTCCTCTCTCTTCTTGGCATAGAAATCGATGTTGTGAATGAGTGAACAAATGAGGTTGAGTTGCACTATATATATATACACATCCAGGAGGTCAAATAGGTCCCTTCTAGAGCCGACTTGTCCAAGCAAGGCCAACTTTGTCTTCTAGGGACAAAATTGACTATTTAGACTCAAATAAAATTATTTTTCCTCTTTCTTTCAAAATTCCAAATGGGACTTGACTCAAGTACAATAGATGGACTCATGACAAATTTTCTTGACTCAATAAACCCTAGAAGCATGAAGAACATGCTTGACTAATGAAATAATAATAATAATTTCTTTTCTTTTTTTGCTTCTTCATGAAATACATAATAATAAAAGTACAATGATAATGTCAGACACACATCGAATGGACAGAAATAGATGACAAAGATAATCGTGTATGTTCATATTATTCACATGATGTACATTTATAATACATTATTGTGACCCTTGGATTCATCTTCCAAGGTCTCTTGGACTTCTTATGTCCATTCGCCTTCTACACCAACCCTTAGAGGATTAGGTGTCCAACATTCCCCACCTTAATCTGAAGGGGTATGTATGAGTCCAAGAAGAGAGCTGTAATAAAAAAATGGCAGCACAAGGTTGAATGTGCTCTCTGAAATGTTGGCATAAGGAGGTGGTTTAAGGATGACCACCAACACTGAAACGCTTAGTGAAGTTCTCGGAACTCTTCCAAATCTGGCAAGAAGCTAAGATCTTCTGCTACAGGAAGTGCTCCTAATGTTTTGAAGAGTGAGACCAATAACCTAGAAGAAAGGAGGTCTACAACCTGCGATCGTTTAAGGATGACCAACAACTCTGGAATGCTTGATGCATTTCCTGGAAATCTACCAAAACTGGCAAGAAGTTGAAGTCTTATGCTAGAGGAAGTGTCTCGAATTCTCTGAAGAGAAAGAATATCAACCTTGCATAGATGGTTTAAGGCTGACCACCAACCAAAGGCATGCTCATGGGCATCTGTGTCTCTGGCTACAACTCTGAATCGGGAATGGCAGGTTGTGGCTCAGGCTTGCTTGAAGTGGCTTTGAAGCTTGTAGATGATCATCATTTTTCCCCCTGTCAGGTACAAGGTGAGATGATGGAGAAAACTCAACTGCAAGGATGTTCAATACTCTAGAACAAGTTCTGACATGTGACTGAAACATCTTCTTGGTTGTTGAAGCCCATTGCCAAGAAGCGATCCATCCAAGATGAATCTTTGTTCTTGTAGGAGGCTTGTTTTTGAAGCATTTGTCTGAAGAATGAGTGTGATGACCACAATACTTGCACAGGTGAAGATCAACACAATGATCTTTCATATGGCCAATTCGGTCACAGTGTTGGCATTTCATAATCTGTTGTGGTTGTTGTGGAAGAAGAGCAGAATCTGAAACAGTTGAAGGTGAACTGTCATAAAGAAATCTCGCACTATGGAACTGGATGGGTTTTGAGTAATTTGGAATATGAAATGACACATCCTTGTCATATCCAAGACCAGTTTTGTGCTTGTTGTCGACAAGCTCTTCCCAAGGTTTGATGATGGGCTTGGGAAGTGCAGGCTGGATTTTTGCTTTTGCATTCAAATCTGCTCTTGTACTACGCTTAGTGATCTGAACAGTTTCTTGTTGTTGATGGGAGTTTATCTCAATGTTTTGAACAAAAACAAGTTCAAAATGACAACTCTTATGTTGAAGCTCATCTTGTTGTAGCTCTGACTCAAGCTACAAAAATTCAATCTTGTCATGTGCATCTTCTAAACATGTATGAATATCGGAAAGGGCATCCTTGCTAACTTTAACTGTGTCTTCGACATTAGATAACATTAGAGCGCTTAATAATTCTAACGACTCATTTAGTCTGGCCATTATCTCAGCAAAAGTAAAGGCCTCAAATAATTTCAACTAGAAATGCACCATTATGAGTTGCAGGGGCTTCTTTCAATACCTTAAATACTTAAATAATAGAGACCCATCATTTTATTCTCCACACCATTCTGCGAGAAAACACATGTACATGGTGGAGGAAGAGGAAGAATTGGAGGTGGGTCAGTTTTGAAGAGATCATAAAAATAATATTGTACTTTTACTACAAGATCTTGTGAGACCTTATCAAGTATCAAAAATGTCGCGAAAAGGGTTGATGGAGCAGGACCTGAGTAAGCTAGATGTTACCAAGTTGCATCCACTTTCTCCAGAGGTCATTTCTCGTCAAGCTACAATAAACATTGGTATAATTGGACATGTCACACATGGTAAATCAACAGTGGTTAAAGCAATATCTGGGGTCCAAACAGTTCGTTTCAAGAATCAAATGGAGCGTAACATCACAATTAAACCGGGATATGCCAATGCAAAAGTATATAAATGTGAAGATGAGCGTTGTCCTTGACCAATGTGTTACAAGGCATATGGAAGTGGCAAGGAAGACAGTCCTCTGTGTGATGTTGCTGGTTTTGAGAACACTCGCATGAAGCTTTTAAGACACGTGTCATTTGTTGATTGTTTGGGTCATGATATTCTCATGGATACTATGCTCAATGGTGCGGCTATCATTGATGGGGCACTTCTTTTGATTGTTGGCAATGAGAGTGGTCATCAACCTCAAACTTCAGAGCATCTGGTCGTTGTGCAACTCAAGCGTCTTAAACATATAACTATTTTGCAAAACAAAATTGATCTTATCAAGGAGAGTGTAGCTATCAACCAGCATGAGGCAATTCAGAATTTTATTCATGGTAGTATCGTTGATGGAGCACCTTTAGTACCAATATCTGCACAACTGAAATATAATATCAATGTTGTCTGCGAATACATAACGAACAAGATTCCCATTCCAGAGCGTAATTTTGTCGATCCACCCAATATGATCGTTATCAGATCTTTTGATGTAAATAAGCTTGGTGTTGAAGTTGATGACATATGAGGAGGTGAAGGGGTGCAACATATAATGAGTGTCAAATAGTATGGCAAACAACCACACAGAGGCGGGAGTCAGTATACTATACCTGGATAACACCACAATGAGGCACAATGGTATGACACAGTCACTCAACAGTGTGTAATCTGTGCTCTTAGGAGGACACAGTCACTCCGCTCTAATCCAAAAAGGCATTTGCATACACTGATTTACTACACACAGGAGTATATTTTTCACTGAGTCCAGAGAGTTCTGCTCTAATATTCACACCTTCAAGCAACCATTCGATGCAGCAGCTCGCTCCAATCTACGCACCAGGAGCACCGAGGCAAAGCAATGCAGCAGTTTGACTCTTCAACAATTGGAATAGAATGTAGTCAACAACAATGCATGGAATTCTATAGGGATATGTCAGTCTGCAGGAATGTAGAACAGAGGCAGGAGTATCGCAGGAGCAGAATATGCAGGAGGGAGTTACAAGTGCAGGGACAGAGAACTTAAAAATGGAGCTCGAAGAATATTGGTCCTCCTCAGGACTACTATTATCTAGCAGTTGTCCCTTTAGGAGCTCCTTTCAAGCCCCATGCTAGTTTGAGTGGTAACGTTTCTGGCGTCGTTGCCGAGGACACGAGACTTGTGTTTTGTTCCCCATACGACAATATTGATATACCATTACTGGCGACTCCATTGGAAGAACGAAGCCCTAGTTCTTCATTGAACTTTAAGGTCAATGCTTGTAGGGTGAAGCAAGTATTTTCTAGGCATCTTCAAATTCACCCTGGCGACTCTTACATATTTTTCATGTATATCTCAAATAGGTTGTCTTTCTTTGATAAATTTCCCGCTTTGGACATTGCAAGCATCCTTGGGCACCCCAATCATGTCATAGGAAGGATGGTACATGGGGTACCCGTGTTTTATGGTGACCCAAGCTCCGCAATTAACCATGTGGAGAGATTTAGTGCACATACTTCAAAGGAGGAAGTGGTCCATCAGGATGTCCTTGTGTTGTTATTCTTTAGCTCCCTCTATGGTCATAACTCATGGCTGCAAAATCACGAACCTAGGAGCATCTCATCTATTGAGGAGTTCGTTAATGGCTTTCTTAGACATTTTCAAGTATTCCCTGCATTGAGCATTCAAGAGGAAGCCTTCATCGAGCATCATCAAGACCTTAAGAACCTAAGTGATGAATGGGAAGATGAATCCTCCTTGGGTCCACATGATGAAAAGCATGATTTTGAGAAAACATGCGTTGGGAAGGATGAGTCCATGGAAAGTGAAGTTGATACTAACCTTACCATTCTCAAGGATATTACTCTCGATGAATCTCCTTTTGAGAACCTTGAGGAAGGTGAACCCATTAGCCCCTTGGAAGATGACATTGAAGATTACTTCCACATTGAAAAGGGTAAATGGGAAATTGTTGGTCCTTAATTTGATTGTGTTGCCATTTATGACACTGACAAGGAAGATGAGGTTGAAAGTGGTATCTCCTTTCTCTCGGGCATTATTTATGATGACATATCCATCAATACCCTTGAGAAGAAGGATCATTAATTTCCCTTACATGCAAAGGATGATTTTGAGGAAAAACCCATTGAATATAATACTTCACCCTCCCCTTTGCCTCATCTTCTTGTTTGTCACCTCAAGTCTTCCACAAGTGATTCCCTCGCCCCTTTTCAAAAGATCTCGCGTGACCATGAGCCCTTTCCCCCTTCTGAGTATGGTGTCAAGGAAGAACCCCTCGTTGAATATACTTTATCTTATTAGGCACCCCCTCGGACTCATGATCAATCTATAATCTCCCCTTTTCAGTGTGATCATCATGGGCGACCTACTTGTGTTTTTCCATCTCATCGGTCTCCCTTTCCTAGTAATCATAACCTTATTGAGGTGATAAAATATGACATAAATGATGATGGAAATAATATGCCCAAGGTTGCCATCCATCAAAAATTTATGAGCCTAATCGTTGACATCTCTATATTTTGGTTAGAAGAGAGGATCTCATGGACTAGATTACATCATTATCTTACCTCTTCTCACGTGATCATCCATGTGTGGGCATCATATTTCCCCACCTCCCACCCACTTCATCATTCATATAATTGTATCCACATTTTCTTTGGGGCTTGCTACATGAGTAATCATACTGGCAGGCAAATTTATATTGATATGATGATATGTTGTTTGCATTGGCTTTATGATTACACTTGGTATTAGTTTCACACCATATGCATGTTAGAGAAGGATGCATTGGATGATGATTTTCTACATTAGAACTAATGTCATATGATGTTTCTCATGGTACAATAGTTGCATTTAGATTCAAACTTGCATATTTTATTACATGTTGATTTTAAAGGCTTGACATTAAGCATGGGCGATCAGAAGGCACCGTGAAAAACATGTTGCCCGGTGGGTTTAGTTATTGATATGTGCATGTAATAGGTATGTGGTGACCAAAAGATTGTTGGAGTTCTTGTGACCTCTCGTTCAAGAAACTTCGCCCACTTCTTCGAGAGATCACATCCCAGGTGGAGCCAGATGTTACCCACCACTTTGTGGGTGATATCCCTAAGAGAAAAAAAATTATCCAAGATGGTCCTCAGTTGACAACCAGCAGCCCCTTGCAACCACCAAATAGCTCGTTGTGCCATTTCTCTGCCACCTAAGCCAGCCATGTGGTCCCTCACCCATCTATCATGATCGTATGTTTGAAGGTGAGCCTACCAAACCTAAAGGTATGTCTTGTCATTTGATAATTGAGTATCGAGTTTTCTTATCATGGACACATCTGGGCATGGATTAATGGGGGGATTCAGCGGAAAGAACAGGCTTAGTTCATGCTTTTGTCCCCTTGACCTCTTTTGGATGTTACCCTTGGATCTTAGTCCCGTTGGATCTCCTTTACTGACCATTTGGTTTTAGGGTGGTACTACATGGGAAACTCTGATTTTCGGTTGCGTGGTCCCACTCCCTCATCCACATATACCACTCCCCTTCCATTTATTATAACCTCATTCAGCAACTTTCCCACCTGGGTCCACATACGGTTAGACTCCCCTTTCCCTTGCCCCCACCTTGGGTCAAGCTTGGAACGATGCCCTGAAGGTTGAAGTAGCTGAAAAGAAAAAGTACAAGCATAAATGGCCACATTCAATAGGAAAATGTAACACAAAATGCAAAAGATGGTCGAGACAAACATACTTAGCATGTGGGCAAAAGCCGATGTATGAGCACTACCCCATACCCATGGCCATCACCCTGGTTCCATAGGCCTTAGATGGACCTCCTTTATCATTTAGGAACCCATGATTGTCCCAACCCCTAGTGGGCAATAAACCACCCCACCCAAAGGGGGTTATCCACTACTATATCCTACAAATCATGCTCTCATCCTTTCAGCCCCGAGCATTTAATCAAAGAAAAATTCAAGGTCGGGGCACCTCATCTACCACGATTGCTGCTGCCTATACATTATATATCCAGGTGTGGGCTTCCCTTTTTCTAGCTACTTTGTACCCCAATATGTGGCCCAAGATTGCCCCCTTCAATCCCTATTCCATCCACCTCTTTATCAATTCCACCACCATTCGAAAGGTGTACCTTGGACATACTATCCCCTCTAAGGGCAGAAACCACCCAATAAGGTACTTGGTTAACCCGCTATGGAGCTTGGAGACATTAGCATATGCCAAAGCCCACTATGGAAGGGCATTCCATTATGAAGTGTCCACTTGATGTCCATGATTTGTAAGATCTTTTACCCGATTACTTTAATGACTTGTTGTGTTGGAAGGCTAAGGGATGTGTTGGACCTTATGCAAGATTGCAGATGGTGTCCATTTTGAGTTTGGCCTCCCTATATGGGGTCCTAACTCTTCAGAGGGTTGCATTGGCACATGTAAGGTGTGTGTAGAAAGCCATGGGCCTCCACAGCAGTAGACATCACTCCATGGATCCCCAAAGATGTTCAAAGATTGCTCAAAATCCACCTATTGGATGAGGAAGATGCACTTGGTACACCATGCCCAGCTAACCCCACAGTTGCACCATACACTTGGCAGGTTAGTCGGAACATGTACACTGATGTGCCATCATTTACATCTAAGCCCTTACAGATGGTTTATAGGCATCTTCGACTTAGGTGGAGACCCATGAGGTTATTGGTGTGCCCCCACACCCACTAGGAGGACCACAGGTTTATTGTTTGGAGAACAAGGGAAGGGTCCACCCCCTTATCCATCACTTTTGAGGGTCATATTCATCATCATGGCAACTATGGACCTCGTCAAGCCTCTTGGAGGGCCCAACGACATGTATTGTTTATCATTTGACCTCTTAGGAGACTTATTATTTTATTAATGAGCTAGTTTGGTGGGCTTGTCACCAAAAGTTTATTACTTTGCACATTATTTTATTTTAGGGGCTAATGTAGGCCCAATTAGGTAATTCAAACTATTAAGAAATGTATAAATGGGAGTGACATGAATTCATTTTGTATCATCACCTGAATTGGATCATTCTCTCTCTTGAGAACTTTGCATTTCTTTCTTGGAGGACGAATTGGACCATGGATGAATTTTGATGTTTGGATTGGATTTTCTTAACTTGGAGCTTCTTTATTGGCAAATGTAATGATGGTTGGATATATTCTCTTACATGTAAGTACGATATTGATGCTATTTTATTTTACTTTGTCACATACATTGATCATGGGATTTTCGCTATTTTAGGGCTAATTGTTGCATGAATTTACTGCTTCGTTATGGAATTATGTTTCTATATAGCATATCTCTATGTATGGGCCATGTTTGTTGAACGAATTGTTCTAGAGATCCAGGTTATCTTGATAAGCCATCTTCATTTGCAATTGAATTATAAACACTTTAAGGTCACTTTCTTTTTTGCCCTAACATTGGATGAAGTTGCCCTTAGAGCCTCCTTGAGCTAGAAACGAGATCCTTCTTTACTCCATATCCCCAAAAGGAATTAGGCACTGATCCACCATAGGGTGATCACCTTAAAAAAAAATTCTTCACCTTTTTCCCTTCTTTTCTAGTTCTAGCCACGTTGGGCCACTTAGGGCATCACTTTCCCGACAAAGTAGCCATAGAAAAAGTTCAATCTCCTAGCCTCTACTGCGCTAGTGTGTCCTCAAGGTCTCCTCCAAATTTGAAGAAATTTCGACAGTGGGATTGCGAGATATCCCAAGCCCTAGCTCTGAGACCAAACTTTTCCCTAGTGTTCCCTAGACTAGTACCTCATAGGAACAATTTTTCACCTTTAAGTGGAAATCTTTGTTTTTATCCTTTCCCCTTCCTTGTTTAGGTTAAGATCATCATCAATTGCTAAACTCCCTCCCCTTATCCTAGGTTGGGTCCACTTGCCCCCATGTAGTCCCATTTCTCATCAAAAGCAATTCTTTTAAGACAACTCGAGAATCCAAGTTTTGCAAGGATTTTAGGGATTGGGAAACTCCTTTACAAGTCACATTCCCTTAACCTAGCCCTTAAATCCTCAATTAAAGGTTACTTCACATCCATTTGTTGATCCATCCTTCATAAGTGACTTACTATATACGGGGTCTCCTCCCATCAGTGAAAGTCTGTAAAGTGTAGGGAGTCTTAGCTGAGGTGACAATGGGTTAAGTCTCCATCGTTGCCCTTAATCTAGCAGTTGTCCCTTTACGAATTCCTTTCAAGGCCCCTGCTAGTTTGAGTGTTAAGAGGATGGAGAGCCACTTGACTTACCTGCAAATCGCCAAATACTCAAATTGTTCTACAAGGAAGACATTTGATGCCATAGGGCATGCTTTGTATTGTATTTCTAACCCTACTTTCATATAGATTAGATTTCATTTCAAGATTTCTATTTCAGTTCTTAGATTAGATTTCATTTCTACTATTAGATTAGATTTCTATTTCATGTATGTTAGAGCAGTGTTTTTGTTTCAACATTTGATTTTATGATGATCTCTGGATTTATACTTGAATGGATACCGCTGATGTACTTTGGTTGCCTTGCATGCAAATTCTAGATTCTCACATGCTTTCATAAAAGTACGAGTCCCCGTGTGGAGCCAGATGTTAACCACTCAAATTGCATTTGAAGACATGTCATAGGTTCCATAGGCAAAGCACATCCAAGAGAATTTCCATTATAATCAGATCATGTCAGAATGCCATAATTCCAGACTTTCAAAATTTCATAATTTCATCGACTTCCTATCTTTAATATATGTATTCCAAATTCTGCAACCCTGCACGGATAATGTAAAACTGATTCTAGTATGATGAAATGAGTAATGTAAAAGGCCTAGGTAGCTTAGGACTATACTAGCAAGTGAGTTCACTCTAGGGAGATACTTTTCCCCAGCCCATTATTTGTGTTTTTTAACACTTATAATTAGTCCAGTTTTTCTCGCATATATACCCCAAAGCTTGAGTGTGGCTTGATGGTAGAGTCTTAGGTGACTCCTAGTGTCTATAATTAATGTATATTACCATACTAGATCATCTCTAAAGTTTTGCAGAATTTGGTTGTGTCTAAGTGTCATTTTTTCAAAATATTAGGAATTACCCACTAGTCGGAATTTTTAATAATTATTTGATGTAAAATCTAATAAGTGTTGTCTATAAAGGTTGTAGGGAGTATGAGTAATCAAAATTAGACCTCTACACCTCAACTTTCTATCTAGACACACAATTTAAGGGTGAAAAAATATATATTTACTCCTCAAGCACAATTTTTATAATTTTTGACAAAAAATGGCAAATAATTAGCCAATAATTAACCGGAAAACAAAAATGGGGAGAAAATAAAAAAATTTCTCTAAGTGAAAATGATAAAAAATGAGATGGAAATTCCCAAATATTAAATTCAAGTCAAAAAATGATGGGAATTCCATTTACCAAGAAAAGGTGGCCCAAGGAAAAATTTGATGGTCCAAACAAGAAGCTAATGACCCAACAAATTGATTTTTGTCCGAGGGTGGTCCAAGATGGTTATTTTGAATGAGAATTTTTCAAGGAAAAAAGAAGAAAAAATATTTACAAGTGGTCCAAAACACTTCGGGATCAAATTTTGCTCCATGAGGCCATACCTTCAAATCAAAAGAATTCTTTTCTTAGAGATCTGCGTTGGCTCATCAAGGGTTCGATTTATTTGGCTTGGATCTAGCCATTTTTCCCTTGGACCTAGACATTTCACTTGGAGGGGGGTCCTCCTCTCATAACTATCTATAAATTGAGGCTCTCACTCCTCCCTTGGATCATTGTAATTTGAAGCTACTAGCTAGTGAAGCTTTGCTTCAGTTTTTGCATTGGATATTTTTTGTTATATCTTTAGATTTCTCTTCTAGATTGCAATGTAGATCTCTCTAAAATTTATCTCCAAACATAAGCTTGCTTGATAGATATTTAGGACAACCTTCCCTAAATGTCATTCAATCTCCCAAAATTTGAGTTTGGAACAAAGGTTAAAACGTGTGGCCTTGCAATTCTCTTGTGGTTGAGTCACTTGTAGGAATGAAGGCATGTGGGTTGTACTTTAGTCCTAAGGGGGTATGGTTAATGAGGCCTTAGCTTTCTTACTTAGCCTTCTTGCAACCACCTCACTCATTACCAAGTCGAAGGAATTGAGGGGAAGCCAAACCATAGATTAGGTATCTAATAAAATTTACCAAGAACACTTTGCCTCACACACTTCACATCACAAGTTTGCATCTTTCACACAATAGGTTATTGTATAAGTTAGATTGTCAGCATTTCATTCAATTGCAAGCACTTTAATCATCTTCTTGTACTTGTCTATTTCAAACCCATGTGAATTGTTCTTTAATATGATACTAAATTTGAGCATCTCTCCTCAAGTACAAGTTGTACTCTCTTGCAAGATACTAAATCCAGTCATTGCTCATATCTCAAAATCATTTTGCATTGCAGCTTCTCTAATTGTGCAACTTGTTGATCTTCTAGATATATCATATTTGCAAGTATCGTGGATTTAATTATGAGCATATACTTCTTGCAAGTATATTTGGCACTAGTCTGATCATATTTGTCTTGCAGGACATCTTGTTAACATATTTATCTTCATTATTGATTGTTGTATGCTCTTAATTATTCATACTTGCTAATCAATCTCATTTCAAGATATAATTCGGGTTGATATATTGGTGAAGCCTTAAATATTTTAGGTAACATCATAATCTCCTAGAGCTTGTTATCCCAAGCAAGTTTTCCTCTTAGAATCATCTTTAGGGGCCACCCCCTTGGTTTAGCTTGGAGAGAACCTAAACAGAGAGAATTGGGAATAGGTGGCAATCCCTTCTTTGAGTGTTTCGCCTTTAAGACCATACCAGGTGGGATTGGGGACCTTTTCCACATTCATCAAGGTGTGCATCTTAGGCGACAACAAGCATATCCTTTGTACACTAGCCTTCTTTTGTTTCCGATCACATTTCCATCTTCATTTAGTTTGTTTCTGAAGGCCCATTTTGCAACAATCACATTTTTGTTTTGATTTAGTTCTTCCATGGCCTTGATCCAATGTTCATCATTTCTAGCTTCCTCAAAGTTACTTGGTTCAATTGTGGACAATAATGATAGATGTGCTTGCTCTGTTGTTTGTGCTTGTTTCTTCTTCTACTTTCTACTCTTGCACTCTTCTCCCCAAAGAATTGTTCTGGTGGTTGATTCTTCGAATAACAGTGTTTAGGTCTCTTGGAAGGTGTTTGTTGTTGATTATCTTCTTCTTCTTCTTGTTCTGCCTCTATCTCTTTCTCTTCTTGGTGCTCCTCTTCTTTTTCTTCCTCTTGCTTTGGCTCTTACTCTTCCTGTTCTTCAAAGATATATGGATTTTTTCTTTCCTTCTTGGTCTTCAGCAAGTTTGTTTCATCAATTTTTAGATTGATTCTTTCTACTATCTTGTTGAGTTAAATATTGTAGCACTTGCATGCTTTTCTTTTACATGAGTACCCAACAGGCATGCCTTCATCTGTCTAGGAGTGAAACAAAGCTCTAGCCATCTCTTCCACGGTTATGTTTTTTTTCAGCCACTCCATTTTGTTTAATTTTAGTCGTTGAGTATTGAAAATTGTATAGCTTGGGAGGTACACCCACAAGTCTCAGGTGCTTGACTTGAGAGGAGAAAACCCACAAAAGATTTGTTTGTGGGAAAATTACCAAAAGTTGGGGTTTTCACCCAAAGGAGTCATGTAGGTGCAGGTCGACCAACAAGGCCAAGGGACATGGTCGTTGTGGTTTCACGCCCCTTAAACAAGTATATATTGGAGGCCAATGGTGAGGCCAAATCACAAGTGCAAAGGACACATCTTGTGGAGATAAAAAAACCCTAACAATACCACATCCAAGAAGAAGGACAAATTCAAGAGAGGTCGAGTTTGGATATGTTGAGTAAATTTTTCCAAGAAAAGCATGTTTGACATTTTTGTCCTAAGGAGGCTAAGGGTTTTGTGTTAGTCGAGTTTTGTCTATGTGAGGTCGAATTTTTATTTGTCTATTGTCTATAAAGGCTGAGTGAAGAAGGTTTTGCTGAGAGGATCCATAGCCAAAAATATTTTAATTCATATTAAAATAATTTATTTATAACCCACATTGGATATTTTATTCTATACAACATTAAAATATTTTCTTTCAAACATTCTTTTGCCATATATAGATATATATGAAGTTGATATCACGTGTTAAAAATCTTACTCATATTTTTTTTTAATTTCTAACTACTTTACATGAAATTGTACTAGGGGATGGCGGCACAACATCCCTGGTTCGCTTTGGAGGTTTGGGACGACCTACAATGCCTATCTTCAGCTCAACCCTGACTCTCCCTGTGCTATCTGCTGGGATCTGAACTTTGGTGATTGGCCGACCGGATACATAGGGCTACACTACTTGGGCGATTCGGTGTTTGGACCATTTCTCAAGGGTTTTTTTTTCTCAGTATCTTGGCACCTATGCGCCTACGATAACAGGGCACACCCTCACACTCTATTTTATCCACTCTATGCTTACTGGTTGTATTCTCGCGGGTCCCTGTGTTGGGTTGCGTTGTGTTTTGTTTATGATTTTGTCAATTTGTTGGGACCTCTTCTGCTCTGAATAGCCCCCTGCACTCCTTTCCACGGACAAAATGAGTGCATATGAAGAAGAAGTGGATTATACTGATGACCCTTTGGGGGAGTTGACATTTGGGGGCAAAACGACGGGGCAGCTGGTGAGGATATGGTGGATATGGTCCCCGCGACAAACTCACCGGTCACCATTACCACTTCCCCGGTTAATACGCTTAGCTCTTCAGTTTCTGTCGGTGAAGAACTAGACCCTCTTATCTTCTCCACCCCGTCACCTACAGTCAACTGCCTCTGGGGTCCTCAAACTCTGTTTCCACCGTTCAACCCGGAGAACGGCCTGGAGACCGCCGCTACTACAGTGGATGAAGCCCTAACTTTCATTGGGGCGATGACCCACAACTTCGAACAGCTCAACTTAGGTGGGGTTGTTCCTCCTTTTTCTGCAGGGGGGTCTCTTCCATTACCGGCCTCAGGTGCTTTCGTTAATGTTCCAGCTGAAGCTCGGGTCGGGACTTCCCCCATCACCACCTCGGAATTGGAGGATTCGGAAGAACCGGAGCCTGCTCCGAGCGGTCCGCTAAAGGGAAAGAAGCACCAGTCGACTAAGAACAAGCACAGCAGGAACTCAAATTTTGGGCGCGACAGAGGCATGGATGACCTGGAGCTTAATGCGGCCACTATGTTAGTTGGGAAGGTCAGGGGCGTAAATATTCCACTGCAAGACTCAAGAAATGGACTACGGAGATTTGGGGAGGGGTGCTGGAGACTCTCCCGGATGTATCTATCCTCACCAGGGGTTGGTTTACGCTCACCTTCGCTATTCTGACTCAAGTTGACTGGGTACTTAACCAATATTGGCACATTGAACTGCACCCGGTGCTCCTTAAGCGTTGGTCTCCTCTTTTTGACCCAAACAAAGAGAATGTTGGGGCTGGACCCATTTGGATGAGGCTTCCTGGATTGCCGGTTCAATTCTAGAATGAGACTGCTCTGCAGAAAATTGGTGAAGACTTTGGTCATTATTTGGACCATGACAGATCCTATCTGGTTACCGGAATCAAGGTCGTGGCGTGCATACTTATATTTCTTGACACACGAGATGGGCTACATGACAACTACAACATGTTTTTTGAAGGTATGGTTTGGCAACAGATGCTGGATTATGAGGGAGTCCCTTTCAAATGTCGGAAATGCCACGAGGTGGGAAACCTTTATAAAGATTGTCCACTCCTGGGTGCTCCTGTCAGCTGCAAGAAGATGGTCACTCACGCTGCTACACAGACTGACCCCATTTCACCTGGGGTGCGGGATGAGAATCGACCTGGTGGGGATGTTGCGTTTCCGTCTGTGCCGGTGATCCCAAACTGGCCTATCACTCAAGCACGATCTCATCAGTCGACGACGCCCACCCCACAGATCCGCTCCTCGACTGTGCTGGGTACCACTCTCTCCCCTGTCTCCTGTATTATTTCAATTAATCTTGCATCTTCACTTTCAGTTTTGCAATCTTTGAATTCCTTCCCCTATCTTAGTTGTTCTATTGCTTCGCCCCCCCCACCCCTTTAATCCTGCCCACTTTACCCCATACCTCCGCCAATCTGATCAGGAACAACTCCACTACATCCACTGATTCGGCCTCTTCCAACCACTCTTATTTCCTTCGCTCCATCTCACACTTAAATCCCCTACCTGCTCTGGGCATTGGCCCGATCTCATGTGCTATTCCGTCCAAAACCCGAGGTCGACCATCGGCGTTAGCCAGGGCCATCAAACGTGCCAATCTAGAAGTCGAGGTGGGCACTCAATCCTCCCTAATCAGGGTTCTTAGAGCAAGAAAACCCACTGGCGGGGTCTCCCAATGATCTGCCTCACTTTCAACTGCAGGGGCCTTGCCAACCCCATTAAACGACTGGCTCTGAAATACTTGCTCCTCAAAACTTAGCTTGATGCACTATTCCTACAAGAAACTCTGGGAGAGGGCACCACCATTCTTACTATTCTCAATTCATTTCTACCAAACTGGAACTTCATCACTTTGGATGCAAGGGGCAGATTTGGGGGTTGTGCGTTGGGCATTAATAACCACACCACTTGGATGATAAATTGTTGGGGCAGGAATTGCACCATTGGTATGGAGATTCAATTCGGGGCGCTTGCCTTACCCATTCTGCTTATTAATATCTATGGGCCATGTACCAACCGAGAAGTCTTCTAGAATGCCCTATTAAGTACTTCATTACTAAAAGATCCGAATATCATATTGGGAGGTGACCTCAATTTTTCACTGGGCCTAGCCAAATCCTGGGGTACCCATGTTGTCCCGGATCCGTTATCAGAGTATTTTGCATCTCTTTTGGATACTGCAGATTTCATAGACATTCATATGCCCAAATTACAGCCCACTTGGAGGAATAGAAGAATTGGTGTTGCGGGAGTGGCTAGGCGGCTTGACAAGTTCCTTATCAAACATCATCTTCTTAATCAGATGAATACCACCAGATAATGGGTGGACAAGGGTGGAATATCGGACCATTCACCTGTCTACTTGGAATTTGTGGTTGGAACTCTTCGTTCCCGACCTTCAAATTCAACTCCAGATGGCTCCTCGAAAAAGATTATTGTGACCTAGTAACTCAGGAGTGGCAACATTGTCACCAGTTGTCGAACCTGGACCCTGCCAGGGTGATCAATGATAATCTAAACCAGATTAAGGCCTTGACAATCAAGTGGGCTAAAAGGAAGAAGAGATTGGAAGAAGATGAGTTGCGCAGAATTGAGCTGGAAATCGCACAACTTAATGATTCCGATCTCTTGGGATATTGCTCAGCTGATACTAAGGTCCACCTTATCTCTCTTAGAGCTGCTAGACCTAAGATACTCCGACAAAAGGAGGTTGATTGGAGACTGTGTAGTCGGGCTCTTTGGCTGCAAGCTGGCGATGAAAACACAAAATTTTTTCAACATTATGCTAATGGTCCAAGGATCAATAATACCATTTGGGAACTCATGGATCAACATGGATTTACGGCTCGTACTCACCCACAACTCCTGGACATGGGTATTCAACATTTTTCCAGTCAATACAGAGCCCCTCTTCAGTATGAGCTGCCGGAGATCATGAACATTGCCAGATCCTTCAACATATTTGTGGACCAGGAACAAGGTGGAGGACCTTAATGCGCCTGTTACCTGGGAGAGATTGAAGGGGTTCTTAAATGGTTCAAAAGGGATAAAAGTCCTGGCCCTGATGAATGGCCCATCGAATTTTACCTTCACTTTTTCGAATTAATTGGTAGAGATTTACTTATTGCCATTGATGATAGCAGGAAGCATGGAAGAATTTATGATGGATTCAACTCTACCTTTATTGCACTCATCCCCAAAATTGATCACCCCACCCCTTTCCATGACTACAGGCCTATCTCCCTCTGTAACTGTATCTACAAAATTATCTCTAAGATCATTGCTAATCGCATTAAGCCCATCCTATCTGCTCACATTGCTAAAGAACAATTTGCCTTCCTTCACCATCGCCACATTCATGAGGCCATTGGCACAGCACAAGAAGCCCTGCACTCCATCAAGACCAACAAGCTAAAGTGTACCATCCTAAAAATTGATCTTGTAAAAGCTTTTGATCATGTCAATTGGACATATCTTCATCTTAATCTCATACAAACCGGTTTTCCTAATTTATTCATTGACTGGATTATGGGGTGCATCCGTCACACATCCTTTAGTATTCTCTTGAATGGCTCTGCATCGGATTTTTTTCATGCGGGGAGGGGTTTGTGACAAGGCTGTCCACTCTCTCCCCTTTTATTTGTTATTGTTATGGAAGGTCTTTCTACTCTCATTAAAAAGGCCAAAGATGTTGGAGAGCTCCATGGACTTCACATCAATGATATCTTGCACCTAACTCATCTTTTATTTGTTGATGATGTTCTTATCTTCCTTGATGGCACCTACTAGGACTCAATTCAATTTGGAAGGATTCTTCAATGTTTCTGTAAAGCAACTGGCATGTCCCCTAACAGCTACAAATCAACTATCATCATGAACAACTGTTCTGCTCATGAAAGAGGCAGTCATATGGTTTCCTTTCCTTATTCTCATCGAAGCATTGGGGAAGGATTGAAATACCTAGGATTTCATTTTAAACCTAACGACTACCAATCAAAGGACTGGAATTGGCCGATTGCCAAGGTGGATAGACGCATAAATCACTGGCTTCATCGGTGGCTCTCTAGGGTCGGTCGACTGGTTCTTATTAAATCTGTACTTGAGGCTATTCCAGTATACTGGATGTCCCTCGCTTGGATTCCAAAGGGTGTCACCTGCCGAATTCAAAAGATTTGCAGGAATTTCCTTTGGCATAATCAAAAGAAAGATTGCCATTTCGTTTGGATTGCTTGGGAACGCATCAACAAACCTAAACAGTGGGGAGGATGGGGCATTAAGGATCTTCAGCTATTTGCCGCCGCACTTGCTGCTAAACTGTGTTGGCATATGATCACTAGTCAGAGCCTTTGGTGGGAGGTTACCATTGCAAAATATATATCTCCCATCAGCACTCTTGATTGGATTCACGGAAATGTACTCCTGCACCCAAGTGCTTCCATCATCTGGAAAGCCATCTCGAAGGCGGCTCACTTGATAAAAAAGGGGCTCACTTGGCAGATTGGATCGGGCCGAGCAGTCCGTATAGGTACCGATTCGTGGTCTAGGAGCGGTGAACACTACAAATTACCAAATTGGATCACTGAATACTCAGCTACTGCGGGATATCATCACCTGGCCCAAATTACAGACCATGAACGCACTAATTGGTTTTCCCAAGCTTGGTTGACCGTTGATGACCTTTGAATTCCCCATGTTGATCACTTGAAATGGGCTGGTTATATCAAAGCTCTTCAGGCATTACACATCAGGCTCACGGAACAAGAGGACTTGCTAATATGAGCTCTCGCTCAAAATGGTATCTACTCTCCCAAGTTTGGTTATAAGACGCTCTGCCATCTCAAAGAGCCACAGGAGAAGATTTGGTGGTGAAGGGCGATCTGGAAGTTAAAAGCTCCACGCAAAAGCAGATTGTTAATGTGGTGCATTCTCAATAATTGCATTCCCACGATGGATTACCTACATTGGCGGGCCATCCATGGACCTTCTAGATGTTGTTTCTGTTTGGCACAGGAGGAATCGGCTCAACATATTTTTCTGGAGTGTGCTGCTATACAGCATATCTAGCACTCTGTCATACAAAATCTCAGATGTCAGCATCCTTGGCAAGGTCCTAACATTTCTGAGGCATGGTCGGTCTGGTGGAGGTCGACTGCTACCAACACAAAGCTGTGCAACCTGCCTTTAATCATGACCTGGCATCTGTGGACGAGTCGTAACAGGTTTATATTTGATAACAGTCGAATACTTGAAGACCATATTGCCTCCTCCTCCATTGCTACCTACTGTCTTATTCCGGATGATGCTACACCACCCCAAGTGAGAATTATTACCCCCGAAATCATTGACCAAACCAGACCGTGGTCATATTTTGACGGAGTGGCCAACCAATGCGGGTGCGGGGGGGGAGGAAACCAATAGGATTTGTATCAGGGTTTCTTAAGGGCCATGATCCCTGGTACGGGAGCCCTGTGATTTTCTTGTTGATGGACTGATCATAAAAATTTTGGGCCATATAAATCTTATGTATTATAGTTTATTTCACTATTGATATTTTCCTCTATGCAAAGTTTATTTTGGTTGAGCATTGCTAGTGTGTTTATGTGCTAGTCTAGTCATAGACCAGACCTAGAGTGCAAGCGAATTTCAACATTGAGAAGTATCTTCTTATTCCATGTTCTTCACAATAGTCATTGAATTCATTTGAAGTAAAGTCTCCTCTATTATCTTATCTCAAGCATTTGATTTTCAAATTAGTTTCATTTTCAACAGGTTCATTAAATATTCTGAAATTTTCAAAAGCTTCTAACTTCTTTTTAAGAAAACAAACCTAGGTCATCATTGTGTAGTCATCAACAAGCAACATGAAGTATTGTTAGTCATCTAGTCCTTTTGTTCTTGTTGGCCCACATAAATCAATATGTACAAATTCCAGTGGTTTTGTCGTGGAATGTTCGTTAGTTTTGAACTCAACTATTGTTTGTTTTCCATGCTGACAACACTTGCACATAGTATTTGAAGGCTTTGTAATTTCAAGCATATCCCTTACAGCTCCCTTCTTGTTGATCTTGACAAGATTCTCAAAGTGTATATGCCCCAATCTCCTATACCAAAAGGCAACTTCCATCTTCAATTCCCAAGCAACATCCTTCCTTTCTAATCTTCATTATGATTATCTACCTTTCCCATAAGCTCTTCTTTTAGCTCTTCATTATTCTTTTGCAATTTGGAAAGTTCTTTAGTTTGAATTCATATTTGATTTTTTGCATGTCCTCCATTTTTGCCTTCTTGATGCATCTTTTTTAGAAGAGACATTTTCAAATTCCTCCCTAGTGTAGTTGAATGTAGTCTCTATATCAATACTTACTCACCTTTTATATAAAGACATATTGACACCTTATTCTAATGTCCCTTTATAACATGCAACCATTCTCTAGGATCAATCTCGTCATCATTTCCTGACAAAAATTGGTATTGTCATTAGTATTGTGCCTCAGACACTTGGGCACTCAAGGAGGAAACCCTATCATCCAATGTAATAACTTCACATGGACCATCTCTAGATTGTACATAACCTTTACCAACGTATTACTCTCTTTTTCCTCTTCCCAATGGCTCTTGAATCACACTTCAATTCGACCTTCCCATCAAAATTTATGGCAATGTCAACCAATCTCCTATACCAAAAGACAACTTCCATCTTCAATTCCTAGGCAACATCCTTCCTTTCTAATCTTCATTATGATTATCTACCTTTTGTATAAGCTCTTCTTTTAGCTCTTCATTATTCTTTTGCAATTTGGAAAGTTCTTTAGTTTGAATTCATATTTGATTTTTTGCATGTCCTCCATTTTTGCCTCCTTGACGCATCTTTTTTAGAAGAGACTTTTTCAAATTCCTCCCTAGTGTAGTTGAATGTAGGGTCTATATCAATACTTATTCACCATTTATATAAAGACAAATTGACACCTTATTCTAATGTCCCTTTATAACATGCAACCATTCTCTAGGATCAATCTCATCATCATTTCCTGACAAAAATTGGTATTGTCATTAGTATTGTGCCTCAAACACTTGGGCACTCTAGGAGGAACCCCTATCATCCAATGTAATAACTTCACAAGGACCGTCTCTAGATTGTACATAACCCCTATCATGCAATGTAATCTCCCAAGGGCTCTTGAATCACACTTCAATTCGACATTCCCATCAAAATTTATGGCAATGTCAACCAATTTGTTAAAAGTTTAAATTAGACTATGAACCCACAACTTAATTTTTACTAAAAAATAGATAAAACATTAAAATCTTAATTGCAAAAAATTTAAGAAAACTCAAGGGCCTTGTTACCCACCACTTGTGGGTGACACCCATAGGAGAAAATTTTCTCCTAGATCGTCTTCAGCCGGCGTCACTAGATAGCTTGATGTGCCATCATCTTTGCCACTTGATCCAGCCATTATGTACCCTCGTCCATCTATTATGATCATATGTTTGAAGGTGGGCCTTCCAAACCCGAACGTATGACTTTCATTATGTAGTTGGGCATTTTTTCTTGCTTATCATGGACACTTCTGGGTATGGACTATTGGGGGGATTCGGCAGAACGAATGGGCTTGGTTTGCTCTCTTGTCCCCTTGTCCAACTCGATGGTTAACCTTGTATCCTAGTCTTGTGGGATCTCCTTTATTGGCTACGAGCTTTAGGAGTGGCACTAAATGGGAAATATCAATTTTTGTTGTGTGGTCCCACTTCCCGACACCACATAAATCACCTTCCCTCTGCTCATTATAACCTATTTCCACATATTTCCCATCTAGGTCCACATTTGTCCATTGGGTCCACAAGGAGTTACCCTTCTCCTCCCCTTGTCCACACTTTGGGTCGGGCCAAGAACGATTCACCAGAGGTTGATGCAACTAAAAGAAAAGTTAAAAACATAATTTGGCCACTTACAAAAAGAAATGTACCATAAAATGCAAAAGATGGTCGAGGCATAGAAATTTAGCATGTGAGAGAAAGCCAAACATGAGCTCCACCCTTCTTATTATGGCCATCACCTTGGTTCCTAACCCCCCCCCTTTTTATGTGAGGCCCCACATCATTAATGAACCCATGATTGTCCCAACCCCTGGTAGGCGATGAACCACCCAACCTTAAGGGGGTATCCACTGATATATCATTAACATCATGCTCTTATTCCTTGAAGCCTCGAGCAGTTAAACAAAGAAAAATCAATAAAAGGAAAAGGCATATGAACGGTGGAAAAACCAAAGCCGGAGTAACTCATGTACCACGATTGCTCCCTCCTACATATAAACACCCAAGTGTGGGATTCCCTCGTTATAGCTACCCCTGTACCATGGCATATGGCTTGGAGCCTTCCATGTGCCCCACTCCATTCCATCATTATTTCATGTGACACGTGCCATCTAACAGATGTACAATGGACTTGTCACTCCCTTAGAGGTTGAAACCACCTAATAGGGTCCTTGAATAACCTCCTTCTTGCACGTAGGGACACCTGTATATTCTAAAGCCAATTATGGAAGGGCATGCCACTATGAAGTGTCCACTTCGTTCCATGATTTGCAAGCTCATTTCCTCGATAACACTAATGAACTATTGTATTGGAAGGTGAAGAGATGAATTGGATCTTATACAAGATTATAGGTGGATTTTCATTTTGGGGTTCGGTCTACCTATACAGGGTCCAAGCCCTCCAGAGGGTCTTAATGGCACTTATAGGGTGAGCGTTGAGAGCCATGGGCCTCCACTATAGCAGAGAGTAGATAGCCATGCCATGGGATCCTTCAACACCATTTATTGCTCGCTAGTGTCCCATTTATTCTATGATGATGATGCACATGGACCACATAGCCTAGTCGGCTACACGCTTGCACCACACACTTAGCAGTTGATCTAGGGCCCGAATGAGATTGTGTCTTACCATGGGAGACAAGTGAGGGCTTGCATCATAGTTCCATCCCTTGCAAATGGGATATATGCTTGTTCGATTCACTTGGAGACCCATGAGGATGTTTTTGTGCCCCCACAGCCACTTGGGGGCACCACAGGTCATTTGCTTGGAGATCAAAGAGTTGTTGAAGATTGTAACTAGGTTCAGTTTATTTGAATCAATATTTATTGTACTTGTCAAAAGAATAAAGAAAAGAATTTTATATTATTATTAAATGACTTATTAAAGCATTGACTTCATGCTTGGATCATATTATTTTAGGCCAAAGTCCCCATTGTGGACTTCTAGGATTTATTCTGAGTTTATAGAGTCGTTACAGATTTAAATTAACCCATAGTGGGCTTTTGAATCATGTAATTAGGTCAAGTATTGAGTCAAATATGATTTATGGAGCCTCCACATCTAGTCGGTCTTCAAGTGGTCAAGTGGGCCTCAAGCCCAGGAATTCGAGCTCATCAGTAGCCTATAAATATAGGGAGATCAAATTCATTTGGAGATATCATTCTCTCACAAAGAAAATCGATATTTGTTGTTGCAAGGGAAAAAGTGTTAAGTCAAGGAAGGGGTCAAAAGGAGTGCGAGTTTGGACAAGCAAAAGGATTGTAGGAAAATCGAAATTTTGGTGTTTCTCTCTCTCTCCCTCTCTCTCTCTCTCTCTCTCCCTCTCTCTCACGTGCCCTAGTTTCGACGATCGAAGTCCCTCATTATTTTATTGTTGCATGTTGTTTCATGTTGCTGCTGCCAAGTGAAGAATAGGTCAAAGTTGATTTTGTTGAGTGTTGGTGCCTCGAGAAGTTGTATTGGGTCAAGATTGAAGTCTTTCCTCAAAGATCGAAGTTCTAGAAGCAAGGTCGAAGGAAGTGTTGCATAGTGATGTTGTTGCTGCTATTGCTGCCAGATTGAGGAAGGATCAAAGGAAGGCTGACTGGAGTGTGGAGGACGTCCTAGTCAAGGTCTAAAGTCTCAAGAATACTATTGTGTAGAAAATTCTGTTTCCCACCCCGGTTTTCAGTTTTCGCCTTATTACTCCAAAATAGTTAAATGCCCTTTCCCATAACCATACATTCAACAACTGGAAAAATAAATTTTGCTGAAAACACAAATTCTGGAAATTTTTCGAATCTTGTCAATGCGAAATAAAATAACGACGGTAATAAACGAGTCATTCAACACATCATAACTCGTAGGCTAATTTTTTGGTCAAGGTGACCACGGAAAAACCTCACAACTCTTGGGAAAACCGATTTGAGAGCTCCTTCTTATTTCTGAAAAAATGCTTTTACAGAGAGGCAGAAATTACAGCAAAAAATTCAGCAACTAAACAACAGTACTTATCTCGATTTCCGTGCATTCACTCCGCCTTGGAAAACGTGCAAAACAAGAAAAACCCAAAACAGAAATTTTACAGCATTTATGACAGCATTAAATGCTGAATGAGCTTCTCGATTTTTGTGCCCAGCTGTACGGCCGTACTGCTGTACGGACTGTACGGAAATCCCAGCTGCTTCTTCTCCTCAAAATCTACGCTCCTTTGCCTCGAAATCTGTGCCGAAACTGATTGTACGGCTGCTGTACGGATTTCCAGAAATCTGTACCACCAAGCAGCAGTCTCTCTCCTCGATTTCTGTGCCCAGAATCTGCCCAGAATTAAATGCTGAAGCTGCTGTACGGTTCTCCTTGAAAACTGTGCCTCTCCCCCTCGAAAAATGTGCCCAACACTTGTTGTACGGATTTCTGCCTTGGAATCCGTGCCTCCTTGCTGCTGTACGGACTTTGCTGAAGTTTCTATCAGCTGCTCTCTTTCTCCTCTCTGCTCAGAAATCTCCCTTGCTCTCCTTCTCCTGCTCTCTCAATCTGCTCATGAAAGAATAAATGACCTTTTCCTCCTTTAACCTAACCCTAAGTGACTTTTGGGGAATCCCTAAATCCAATGGCTGAGATAGATTGAGATCTAGGGCTGAGATTAAATGCTCATTTAAATCTCACTTTTCATTTTTTAATTCACCCCACTTTAATAAAGACCCACTTAGTCTTTTCTTTCCAAAGTCACTTTTTCCTTTCTAATTTTATATTGACTTTATTTAAAGTCACTTTAACTTTAGTAACTTTATCACTTAAAGTCACTTTAAAATTAGATTTGACTTTATAACTTTATAAAGTCACTTTAGTAACTTTATCACTTAAGTCACTTTTAAATTAGATTTAACTTTATAAAAAAATTATAAAGTTACTTTAGGAGAAAATTAAATTCTTTTGGACACTTTTCCCTAGGCCAAAGATCAAAGCCTTAGGGAACCACCTGTCCTCCGGTACCAAATTTCAACACTCCCTCTTACCGAGGAAGGTGTTCCTCACCACACCCATCTTGTCTCTGAAGTAGACATGCTTGCCCCGTGGTAAGGCTTTGGTAAGAATATCAGCAACCTGCTCATCAGTGGGAATATACTCAAGCTTCACAGCTCCTTTCTGAACATAGTCTCTGATGAAGTGATATTTGATCCCGATATGCTTTGACTTGTCATGAAATACTGGATTCTCCGTGAGTTTAATGCAACTCTGATTATCACAGTAAATCACTGAAGGTCTCAACGGCTGACCAAATAAGCCAAACAACATCTTGCGAAGCCAGATGGCCTCACAACTAGCTAAACTGGCTGCCATATACTCTGCTTCCGCTGAACTCAATGCTACTGACTGCTGCTTCCGGCTGAACCATGACACCACTGCCGAACCCAACCCAAAACAGCACCCTGAAGTGCTCTTCCTATCAGAAGCACAACCTGCCCAATCAGAATCAGTGTAACCTGCCAATCTCACTCCATCCCCATGCCTGTAGTCCAGACCATAATCCACTGTCCCCTGCAAGTACCGCAAAATGTGTTTTGCAGCCACCCAGTGAACCTTCCTAGGCTCACACATAAACTGACTCATCGTGTTGACTGCAAAACAAATATCTAGTCTAGTGTTGACCAAATACATCAAGGAACCAATCAGCTATCTGTACAATGTGGGATCCACCAACTCGGAATCCGAAGCATGAAGCTTCTTCCAGTTGGTGATCATCGGTGTCGACATAGGTCTACAATCCTCCATGTGGAATCTGCCAAGGATGTCCACAATATACTTCCCCTGTCCCAGGAAGAAATGCCCCTCCTCCTGCCACACCTCCAAACCCAAAAAGTAATGCATCAAGCCGATGTCCTTCATCTCAAACTCCGCCGCAAGATCTCTCTTGCGGTGCTCTATGAGTCTCTCTGCACCT
Source organism: Pinus albicaulis (assembly GCA_034641835.2). Taxonomy (NCBI): domain Eukaryota; kingdom Viridiplantae; phylum Streptophyta; class Pinopsida; order Pinales; family Pinaceae; genus Pinus; species Pinus albicaulis. Next base: position 1,386,137,581 of record CM076582.1, read on the forward strand.
GTAATGACTAAGTCATCCACATACAGCACCAGAATGAGAGGCTCCTCACCTATCACAATATAGTAAAGGTTCGGATCTGCCTCACTCTTTGTGAAACCCATCTCTTGCAAGTATGTATCTATCCTGGAGTACCAAGCTCTGGGAGCTTGCTTCAGGCCATAAAGGGCCTTCTTCAATCTGCACACATGGGACTCCTTCCCATGCACCTCAAAGCCCTGTGGCTACTCAATGTACACCTCCTCCTGTATGAAGCCATTGAGAAATGCGGTCTTCACATCCATCTGGTGGATCTTCCAACCCATCTCTGGTGCTATCGATATAATGGAGCGGATCGAAGTATATCGAGCCACGGGAGCGAAGGTCTCCTCATAATCAACTCCCTCTACCTGGGAGAACCCTCTAGCCACAAACCTCGCTTTGGATTTCTCAATGCTGCCATCTGCAGCATGCTTTACCTTGTAAAGCCATCTGGAAGTAACCACGGATTTGCCCTCAGGCCTCGGCACCACCTCCCAAACATCATTCTTCATGATAGAAAAATACTCCTCCTGCATGGCCTCTCTCCAGACCTGCTGGCTAGCTGCCTCCTCATAGCTAGAAGGCTCAGAGTCAAGGATGCTGGTAGCCATTGCCATATAGCTACAAAACCTCTCAGGTGGTCTGCTCTCTCTGACCGGCCTCTTAGGCTCAGCAACAGATGTGGCATCTCTCAAGGTGTCCTGAAACCACTTGGGCTTCCTCTTCCCTGAGCACACTTCTCCCGCTGGAGAATAAAACTCCTCCTCCTCAACATCAGGAGCCTGAACTCCTGACTATCTGTCTGTTGTCCTCCTGCCTGCACCTGAACCTGTAGATGCTGAGGTACCGTGTGAACTATCCATCAGTGGACTCCCCAGTGAACTGCTCTGTGGACTGCTCTGCGTGCTGCCCATAGCGCCACCCCTCTGACTCTGCGAGCCACTCCCCACTGACGGACCTGACATCGTCATAGATGTACCTCCGGATCCTCCTGATCCCTGCCCACTGGATCCCTGCGACTGACTCAACTGCTGCTGAGGGTCTGGCCGATCCAGATACTCTAACTCCCGTGACCTCCTAAAGGCCCTGTCCTCCTCGAACTTCACATCCCGCCTGACAACAACTTTCCTCTGTGCAGGAATGTAAATCCGAAAGGCCTTTGAGGTCTCACTATAGCCCACAAAGATACCCTTCTCTGCGGTGGGCTCTAGTTTGGTCCTCTTCTCCTTGGGTATGTAGGAGTATGTAATGCACCCAAAGATACGAAGATGACCAATATCAGGCTTCTTCCCAGAAAAAGCCTCCTCAGGAGTCATGTGCCCCAAGGCACGATGCGGACTCCTGTTCTGCAAGTAAACAGCTGTGTTGCAGGCCTCTGCCCACAAAAACAATGGCAACCCCTGATCATGCAACATGGCTTTGGCAGCCCCTCCGATGGATCTGTTCTTCCTCTCCGCAACCCCGTTCTGCTGGGGGTTGTAAGGAACAGTGAGCTCCCTCCTAATGCCTGCCTCTGCACAATAGTCAACAAACTCTCCAAGGGTGTACTCTCCTCCATTGTCCGACCTCAGGGACTTGATCTTCCGACCTGTCTGTGTCTCCACAAGAGCTCTAAACTCCTGAAACCGCTTGAAGACCTCACTCTTGGTCTTCAAGAAATAAATCCAAGTCCTCCTGGAGTGATCATCAATGAATAAAACATAGTACTCATATCCACTCAAGGAAACATGAGACATCAGACCGCTCACATCGGAATGAATCAAATCAAGTATCCCAGTCGCTCTGCTGTCACTGCTGGGAAAAGGGGATTTGGCAAACTTGCCCATCGCACATCCTCTGCGAGTATCAAAGTGATCAGTACTGAAATCTGGCACACCTGTAGTGATCTCCCGCAAAGTCCTCAAGGCTCCATGATACATGTGCCCCATCCTGCGGTGCCAAATCTCACACTGCTCAGAACTGCTAGCTCTGCTGTCGGTACTACTACTCAATGCCAAAAGGGACTGAAATGCAAACTTGTACACCTTTGCATGGCGTACACCTATCACTCTAGCTGAATCAGCTGGAGTGCCCCTAGGATACATCAACACCTGTCCTCCCCTGAATAGTATCTCATATCCTCTGTCCTCCAAAGCTGAGACGGATATGAGGTTCTTCCTCATCCCTGGCACATAAAGAACATCCGACACCTTCAAGGGAGGTTTGGACTCCCTCTGAAATGTCAATGTTCCCACACCGACTGCTCTAACAACTCTGTCATCACCGAGTACTACCTCTACATCGGTGCCACTCTCTGAAAGCTCTGAGAAGTACTCACGGACTCCTGTCATGTGACGTGAAGCCCCACTGTCCACATACCAGATACCCGAAGATGCTCCGCTTATCGAGGGAAATGCATGCTCCCTCTGAACCTGTGTGGCAGGTACTCCTGCACTAGAAGACTCACACGCAATGAACCCAAACTCTCGGTCAAAGCGATCTGTAAAGTCCTCAACCTTTGCTGAAGCTGCCATGCTCTGGTTCTTCCCCTTCTTCTTCTTCTTCTCCAGACACACAACTGCATAGTGTCCCATCTTCTGACAATTCCAACACTTCACTTTGGAATAGTCCTTCTGTGAGTTATTTTGTTTACCTTTACCTTTGCCTTTGCCCCCACCATTGCTTGTGGAAGCCTGCTTCTTCCCTTTGCCTTTCTTGCGTCCTGCCAACAGTGCTACATCCTCATCCTGCTCAACTGGCTTGGCTGCCCCAAGCTGACCTTTCCTGATCTCTGTCTGAATGCAATCATCCCAAAACCTCTCCCATGTGGGAAGGGTCTCACGTGCACAAACTCCATCGGCAAAGTTCATCCATGAACGGGGGAGGCCATTCACTGCAATCCGCACCAACTCAGTGGGTGGAATGGCCTCTCCAATCGCTGCCAACTCATCTCTCACATTAGTAATCTTTGTGAGATATCCAGCTGCACTATCATTGCCCATCTTAATGGTCTTCATCTTCTCCTTCAGGACCATTTTCCGGTTCTCATTGGTACTCTGGTAGAGATTGGTCAATGCTGACCACATCTCATGAACATTTCTCTTTCCTCTCACATGAGGAATGCAATGGTCCTTGATTCCGTCTAGAATCAGTCTCTTACCCTTGTTGTTCTTTCTGTTATATGCTGCCAACTGAACAGGATCAGTAGGCACATTAACTGGCTGTTGTGTGGTATGAACCATGATATCCCAGACTTCCGCCTCCTCAAAGATACTCTGCATTCTCTCCTTCCAAACACTGTAATTTGTATGCCCATCCAGCCTATCCTCCACCCTCAATCCCAAAGACATCCTGCTGTCCTAAAAATGAAAAATAACACTGCTGTAGTAAAGGTAAAAATCTGTTGTTTGTGAAAAATCAGCTTGCTGGAATTTTCTGAGTGAAAAATCAGCAGGCTGTAATTTTCTCCTTGCTGTCCCAAACTGCTCTTCAGCACTCAACCTCTGATACCATGTAGAAAATTCTAGTTTCCCACCCCGGTTTTCAGTTTTCACCTTATTACTCCAAAAATAGTTAAATGCCCTTTCCCATAACCATACATTCAACAACTTGGAAAAATAAATTTTGCTGAAAACACAAATTCTGGAAATTTTTCAGAATGCTGTAAATGCAGAAATAAAATAACAGCAGTAACAAACAGTCATTCAACACATCATAACTCAGTATTTTTGGTCAAACCCTGGAAAAACCCCCTACAACTCTTGGGGAAAACCAGTCTTGAGAGCTCCTTCTTATTTCTGAAAAAAATGCTTTTACAGAGGCAGAAATTACAGCAAAAATTTCAGCAACTAAACAACAGTACTTATCTCGATTTCCGTGCATTCACTCCGCCTTGGAAAACGTGCAAAACAGGAAAAAACCCAAAACAGAAATTTTACAGCATTTATGACAGCATTAAATGCTGAATGAGCTTCTCGATTTTTGTGCCCAGCTGTACGGCCGTACTGCTGTACGGACTGTACGGAAAACCCAGCTGCTGCTTCTCAAAATCTGCGCTCCTTTGCCTCGAAATCTGTGCCGAAACTGACTGTACGGCTGCTGTACGGATTTCCAGAAATCTGTACCACCAAGCAGCAGTCTCTCTCCTCGATTTCTATGCCCAGAATCTGCCCAGAATTAAATGCTGAAGCTGTTGTACGGTTCTCCTTGAAAACTGTGCCTCTCTCCCTCGAAAAATGTGCCCAACACTTGCTGTACGGATTTCTGCCTTGGAACCCGTGCCTCCTTGCTGCTGTACGGACTTTGCTGAAGTTTCTATCACCTGCTCTCTTTCTCCTCTCTGCTCAGAAATCTCCCTTGCTCTCCTTCTCCTGCTCTCTCAATCTGCTCATGAAAGAATGAATGACCTTTTCCTCCTTTTCCTCCTTTAACCTAACCCTAAGTGACTTTTGGGGAATCCCTAAATCCAATGGGTGAGATAGATTGAGATCTAGGGCTGAGATTAAATGCTCATTTAAATCTCACTTTCTATTTTTTAATTCACCCCACTTTAATAAAGACCCACTTAGTCTTTTATTTCTAAAGTCACTTTTTCATTTCTAATTTTATATTGACTTTATTTAAAGTCACTTTAACTTTAGTAACTTTATCACTTAAAGTCACTTTAAAATTAGATTTGACTTTATAGCTTTATAAAGTCACTTTAGTAACTTTATCACTTAAGTCACTTTTAAATTAGATTTAACTTTATAAAAAATTATAAAGTTACTTTAGGAGAAAAATTAAATTCTTTTGGACACTTTTCCCTAGGCCAAAGATCAAAGCCTTAGGGAACCACCTGTCCTCCGGTACCAAATTTCAACATATTGAAGGAAGATTTATTGACTGGGTTTTCTCCTAAAGAGGGGTTTTACCCTAGCTACTGACCTACATCTGGTGTTCTTGATCTATGTGTTTTTGCTTTGATATTTGCTAGATGAACTAAGAAGAAAGAAGACAAAAACAATATAATAAGAATTAAAGAACATCATAAGTAAATAATCAAGAACAAGAGAATATTTCTACCTTTTTTATTCTCTAACAAGAGCCACCCCCTTCATCACAATTAATAGAGTCCTTCTACTCATTTTTGCACATGAGGGACTTCATTTGGCCTCCCAACATCCCTCCTAGCTATTTTTCTATCATTTCGATCCTCTTGAGAAACTAATTATTCTTATTATGGAGCTATTTGGTGGGCTTGTCACCAAAAGTATTGTTATTTGCATATTATTTTATTTTAGGGGCATCTTTAGGCTAGAATAATCCATTTGAACCCCTTAGAGGAGTGTATAAATATAAGAGAGGCTCACTTGATCTCTCATCATCACTTGGGATTTTCGCTAGCTCTTCTTGAGAATTTCGACCTACAATTTGTGGAGTAATTTGGATGGAATTAATGCATTTAGACATTTGGAAAGCTTCGTTATCTTTTCTTGGAGCTTCATGTTGCAATGTTGTGGATGGACATATTCTTCATTTTCTTGTAACTGTCTTCTTAATGCTATATTTCTGAAATATTGATTGTCTAATGCATGGAATTTCTTTCTTATGGTTATTAGTGTGCCCTAATTCATGAGGAATTGTTTTAGGCCTTGATCCTATTGGAAAATATTGCATGTGTTACTCATAAAGATAGTGAATGAATGAATGTTCCTAGGGGATCATTTGCATCCTTGAAAATCCATAATATTTCCATCGAAGCATAAATGCCTAAAGTTTTTGTGTCGTTGCATCCATAGATAGTGAAGTTGTCGCTTTAGGCCTCCTTGAAGAGTGAAGGTGACAAAGACGGGATCATTTTGACTCCAATCCTCCCAATAGCCAAGCGCTGGTCTTAAATCCTAGTGTGATCACCTTGAAACCCTTTTATCATCCTTTTCATATTTCTGCTCTATCCCTAGAAGGATGCCTATGGCCTTGTACGAATTGTATTAGAGACATCTCCTTGGGGTGCAAATTGGCAAGCAACTGCGTCGGTGAGTCTTCTATAAGCCCTCAAAATTTGAGGCCAATACCATGGTTGGATTAGGAGATATACCAAACCCTAGCTATAAGTCCAATTCCTCTAGGCTCCTTCTTGGATAGTGGCCTTCAAGGGATCTATGTGTGGATGAAATACCAATGAACCAGTGGTCAACTAAACCCGAAGAATGGAGGTGGAAAAGGGGCTCGTAATGTAAGACAAAAAGTGGTAAGTATGGAACAGGGAGAGATGGGGCTACACTATGTCGATCGGGTTTCTCAAGTAGTGCCCTTCCTAAAGCCGTAGGACCATTAGAGGAGATCCCACTAGACTAGGATTGAAAATTAACCCCCTATTTAAGGTGAGGGAACAAGATCACGGCCAAGACTCTTCTTTCTTCCATGTTACCGTATAAACCATATCAAAATGCCCAAATACAAACAAGCATAAGCACCCGGCTGCAAAATGAATAAAGTACATTTTGATCAGAAGCCCACCATCCAACATGTGCTCTTGGAAAATGGGCAAGGAAACATATGACTGATGCAGGTCGCGGAGATATGAATGGCATGTCACATCAGTTACTAGTGGCTCTCAAGGGCTGTTGGCTGTCGGCTGGAAAAGAAGAATAGGAGAAAAGTTTCTCCTAGGGGTCACCCACTTTTGGTGGGTAACATGGCCATTATCCCAAGATGGAAAGCCAAGAAATTTCATATTTAACGAAGAACTGTTGATTGGGATGAATCCGATTGTGCCACTCATGATTGAGATTGGTGTAATTGTTTCCTTCCAGTAAATGTTTTAAGAACTTAGTTGTGTATTTATTCAGTAGATCTGCGATTTGCTAGGTCAATAAATTGTTGAATGCTAGGTTAAAGGAAATTTAACAACTGAAATGGAATGCACAAAAGATAACCTAAAAATTATTGAAATTGTAAAATGGAAGAGCCCGAACAACTTTCCAAAAACTATCTTATCTATAAGACGCAAAAACTATCCACTCAAAAATGAAGGAAATTCTGCAAGCATACTAATCACAAAACAAATGAGGGAGATTCATCTATACACTATTGTGCAGCATTCTGAATGCAAACGATTACTCTACTACAGTTGAACTTCTCCAATTCTGCCTTGATTATGTAACAGTCCTATCAACCATCAAACTCAATTTATAAATTCAATCCAATCATGCATTACTTTGAAGTTTCGGATGTCCACTTCTTAAAATATCATCAAGGACTCAAAAACTAGATTATCCAAACTACCACACAAACTTATATATGCTGGTAGATCTCAAATGGTGAGCCTATAGGCTATGAGTAGCTCCATAAGCACCGCGTCTAGCATTTTAGTATTTGCCTAAATGAGGTCCCTTACAAGCTTGTCAATGGAAAATATTAAAGTTTCTAAGTCATATAAAAATATATGGCATGCACATTAGTAGTTGATATAAAGATCCATTTGGCTGCTAATCAGTTAACCTTCCTATCATCAGCTACATCAGAAAGTAAAGGTTGGGAATCATACCAGCCCAGAGGACAGTTGCCTTGCTACCATCAAAACAATTTTCTCCAGCTACATCTCGGCAAGTGATACTCAGGATCATCCTGATTGCCTCCTTAGTGTTATTACGAACAAGGATCTCCAAAGGTGTCAACTCATGAGCTAATATAGAACCCTTTGGTTGACCTTTTCCATGAAAATCAGCATAACTTTCAGTTTCAATTATGGGGGTGTTCAAATTAGCTTCCTGTGATGTGTCAGTGATGCCATTTGAAGAATGGTTCCTTCCAAGCCTGAAACCAAAAGTTAATGGATCTGGCAACAAAACATCCATAACTGATGTCTGTAATGCTTCTTGAACTGCATCTTTGATGTTCATCTCTCCAAAACTGTTCCTTCCAGACTGCCATTTTACTTTTATTCTAGAAGTCAAATCTTTAATAGCAGCATTTAATTCAGCCTTTGTTTGTTTCTCTGCATTACCTGAAATTTTAACCACAAAGCCTTCCTTCCCTTTGGTTTCCATCCCAAAAAAAGATTTATCAAGAACAGGTAGTTTGAAATGCTCCAATGGTATCAAAACCCTTGCTGCATAATCCCTATCAATTCTTGTGGTTGGATAAAGGCAGTCCACTGTTTTCCCATCTTTTACTGTCTCTGTATTTTCATCTTCTCTTTTGTTTCCCTGGATGCAGACCGTTATCTCAAACATGACTTCTGTTGGATTCCGGAACTCAAGTTCAAGAAGACGCAGTCCCCAGCTACCTCTGTATGGATCAATTTTAACTAAGCTATCAGCAATATTCTCTGTTGTTGTGCCCCTATCCATAATATATTGACCTGCAGCACTTGGTGTTGGAAGGGTTCTACTTATCTCTGCTGGAATTTCCATTGAAAGCAGGCGAGCCTGCACCAGGCACAGTCCCTGGAGGACACGTACCTGTAATGGAACAGTCAGTCGCCTACCTGGGGGGTATGAACACGAATCATTCTGTATGTTGTCTCCTACTTGTGCCAATGTTCCTGTCAAACAAATAGCAACATTTAGCTTAAGCCATAAATTAATACTCCAATCTCTATCCAATTGCAATGCACTGGTCATCGCATTAATATTGATATCAAATGCACTGCACAAGCATCTCTGCATTATTTGACCACAAAGAGATCAATAGTGTAAACCATAGAAACCAAAATAAAAAAATTTAACAAATTTGTTGGACAGAGAAATTTCAAAATACATTTTTGGGAAAAGATCAGGATGGAATTCGACAAAAGTATGTAAATTTCTTATGGGACTCAGCCAATAAGGAAGTAAAATGGTTCTCAAAAAGAGTTGATTCAAATCACTTCTAACAGTGAATAAATCAAAAAGGCTATTGTAAGGGAAACATTGATAAAGCCATAAACCTGAGTGCATGGAAGAACCAATCAAGAGAACCACTCAAAATCCATGCAGAGTGCCAAAAGAATATAAAAGAATGTTCATCACTGGATAAAACAGCAAAATATCGAATTTCCAGTAGTTATTTTTTCAGTTTTTGTTTTTCTTAGTTCATTGTTTGTTTTTGTTATGTTTTTTGGGTGGGACCATAGGGTCAATGACTGAATGTAGGTCAACACCCAGTGATTGGGTATTCACCATGGCTGATGGCAACTAACCGCTGGCCTGCTATTGGGAAAAAAATGTCTGTTTTATACAGATACAATCATGCTTGACAAACTCTGCAAAACCCCTCTCCGAGGATGGATTCTGTAATTGATATAAAACAAAAATAAATTTCTGATTGACAAAAGTGTCAATTTACCCACAAAAAGTTTGAATGGAAGGCTCAATAACCTATATAAAACTAGACCACTTAATCTCATAGTCAAACCATGACATCTAAATACCTATCAAGAACATATTATAGGTATCTAACATAATTAAAAACCTATTACGATATGTACTTTAGAGATATCCAAACTTCCATGATTCAAGTATATCGTGCACACCTCATCTATGATTAAGCTTTCTATTGTGATAGGAAGTATCCTATGGAAGTATAAATGTCATGGTTCACAAACACCAACATTCCAACAAGACTCAGTGACGGGGCACTGCGGGTGCGTGTAATATCCCCAAAGGGAAATAACCAGTAATACACGGAAATATGCCAGACAGATATAAAACAGAATGCTGGAACTAGATAATGGAACAAGTACACATAGAATGCCAGAACTCTAAGCCATTTTATTAATCTGAGAATACATAGATAGGAATACAAGACAATCAGGATGAGTGCACCTATCCTTGCCCTAGGCAAGTGGAGACCCTCTCAGAACAAATAATGGCCGCAGATAGGGACAGCGTCCTAGCTGGCTGAAGATCTACTATGAAGAACTGCTGCTGGAATGCACTGGAACTATGAGCTGAAGACTAGAAAGATGGCTGATCTCAATCCTCCAAACAAACACCAGTGAATGTGAAACTGATGCTCCACCACCAATCAAGCCCTCACCAATAAAAACGCTGTCTCTGCTAGTGACAGCGCAGAAGACAGATGAAACGCTGGCCACAAACCCTCCAGATGAGATGATCAGCTCCTCAAGGCTGGAAACACTGAAAAACGTTGCCAAACCCCACACACAAGACTCTGCTCATCAAATCAGCGTCCTCCCTGACTGGATCTGCGTCCTCTCTGCCCAGATCTGCTGGATCTGAGTCCTCCCTATCCAGATCTGCGTCCTATCACTCCAGATCTGCGTCCTCCAAGGCTAGATCTGCTGCTATCTATCCAGATCTAGGATGGATCTGCCAATATCTCCTCAGATCTGCGTCCTCCAAGGCTGGATCTGATGCTATCTCTCCAGATCTAGGCTGGATCTGTCAATATCTCCTCAGATCTGCGTGCTCTCTCTGGATCTGCGTCCTCACTACTCAGATCTGAGTCCTCCTACTGAATCTGCGTCCTTCCCCTCTGGATCAGCGTCCTATCTCCTGGATCTGCGCAGCCTCAAGAAGGGGTTTTCTCCTCTCCAAAATCTCCACCAGAAACTGCTGCTAATTACCACTAAAACTGAAGGATGATGCTCAGAAAATAACCTTACCAGGGCAGGCACTCGAAGTCCCCCGAGGCTAAGGGTGATACCAAGAAAATAACCTTACCAGGGCAGGCACTCGAAGTCCCCCGAGGCTAAGGGTGAGATCTCCGACCGGAGACACTCAGTTGCACTAAACAGTGCTGCAGACCGACTAAACAACCGGCGTGCTGAAGCAGACAGAAGTCTAGCTCTCCATATCAATATCAAATCAAGCATGCCAAATGAAGTGGAAACCCCTCCTTTTATAGTGCTAAACTCCCTCCAAAACCTTAACTACGTCCTTCACCCTCCTTGGCCTGTGCAGTTACCCTTGGGTCAGCGTGAGGCCTCCCCTCATACACGTGTGGACCCCCAAGGCCACCCTTTAAGTTACAACGTCAATCAACTAGGAAAGCACTTTATTTTATAAAGTGAGATGACCCCTCTTATTTCTCACTTTATTTATTATTTTTAGCTAAAGCGGCAAAATTAAACAAAAAATGAAATATTCCAATTAGCAATGCTAATTAGGAATATTACAGTGCGGGGAGACTCACAGGGGCACATGTGGAAGTACCCTCAAATTTTAGGGAATTTTAGGGGGGACGGGGAGACGTCGAGGTATATATATATATATTCCATAATGAAAGCATAAATTTATTGATCCATACATAATTGAATTAAATAATGAAATACACTGATCCATATTCATCGTTCATATCATTCATACTCATCATTCATCCATACACCATGAGATTCAATAATAAAATTCAATAATGAAATACATTGATCCATATTCATCATTCATCATTCTAGAATCTACGTTGCTTTGAAAATTAAATTTATCATTCATCATTCTAGAATGTAAATTGATTTAAAATTCAAATTCAGCAGTAAGGGCTTGGTAGTAAGAGGAATCTCTTAGAGGCTGAAGAGGAACAATAGCAGGTGCATCAGTGAGGGCTGCTAGATAAGGGATCGAGTTTCCCTAGTGTTGGTGCAACACAGTGCAGAAAGGGAAGATCAACATAAGAAGCCAAGAAAGAGCAGTGAGAAGGTCTTGAAGGCATACTGGTGTCAAAGATCTGTGTCATGGTCTTGGCACTTTTCAATTGAAGATATATAAGAATAATTGTTTTTGGGTTTTCCTCTCCAAGAGTGAGAGGTTTTGGCCCTGGCTTGAAGAGCCTAAATTCTATGTCTCATGTTTTGATAATTAACTTGATGAAAGACATAATAACCTAATGAAGACAAGATCTAAGTAATAGAAGCATAACAAGTTCACAAGTAATTATCAAAAAGAGAAAATTGAATTAAAAGCCCTGATTTTTAAACATTGTGGAGGCCCATGGCTCTCTACACACACCCTACATATGCCAATGTAGCCCTCTGAAGGGTTAGGACCTCGTATAGGCAGACCAAACCCAATATGGAAACCATCTGCAATCCTACATAAGATCCAATGTGTCCCAAAGCCTTCCAGTATACCAAGTCATTATAGAAATCAAGTAAAGAAGTTCACAAAACCATGGAAAATAGGGGGGCAATTCATAATGGCATGCCCTTCCATAGTTGTTAAATTTAGATAACCATGGTATGTTCTATGCTTAGAGCAATTTACTTCAATCTTTCTTCTTATTAGCCCGATTCAATTTCAGATAACCAATCACATAATCATTGAAAGTAAATGCAGATAGAACATAAAATAGATCGATAGAAGACAAGCCAATACAAGATACAAGAATTTGTAATTCTTCTTATTCAGCAAAGATAGAGAGAAATGTTTGTCATAGCAGTCAATAGGATGCCCTAGATAGCAAAGACTTTTGCTAGTCAAACCAACCCTTCAACCTCCAAAGTAGGTTGAGTCAAACACATACAAATTTAGACTTCCTTCAGTGTCACACATAGCCCAAAAAATCAGCTCCCAAAACAATCAACGCAAGTCAAATTCTTGCGGTCAAAACCAATCAATGTTGCGGTCAACTGTGGTCGACGTTGTGATCAAAGGCTGCGGTCAAAGGTCAATGTTTGACCTCGATTTTTGTGCCATCAGATTCAGCCTTCCAAGATCGAAATTTTTGGGCAAAAAACGCAGTCAAACAAAGAGGGTTGACCCAAAGTCAACGTTGGTCAACGCTGTCCAGATTTGCCCTAAACCAGTCCGAAATTTCCGACAACCTATTTCACACATGGGAGAGAGAGAGAGAAGCCTCTTCAAGGTTGTACGAACCAATCAGATGAGAGAGAGATATGTGAGATGAGTTGATGATGAAATGAGCATCATGTCTCTCCTATTTATATCCATGATTGTGGGTGTGTGACACATTTGTTGGGGCCTGTGAGCCTACATTACAATTTTGGCCGACCTTGACAATTTGCACATGTGTGGAAAATAAATTCAAAATATAAGTTCTGATCATCCAAACAAAATGATCTTTAGATCAATCTTACACCTCTTCAAAAGAGGAGTCCAACAAAAATATCATCTCCATCATATGAGCAATGCAACATGGAGTTTGGACCTAGTTGCCCAAAATTAGCACTCCCTCTCAACTAGGGAGAACTCCATCTCTCCATCTGTGAAATCCTATCATCCAGTACCATCATGTACCATCATCATCATCATGCAATCCTCTGTCATCCTGTTGTAACTGCTTCGCTGGCTCTTCTCTACAAACGAACGAGAGTGAGTCACAAAGACATCACTCTCCACTGACGCGAAGTCAGTCTAGAGGTAAAAACCTAAATCAGACTCAAGAGTGAGTCACATAATGACCCGAAGTCAGTTTAGAGGTAAGAACCTCATCTAGACTTGATCCCAGATCAAGTTGCTAAACACATCCCATCCTAAACATAGAGAGTATGGCAATCCCCAATGCATCCATCGGTCATGCTATCGGTCTCTATCCTCATTTCCCAACTCATTGGCCAAATGAGAGGTACTTCCCATGAGTCCCAGACTCCATGGGTAGGATGCATGTGGGGCATAGATCAAAGGGAGGGTGAACCAGCTCTATATCATAACGATGGGGAAGAAGCACACCAACAAGGTAAGGTGAACCTCGCCCTGTGGTTGCTTATAGCTCCAAGAAGCTATCCCCAAGCACCCTGGAGCTCCCAGAGCTCATAGTCCAACTCAAGCAGGACCCTCAAGATAAGGTCTGTCCACGGTACCAAGCTTCTCACGGAAGGTTAAGAATTTGACCTTCCCCAGGGGCTTCGTGAGAATATCTACGACCTGCTCATTAGTCCCAATGTGATGGAGTCTTACGATGCATCGTTGTACCATGTCCCGGACAAAGTGGTACCTAATATCAATATGCTTGGAACGGTCATGGAATGCAGAATTCTCAGAAAGATGAATCCCACTTTGGTTATCGCAAAGGATAACGGTGGTATCCAACACATGTCCAAACAGCTCTTGAAGAGCTTTCTCAACAAAACAGCGTCACAACAGGCCATACTTGTTGCAATGTATTCGGCCACAGCAGTGCTCAAAGCAACCGATTTTTCCTTCCTGCTCATTCAAGATATCGAAGCAGAACCTAGAGTGAAGCAACATTGGAGTGTAAAAACTTTGGTAAACTTGAATAAGTATATATTATTATTGATAACAGATGAGATGATTACAAGTGGGGATCACCAAGGCTTTAAATACAGCCTTATGGTGTCCCTTGGCGAAGAGACATGATCGTTGATCATGCCCTTCCATATTAATAAACCTAAGATAACTATATTTAACTAATAATTAATAAAATATACATAACATTGCCCCTCTCTTAAAGATGCTTTGTCCTCAAAGCATATGTAATGATGGACATTGTTGATGAACGCCTGGGTTTCTCGAGAGACGGGCTCTTGCTTCCCACATTTTTAAAAGATCGTGGAGCATCTTCTCAAGCTTAATCTGTTGGAGATGTGGATAGCGACAAGATTTGATATTGACAGGGTCGGGTCCTTTCTTGACTTCTATTGGATGTTCGTGTTCCTTATTAGAAGGTATTTTCATTGGCAGGTCTTGGAAGACTTTTTCGTGTTTTTGAACTATTCCTTGTTCTTCTGGTGACTCTTCGTGGTTCCTTTTTGTAGATAACATTTCTAATTGATGACATTGTACTATAGAGGGTGGCGCTCCTTTTCGAATCATCTTCGTCATCTGAGATGATGATACGATGTGATTTCCTGGGGCTTGGAATCCATACAACTTGTGCTTCTGCCCTTTCCATTTAAAGCTTATAAACTGCTTCTGATGGTTGGCAGAATAGGTAACTAAGGTTTGTAGCCATTGAATTCCTAAGACCACATCTACTCCTTGTAATGGCACGGTGTAGAATGGAGATTCTAAATTAAAATTTTGAATCTACAATTTGACCTTATGACATTTCCCTACCTTCTCAATTTTCTTACCATTGGCCACCATTACCTTCATATTGGGCATGGGAAATGTAAAGATGTTGAGTCTTTTGGCCATGGTCGAACCTAAAAAATTGTGGGTACTGCCAATGTCAAGGAGAACCATTACGTTGTTCTTCTTAATATGTCCTTTTAGTTTTAGTGTGTGAAGTTGTGATACACCTGTCATAGCTGATAAGGACATTTGCGTAATGCTTCCGTCATCTAGTTTTGGAGTGGCTGCATCTGATTCATCATTGTTAGAGTCATTATTTGCTTCACAGTTATACAGATTCTTTGTCTCGTTTCTTTTTGTGCTCCTATGCTTAGGGTCCCACTTTTCACCGCAACGTTTGCACTTGCCCTCTCTCATCCTTTGTATTTCCACGTTAGAATTTTCTTCTTCACGAAGATGGGGTGGGACATATTTTATGTTATCTATATTTTCAGATTGAGGAAATCTTTGTCTCGAATATACTCTTTCTGATTTTGACCACGATAACCTTTCAAATTTATTTTCAGTAGCTTTTGCTTTTTGCCTTGCTAGTTCTACTGATGCAATGTCGTGAAGTTCAAGCTCTTCTTGTATATGTGCTTTAAGTCCTGAGATAAAAGACTGGATTAAACGAGATTCTGACAATCCAGGTACTCGTGTTGCTAAGGTCTCCCATTCTCGAGTGTACTCATCCACATCTCCTTTTTGGCATAATTTGATGAATGTTGAAAAAAACTTTTCCTCTTTTATACCTTGAATCTTTTAAAGAATGCATCCTTAAATTTCCCCCAAATGATAGCAAGCGTCGTCTTTTTCCACCACAAATACCAATTATATGCTTCTCCTTCCATTTTCATGGAAGCATGCTTAATTTTTTCGTCATCACTATTAATGTCAAAAATCTCAAAATATTCATCGGCTTTATTAAGCCATGCAACGCTGTTTTTTTCATTACTGTCAAACTTGGGTAGCTCAATTTTTGCTCTTCAATGATATGCTAATGGTGGGACGAGAAAGGGGTATTGATTAGCAATTGCATTCCAGAGCTGCTTATTTTGAGAATCTGCATTACTATCTTCGAGATGATGTGGGGAATCGGTTTTTTCCTGATGCTCTTCTGAGTTCCCTGAATCTGCGGAATTGTTCTGTTGATTTTGTTCCATATTAGGGGATATGGGTCGTTGTGTCTGGCTTATCTTCTCGTAGAGTTTTGTCATCTTTTGCATTGCTTGCTTAAGATTTTCTGTGGCCTCGTGATGATTTAGCCACATTTGTCTTTCTATTTGATTCGTTGTATCTTGAAGTTTTTTGATATCATTGGAGTTTCCTGCAATTGTACCTTCGAGACTGACTAATCTTTTTCCAAAGTCATCTGAATTATTATTGATTTGTTTTTCAAGATCCAGCAATTTTTTTTGGAAATCGGCCATCGATATTGATGACGTCATTGAACGCGTATGTGGTGGGGAATATTTTTTTGCCAGTTTTCTCCCCTTTTTTTTTCTTTTTTTTTTTTAAATAATAGTAATTATTATTATTTTATTATGTAAATTATATATATATATATATATATATATATTAATTGAAAATTTATATAATATATATTTATTATATAATTTCAAAAAATTCCGTCCGTTCAAATGAAAAAAAAAATTAAACAAGGAGTCCTTATGATTCTGAATTACCACTTAATTATTGGTCAACGTAACTTTTTTTTTAAATTGCTAACGACACCGGTTCATAGAGTCATGATTACTATGAATACAGCACCGAGGCACAACGGCAAAGTAGTATCGACAATATACACAAGGGCACAGCACGTGCAGTTAGGCCCGCGGAAGAATGGGCGACGGATGGTCAAGCGGACAGGGGTGGCGGGAGTGACGCGGACAAGGACGGCGGGAGGAGGTGGGCAGGAGGGCGGTAGGAAGACAGCGGGAAGGTGGGCGAGGGAGGAGCCGAAAGACGGCGGGAAGGTGCAGGTGGCAGCCACGGATGGGAAAGGCGGCAGGGAAGAGTGGACAGCAGATGGGGTGATGGTGGGAAGGGCGGGGAAGGTGAGGACCGGGGAGGGAGGGAGGAAAGACAGACGTCGGGGGTGATGACGGAGAGGGAGGTGGGGAGAGGGAGAAAGGGTGACGGGAAATGGAGAGGAGTGGGGACGGGAAACGGAGCGTCGGGGGAGGAGTGTGGGAAGGGTGGGGAAGGGGGAGGAGTGTGGGAAGGGTGGAGACGGGGGGCCGAAGGGCCGAGAGGTGAGGGGAGATGAGTAGAGGGGGGGGCGAGCAGTGAGGTCGAGGGAAGATGGGAGTGACGGTTGGTTGGAGGCCGAGGGCTGTGGGGAGAGGCCGAGAGGTGAGGGGGATGGGTAGCAAGGGAAATGTAATGGAAGGGAGTGCTATGTGAGGGGGAAGAGGGAAAAAAAAATCGGGGAGGAAAAATATGTAAAAAAAAAAATTTAAAAAAATGTTGCCCACAAGCTCTTGGTTTTAAAAAAAATCTGCAATTTTAGAATTTTCTTGTAATTCCTTAATTCTGGGTGATCACACAGATCCTGAATAGCGACTGCTCTGATACCAATGGAATGTAAAAACTTTGGTAAACTTGAATAAGTATATATTATTATTGATAAAAGATGAGATGATTACAAGCGGGGATCACCAAGGCTTTAAATACAACCTTATGGTGTCCCTTGGCGAAGAGGCATGATCGTTGATCATGCCTTTCCACATTAATAAACCTAAGATAACTATATTTAACTAATAATTAATAAAATATACATAACAAACATCCAGATGTGCTCTTACGATCCACCACACTGCCTGCCTAATTAGCATCGGTATATCCATGGAGCCTCATACTCGCAGCAATGTATCTCAGCCCATGGTTGATTGTGCCTCGAAGATATCTCAAGAGATTCTTGGCACCAATCCAGTGAATGTGATGAGACTCGACCATATGTTGACTCAACGTGTTCATTGCAAAACACATGTCCGGACGAGAGTTCGCTAAGAACATCAAAGCCCCCATGAGTTGACAATACTCAACGGGATTTCCCAACTCGGCCCAGCAGCACTTCCACACAACTTCTTAAAGTTGAGTTCCATCGGAGTAGTCATGAATTTGCAGTCCACCATCCCAAATCTCTCCAACAACTTAACGACATATTTTCCTTGAGAAAGGAAAATCTCACATGGCTTTTGCCAGACATCCAAGCCTAGGAAATAGTGCATCAAACCTAGGTCCTTCATCTCGAACTTGAAAGCTAGCTCCCTCTTACATTGATGAATGAGATGGACAGCACCTATCAAGAAGAGATCGTCCACATAGAGAACCAGAATGAGAGACTTGTCATTATCAACCTTAAAATAAAGGTTTGGATCAGCATCACTTTGAGTGAAGCCCAGCTTCAACAAGTAGCAATCGATCCTCTCATACCAAGCCCTGGGGACTTGCTTCAACCCATAGAGGGTTTTCTTCAACCTGCATACATATGTGTCTCTATCTTGGACTTCGAACCACAGAGGTTGTGCCACATAGACCTCTTCCTTGATTGAAACATGTAAAAAGTTAGTCTTCACATCCATCTGTGTTAGCCTCACTCTCATGTGAGAAAAAACAATTATAAGTCAAAAATAATTAAATTAATTAAATCATGAAAATTAGGAATTTATTCCTAATTTTCTAGATTGAGTTTGTTCCTCTCAATTAGGAGTCAGTTGGTTGAGAGATTCTCTCCAACTAACTAGACTCCTAGATTGTTGTATGGTTAAGATATTCTCTCAACAAAAGTGTCCAAGATAGACGCACTATCTTAAGACACATTCTTCTCCTGTATTTATATTTGTATTATACCATTGTTTTAATAATGTGAGAGAGAGGAATACAGTGAGGCTCTTAGGCCTTTTCCACCATGTCTGGTTTATGTATTTCCTGCTATTTATTTTACTAGTGTTTTATTAATTGTTTAAATCCCTTCATGTGGTATCAGAGCCAGTGAGGGCCTCGGCCTTCGCCCCTTCTGGGCCAAGGGAAGTAAAAAGTTTGATTTTTCCATTCATTCTAGCCTAGCTTGACGAAGTTTGGAATAGTGTTTCCACTGTTTTAGAAGCCTTTTGTTCATTGTGTTGCTGGGATACGAGGCTGTCGAGGTGAGCAGTATGTAAAGAGTTGATTGTGCAAACATACGATATGTCACCAATACAGTCGATCTATCATCGAGAGATTCGTGTGTGTACCTTCCAGTGTTGTTGAAGAGGAAGGAAAATCAAGTTGATCAACCGCTCTAGCTTTATTTGACAAAACTGCACAAGGATTGAATGGTTGAGCAACTGTTTGAGAAACTTACATATCCTACACAATATTGCTATGAAAGGGAGAAACGTGAACTGATCTGTGAATGTGATCGGCAATGGAGGAAACACAGTGTGCTATGAGGAAGCATAATGCTAGCAATGTAAGCAAATCTGGGTTCCTTTTACAATCCTGATGGGTTAATGAATTTCACAAGACCGTTATTGGGTCTGTTGAGCCACCAATCATGTCGAGTATCATTCAAATAAAGGCATGTCAGAAAACGCTTGCTGGTTGCATGAGAGTCTTATTTTCAAGAGACTGAGCCTACAGAGAGGACCTTTGCGGAGCACAGAACTGCATATAGGAGGCACTCGAATTGAAAATATTATGATTGTAAGATGGGACGCGTTGCTCGAATTCTGGGTGTATCACATACATTTTTGTTTGTCCATTGACTGTGTGATCAACGCATTCTCCACTGAGTGTAGCCTTTGTTTTATTGTTGCACATATTTCGATCAAAGCAAGGGAGTTTTGAAGCACTCAAGCTTGTAGCCGCTTGGAACTGATTTTTATGCGTGGAGGAGCAAGCTCGTGAAATAGCATCGTGATTCTCATTTGAGCCTCTAGCGTGAATTTCGAGCCAACAACGTTTAGAGATCACTGTGGAGGATCCAACTGCTTGCAGAGGGAAATAATTGTGGCATCGGAGGAGAGCATCGCGGACGTGCCTCTGGTCTCCACCACATTCAATTGTATGATGTTCGCTTACGACTCAAGGTGCAAGGAACACAAAACGCAAGAATTTTCAGATTTGGTAGAGAAGACACAGAGATTTTCATGTTAATTGGCTTTAGATATGGCAGCCATGTACTGAGGAGGAGAAAAACTCTACAGCCACACAATCTGCGCGTTAGCAATGTGTTCGACAAGACCAGCCACACAATCTGAGCGTTAGCAATGTGTTCGAAAGTATAGCGCGTATGGTGTTGAGAAGGTTTATTTTAACAGATCCTAAAAGAAATCCACGCTTTCAAAATTAATCACATCATTGTGGAAAATATTTTGTTGATTAATATATTATTTGTATTGAGATGAATTCAGTGCAGGTTGTTTCTATGCGAAATTTGGAAGAGAACCAGCGAAAAGGAGGAGCCAAGCCAATAGTGTTTTCGTGGAATTCAAAGGTGTTTAAAGCAAAGACCCAGAGACAGCAATAAAACTGAAGGTGAGAATACAGATCATAAATTCATGATCATATCTAGCTTTGATTTTGGGGCAAAAGCTTACAAATGTTGAGGCTGCACTGAATAAAAACATTGTTGTAGAAATTATATATAGTTCGAGTGTGAATCCAGCTCCACGTGCAACGTAGTTTACCACTACAGCGTTGCCAACATTCTGTTTAATCCCTTGTTCAAAGTTGCACAATGTTTTTTTTATCTTGTCCTTTGATATGATATTGTAAATGCAGTGTGATTTAATGAGAGTTTTGAAGTGATTTTGTGGAGTGATAAGGAGGAATTTTTTTTGTAATTTTGGATCGATAAGTGTTTTGTAAATTTGGAGTGATAAGTGGATATTTTTTTAAAATGAGAACTTCATTGTTGTATTTCTTCTGAGAGATTGAGTCAGTATCCATCCATTTGAAGAACTTGAAAAAAAAATTCCATGACAATGTGAAAGTTGATGTACTTCAATCTTTAATAAAAAATATTTTTTTGTGGTGATTGTGTCCTAGATCCACCAGAAATTGAATAAGGGGATCTAAGGTACACCATGAGTGTGTTTATGGTGCATGATTCTTGATATTGCTTTTGTTTTGTGTCTAGTTTTGACACTACAATTATCTAAAACACACATAAAGTTCAAAGCAAGAAAATTAAAGCAATCACATAGCAATGAAGAACGTTCCAAGAAGCATTATCACGCACAAACAATCACATGCATTTGCGCAACACCTCATCAAGTTAATACAGAGGTTATCCACAGCCACATTCCACATCATTCAATCAAAGAAACCAAGTTAAAGAAGCTACAAAATCAGCATTCCAATACAAGTCAACATCGACATCAACGTCAAATAATTTTTGTGTAACTTGTAAATCAAAAGTTGTAAGTTTGTAATCCAATTCAAATAAAAACTGATTTGTATTGTAAGGGTGCATTGTCGGTTGAAACCAACACCCAAGTTTGAATTGATAAGGAGGTCAAGTGAGTCATTTCTCTTCAACTGAGTCAATTAAGCTAAGTGAGTCCATTGCCTTCAACATAGTCATCTAGATTATTTGGACTTGTCATTGTAAGCATTTTCTCTTGGGTGCATTTTCGACAGTGTTCGACACCCTTCTTTTGCAGATAAGCACAATCAAGTGAATCGATTCAAGGAAGTACAAAGTGCCAGTGAACAAATTCAAAGCATCAAGTGAGCGAATTTCAACTCTAAGGCAAACAAACAACAAGTTCAAATCTATTGCAAGCGAGCGTGCATGCTTGAGTATTCAATTATTCAAGTGAGTGTGAATAAATCAAGCATGTTCAAGAGAGCGTGAAGTTAATTGAAGCAACACTCAATCACGCAAGCCAGTACAAGAGCGTGACAAAATGGGATAAGGTGGTAAACGTCTTCAAAGTGCAGAGATGGAAATTAAAAAGCTGAAAGAGTGCAATCATGAGTTACAAAATACAATTGAGTTACTGGAATGGAAGTTGAAGCAGAATCAAAACTTAATCGAGCAAATGAACATCACATTAGAAGCAGCAAAAGACTTTCAAATTGAGCTTGACATGAAAGACAAACTCAATCATGCACTTCAAATCAAACTAAGTGAAAAACAAGATCTGCTTGATGCACAGTATACAGAAAAGGTAGATGTCAGTTGCAACACCAAAGACCTCATCCAAAAATTAGATGAAAGTTGTGATATAAGTAACCTTATTCAGCATAGTGATGAAGGTTGTGACATAGAAGATCTCATCAATCAAATTGTTGTCAGTTGCGATATAAGTGATTTTATCCAGCCAGGTGTACTACTTAATGATGCAACGAGTAGTACCAAAGATCAAATTATCATTTTGATGCAGCTTGTCAAACCGATGAACTGTTAATGATTGATGCCCAGTGTAATACAGAATATTTAATAAATCAAGGACAACATATCGGCAACAGCAGCAGGTGTGAAGAACAACAACAAGATGACCTTTCCAAGAAAGTGATCAGACCTTGGGAATAAATCTCCTTCAACAAAGATCGACATGGCCTAGGTTACCCCAAAGACAACAGTTTGTATATTCCAGATTACTCAAAACCAGTGCAATTTGTCGGCGCAGGTTTTCCAGACAATGCTCATAATAAGTGTAACCATTGTAAGCGAAATGGCTATATGGAGAGTACATGTTTTGACCTCAATCCTTGTCACCATTGTGGCAAGGAAAATCATTCATTAGAAAAATGTAGTAAGTGAAATCAACGACCCAGAGTGAAGATCAATTATGCATGGATTGATCCTTGGAAGTGGTCATCTACAGTCAAACAATTGTCTATGTGTTATCAATGTATTCAGTCTCACGTGAAGACAACTTTTCCAGTACAATGAAGATGGTGAAACTCTCCTACACCTGAAGGGGGGGAGTCCCAAAATGAAATGATGATAATTGTATCTCCTTTCAGCTGACAAAATGGGGAAATGATAATGAAATTGAAGGTGGTTTTCAAACTGAAAGTTAACATCAGCAAAAGCAGCCAGTGGGCATCTTCATCAGCCAATGAGCATCAACAAATTCGCCAGCGGGCGATCAACAACAAGAGCAACAGTGAGCAGTTTTCGACAACAGCAATGAGCAGTTTTCGACACCAGCAGTGAGTGGTTTCTGACAGCATCAAGAAAAGAAATAGTGAGTTGTTTTTAACATCATCAACATCATCAGCTAGCAGGCAATCATCATTAGCAAATTCCCCAGTGGCCATTCTCAATATTTTGTCAGTGGACAAGCAAATTTGTCAGTGGGCATCATCCATATTTTTTCAGTGGACGAAGGATGTTGATTGCCAGCAAAGGATAGATGAATCCTTTTGCAGTTTGGCATGCGATGGAGTTGTCAAGCAAAATTCAGAGATGAATAAGACTTCTAGCTGACTCATGATCTCTTCAGGTTGAAGTATTATCACATCCAGCTATGGCGGTTTTTAGGAAGTGTGTTTGAGGATCAATAGTTTCAGCACGAGAACTTGGAAGATGGTTCATCGTTCTTATTTTGGACTTATCATTGAGGAGGGGAATATTAGCCTCACTCTCATGTGAGCAAAAACAATTATAAGTCAAAAATAATTAAATTAATTAAATCATGAAAATTAGGAATTTATTCCTAATTTTCTAGATTGGGTTTGTTGAGAGATTCTCTCCAACTAACTAGGCTCCTAGATTGGAGTATGGTTGAGATATTGTCTCAACCAAAGTGTCCAAGATAGACGCACTATCTTGAGACACATTCTTATATTGTATTTATATTGGTATTATACCGTTGTTTTAATAATGTGAGAGAGGAATGTAGTGAGGATCTCGAGCTTTTTCCGCCATCTCTGGTTTATGTATATTTCTACTATTTATTTTATTGGTGTTTTATTAATTGTTTAATCTCTTCAATCTGATGGAGACTCCATCCTTGCATTGTAGCAAGGGCAATGATTGAACAGATGGTGGTATAGCGGGCAACAGGTGCAAATATATCATCATAATCTATGTCTTCCTTTTGAGAGAAACCTCGGGCAACAAATATTACCTTGTACTTTTCAGCACTTCCATCAGCTCCATGCATTACCTTGTAGAGCCATTTCGAGGTGACAACAAATTTGTCCTTCAGTCTAGGGACCACATCCCAAACATCATTCTTCATGATCGATGACTCATATTCCTCGTGCATAGCATCCATCCAAACTTGATGCTTTACAACTTCTTCAAAAGTTCCAAGCTCAGATTGTACAATAGTACTCATGGCTGCTAGGTACCCTTGGTACCTATTTGGCTTCCTACTTTGACGGAATGTTCCCCTAGGAGAAGCATGTCCCTCAGCATCTTCGAAAGTGTCTCTTAGCCATGAAGGTCTACTTTTATTTGAAGAAGGTGGATCTATAGGATCCATCGGTCCTTCAACATCGGGCATTGGTTCATCCTTCAATTCTTCTTGCCTTCCAGCTTCTTCTTCTTCTTTGTCTTCCTTTGAGATAGGAAGATCCCCGACTTTCCTGAGGGCAACATCTTCGTTGAAGGTGACATCATGGCATATCTCCACTTCTCTTTGACCAGGCACATAGATTCTATATGCCTTTGAGGTTTCACTATAGCCAACACATGTTCCCTTCTTCCCAGAAGCATCCAACTTGCTTCTCTTTTCTTTCGGCACACGAAAATAAACGTGACTTCCAAAAACTCTAAGATGAGAGACATCGGGCTTCTTAACAGAGAAGACTTCTTCGGGAGTTTTGGAGTCCAATGTAGAATGTGGGCATCTATTTTGAACATACACAACAGTGTTAGCAGCTTCTCTCCATAGGAACTTTGGAAAACCTTGGTCATAAAACATGGCACGGGCAGCATCCAAAATGGTTCTATTCTTTCTTTCAGCAACACCATTTTGTTCGGGAGTATACACAGTGGTGGTCTCTCTCTTAATGCCAGCTTGTTAGGTCCCTATATTACTAGTGTGGGCTCTTATTGTTGTTAGTGTAGCCCCCTTATTATTATTGTTGTACCCATGTAGTCCCCATATTGTTATTATTGTGCCCCATAAAAGCCCATTGTTGTTATTGTTGTGCCCTTACATTATTATTGTTAGGTCGACTAGGATTATATTGTGAACCCATGGACTCCTATATATAGAAAGGAGGATTTGTCATTTGTATCATCCAAGAATTGTTCATTTATGTAATGTAAATGAGGTTTCCCCCTCGAAGAGGCTGATTTCTAAGTTGTTGACCTCTCTTTTCTTCTATTTTGTGAGCTGGTTTCATAACATTTGGTATCAGAGCTTTGGATTCTAGGGTTTCACTGCTTCAAACAGGTCATCATAGCATTGTCGATGTAACATTTTTTCTACAAAGGTTCAGAAGTTAAACAAAAAACCCATTTGCGACAAAATCCTGAGGAACTTTGTGTAAAAATTTCAGTTCTTGGTTCGCAATATTTTCGGAGATATGATCTGTGGAAGTTAGGGTTTTTGCAGGCTCCCGAATTTCACCTCAAAGAGGTGATCTTAGGAAAATTGTCATAACTCTCTCTCTGAGCATCGGATTGGAATTCTATAATAAGTGACCAAAAATACACAGACTGTAGCTTCATGTGTATCGATTTCAGAGCTGAAAGATGAAACAGTGACACGTGGCACATCGTACAAGTTTTCTCTACTGAACCAGTCCATAATTAGGTCATTGTGGGAGATTGGGCATAACTTTGCCTTGAAGAATCCAAATCAGGTCGAACTATGGCATTGGAAAGAAGATTCAGAGGGCTACTATAGGACCGAAGATAAAATCTTGGGAATCTGAAATTCCAGAGATACATCAGTTTCAATATCGAGCTCCTCAAAAGTAAGAAAAAGGTGTGTATTGTTTTTTATAATTGCATAAGTCTTGTTTGAAAAATCATTTTGAAGTAATTCCAAGGGCATATTGAAGCATATAGATATATCAGTACTGGGTTCTAAAATGGCTCCTAAAAATAATTCAACACCCATTAAGCCCTCAGAAGGCTCTACAATGACTCATGAAGAGAAAGAAGTGCAACATGATATATCAAAATTACAAGACCATGTGCAACAAATTTCGCTCTCGCAAAGAATAACAAAAAATGAAATGGAAGCTAAGATGGATGGTTTGAAGAAAGGTGTGGAAGCTAAGATGGATGGTTTGAAGAATGTCATCGAAGCTAAGATGGATGGCATGGAAGCTAATATCGATGAAAAAATGAAAGGCAACATGGAAGACATGAAGAATGATCTAAAAGCACACATGGAAGGTTTGAAGGAAGGTTTGACAAAGTTGATACAAGAAATTATTCCGAATGGCGAAAAGGTAGTAGAGGAAACTCATGATGAGAACAAAATAAATGTTAATCGTGATTTCATAAACTCTAATGTTGGATTGAAGACCCACCATATTCCAAAGATCGATATGAGGAAGTTTCATGGCAAGGATCCCGTAACATGGATACTACAAATGGAGCAATATTTTGATCTGCATAATGTGAAAAACACACAAAAGGTACGCATTGCAACTTTATATTTAGAACCCAATACATTTGTATGGTATTGATGGCTTTGCCCTCGTAAAAAAATTGTCACTTGGTCAATTTTTACGGAGGAAATGATAGCACGTTATGAGAATACAAAGAGTAGCACCTTCTTTAGCCAATGGATAAATCTCAAACAAAAGGGTTCGATGGTGGAGCACATTGAGGACTTCCAAAAATTGAATATAAGGGTAACTGATATTAAGAGGAACACAGCATTGTTGTCTTCATAGGGACTTTAAAGGATAACACCCAACATGAGGTTCGCCTTTAGGAACCTGATTCATTGGAGAAGGCATTCAGGTTGGAAAGAAAAATTGAAAGTAAAATTATGGTGACACGGAAGCCTACCACTCACATCTATAAAGATGGAAGTGTTGCAACTCCTAGACTTCCACAACCTACAAGGTTGACACCACAACAATTGGAAGAAAAAAGAGCAAAAGGGCTTTGCTACAGTTGTGATAGCAAATACACTAAAGGTCATAAGTGTGCTGAGAAAAAATTATTTTACATAGATTGTGAAGAGGAGTAAGAAAATGAATAAGAAACTTCAAAAGAAGAGGATATACACCAGGAACAAACCCTAGAGAAAGAACAAAGGAGTCTGACCATATCCTGTAATGCATTGGCAAGAATTACCACTCCTTAAACTCTCAAGATAGAAGGACATATCAAGAAGAAAAATGTAATAGTGTTGATTGATTTGAGTAGTACCCATAATTTTATTCATTGTAAGGTAGCCAAGGAATTGAATTGCTTCCTATACCCAGCACCAGAGGAACTATAAATTTCTCTGGAAAGTGCCATAATATCAAGCTAACCATGGGGGACTATGTATTGAATATTCAAATGCTTTCCATTCCAATGGGAGGTATTGATGTTGTACTAGGAGTACAAAGGTTACAATCTTTGGGGACGATAGCTTTTAATTTTCAAGAACTTTTCTTGAAATTTTTTTCGGAAGGAAAGGAAGTTGAATTACAGAGTATCGCAGGGAAGCCGAGAAACATAATAACATCTAATGTCATGACAAAGCTTCTGAAGAAAGAACAACGAGGCATAATTGCACAATTATGCGCACTAGAAGTTCCAACATCAAAATCATCTATTTCTCCAAATCTCCAAAAAGTCTTGGACAATCATTCCAAGGTGTTTAAAACTCCCAAAGGACTCCCACCTATTCGTGATCATCATCATGCTATTCATTTGATTCCAGGAAGTGTTCCTCCAAACATCAGGCCTTACAGATATCCTTATGTCCAAAAGAGCGAAATTGAACATATGATTGCAGAAATGTTAGAGGCTAGTTTAATTCAACCTAGTCAAAGTTCTTTCTCTAGTCCAGTAGTATTGGTGCACAAGAAGGATGGATCATGGCGCATGTGTCCGGATTATAGGGAGCTCAATAAGCTCACTATTAAAGATAAAACTGGTCTTGTGATTAATAGTGTTGTTGAGTTCATGGGCCTTATATGCCCAGTTGGATCTCCGTTCAGGATATCATCAAATTAGAATGAAGACTGAAGATATTCTGAAAACAACATTTCGAACTCATGAGGGTCATTATGATTTTTTGGTCATGCCTTTTGGCCTTACCAATGCACCTTCTACATTTCAAGGGTTGATGAATTTCATTTTCAAACGCTTCCTTAGAAAATTTGTGTTAGTTTTTTTTTATGATATACTAATCTACAACAGGTCTTGGAAGGATCATGTTCAACATGTTGACAGGGTGCTCAAACTATTGGAGGTGAAACAATTATATGCAAAAAACTCCAAATGTTTCTTTGGAGTACAAGAGGTGAAATATCTGGGTCATATTGTATCTCAAGAGGGTGTTAAGGCCCTAACAAAATTAAAGCAATTAAGGAATGGAATGTCCCCACAACCATAAAGCAGTTGCGAGGATTTCTCGGGTTAACAAGGTATTATTGCAAGTTTGTTAAGAATTATGGGAGAATAGCAACACCTCTAACAACATTATTGAAGAAAGATGCATTTTCATGGACTCTTGAAGCAACTAAGGCCTTTGAACATCTCAAAGAGGCAATGTGCTAAGCATCGGTCCTAGTTACGCCAGACTTCACAAAAACCTTTATTGTGGAATGTGATGCATCAGGAAATGGAATTGGTCCATCCCACATCCCAATACGAGCCAGACTCACTAATTAGCTCTCTTACTTGATCGCAGCTTTCGAGCAAGAAAGGTGTTCCCAGCATACGGGCCCAGCATTCCCAATCTAAAGGACTTATCATACACTTATCAAGGCCCCTTCTCCCCAACGTACCGATCATTTCCAGTTTTTTGTAACCATCATTACCGTATATCTTAAAGATCATACCCAAGCCACAGCACCCAAGGACCAGGATGTATTCAGTTCGCATTAGATTAACCACATTATTACACAATATGTCGCCCAGCATTATCCAATACAATCGCATTCTACCAGTCTACCATTGCCCAGTACGCATACAGTCCGCCCATGAAGGACATGTCACCCAAAAAGGAATAAAGGCAAGATGGAGGTGTCGATTCACTTGTTTAGTCCCAGTCAGATAGCCCCAAGCCACATTGCCCAAGCCCCATTAGCGCATTACCCATTACCCTTTCAACCTTCTACTCTTTCACTTACTAGTACAGAACACGGTCACACATTGAGGTGGTTCCAATTAGGTAGGTTTTTTTTATAATGAGGTTAGGGTTATGATTTAATGCAAGAAGGAAGACCCTTTGCTTTTGAAAGTCGTCCAACCGAAGGAAAGTATTTACAGAAAGTTATTTGTGAGAAGGAAATGTTGGCAATACTACATGCACTAAAGAAATGGCGACCTTACCTAATGGGAAGACACTTCAAGGTAAAATCTGATCATGATAGTCTTAAATACATTTTGGAACAAAGACTATCTTCAGAAGAGCAGCAAAAATGAGTCACAAAGATCTTGGGTTATGAATTTGAAATCATCTACAAAAAAGGGAAGCTAAATGTTGTTGCAGATGCACTCTCAAGAATGGATGGGGAGGTGGAAGCATTGCTTTGTGACATTTCCATGTCAGACGGTTAGATAAGCAAAAATGGGGAAGAATGGAAAGACAGGATGAAGAACCGTGGATACTCATTCAAAATTTGCAGCAATATCCTAGTACATCTGATACATTTGGTTGGAAAAATGATTCCTTATGGTACAAAGATCGCTTATATCTTTGTAAGAATTCCCAACTAAAACAAAAGATTCTTTTGGAACTGCACACTTCTCCTTTAGGAGGAGACTCAGTATTTTTAAAAACTTACCACGGGGGGACGAAAGAGGGTGCACCGGATGGCCTTAAATGCGTGTTAAAACCCGGAGTACGCTACAGGCGTTTATCATTCCAAGTCAACGTTGGGAGGATATCTCAATGGATTTTATCACAAGTTTACCTAGGTGCAGGAAGAAAGGATGTCTGTCATGGGTGATGGTTAATGGTGACAGTATGCACACTTTTGTGCATTATCTCATCCATTTAAAGCAAGTACAATTGCTACTACATTTATGGAAACAATTCAAAAGCTACATGGAAACCCAAAGATTATTGTAAGTGACAGAGATCCCATTTTCATTGGAAATTTTTGGACGGAATTATTTTCTTGTTTGGGTACTCAACTAGCTCATAATTCATCTTATCATCCTCAATCCAATGGGAAAACTAAGATAGTGAACAAATGTTTGGAAGGATATCTTCGTTGTTTTGTATCTTATAAACGAACACAATGGGTCGAGTGGTTACCTCTCGCTGAAAGGTGGTATAACACTTCCTTCCATATTGCAGCAAAAATGGCCCCATTTATAGCACTTTATGGATATCATCCACTGTCCATCACATCATCTTTAAGAGACAATTCCAAGGTTCACGCAGTGGAAGATCACATCGAGCATCAAAAAGTTCTCCAACTCTTAAAGAATAACCTAAATTTGGCACAGAACTGAATGAAACAATAGGCATATCAACATCGCAGCAAGAGAAGTTTTGTTGTAGGAGACTGGGTAGTTTTACAGCTACAACCATACAAACAAATGTCCCTCAAGTAAGCTAAGAAGGATAATAAATTATCGCCAAAGTACTATGGTCCTTACAAGGTGTTGCAAAAGATTGGTACTATGGCATACAAATTGGAGCTCCCTGCTTCTTCCCAAGTGCACCCAGTTTTCCACGTTTCGTGCTTAAAGAAGGTTATAGGTGATAAACTTCCAGCTCAAACAATATTACCAAACTTGATGAGGATGGAAAAATCATATTGGAACCTGAAGCAGCCACGGAAAACAAGAATTCGACAGCTGCGAAATGGATCAATTTCAGAGTATCCCATCAAGTGGAAGAACTTGCCCACTAAAGATTCCGCATGGGAGGATGAGAATTTTATACAGAAGCATCCAAAACTACTCAAGTGTTGAGCACAACACTTTTTTGAAGGAGAAGGGCATGTTAGGTCCCTATATTACTAGTGTAGTCCCTTATTGTTGTTAGTGTAGCCCCCTTATTTTTATTGTTGTACCCCTGTAGTCCCCATATTGTTATTATTGTGCCCCATAAAAGCCCACTATTGTTATTGTTGTGCCCTTACATTATTATTGTTAGGTCGGCTAGGATTATAATGTGACTCCATGGACTCCTATATATAGAAAGGAGGTTTTGTCATTTGTATCATCCAAGAATTGTTCATTTATGTAATGTAAAGGAGGTTTCCCCCTCGAAGAGGTTGATTTCTAAGTCGTCGATCTTTCTTTTCTTCTATTTTTTGAGTGGGTTTCATAACACAGCTTCCCTGCAACAGTCATTGAATTCATTAGACTCATACTCAGTTCCATTATTGGTCCTCAAAATTTTAATCTTCTTTCTTGTTTGATTTTCAACCAAGGCCTTGAAGGTACGGAACCACTTGAATGCTTCATCCTTCTTCTTCAAAAAGTATATCCAAGTCTTGTGGGAGAAGTCATCTATAAAAGTGACAAAATCTAAGCATCCTCCCAAGGATGTTACGAGCAGTATACCAGATATTTCAAAATGTATCAATTGCAAAATATCAGATGTCTCCATGACACTTGAGGGGAATGGTCCCCTTGTATGCTTTCCTTCGACACAACAATGTCACCACCTTCCTTGCTTCGGGAAGGGCTTTGTAATGAAGGTGTGCAAATCTCCGGTGCCATAGCTCGGATTGAAGGGTTGTGTCACATGTCATGGCCCCCAGCGGACTTCCTCCAACTTGATAGAGTGTGTCAACTCTAAAACCAAGAGTGAACGCTTCTTTGAAGTTCCTCTTCCAAATGCGTACCTTTCCATCAATGAATGCCACCTTCAATCCTTTGTCTTCAATTGCCGAGATAGGCACTAGATTCTTTTTCAAGTCAAGTACGTACCACAGATCTTGCAAGTGGAGGACTTGACCTTGATTTAGATGAAGGGTCACAGTCCTTGTACCTTTCACGGGATAGGTGGCATTGTCTCCAAGGATAATTTCCAAATTAGTATGCTTTTCAATCAAATTAAAGAGGGCTTCCTTATATCTAGTGAAGTCCCTTGAGGCACCACTATCAATCAATCAATCAATTGTCCAGGGTGTCGAAAGGAGATGCAACAGAGAGGGAAGATATAAGAATATATTCATTTTTCCTATCAACAACATTAGATTCATCATACCTGGAATTCCTTGACCTCTTGAAAGATTGCCCATTTCCACTTCGATCAGAGGGAGCCTTCCTATTTCCTTTGAACATGTTGTTCCTTTGATTTCCATTCCCCCTGAAGTTGTTGTTGTCATCATCTCCAGGAGAGTCCCTTCTATTAGGGTACTCTCTTGCATAGTGACCAAACTTGTTACAAGTGTCGCATCTTCCTCTTCTTCCTCATTTGGGACCCGCTCTTCCATGATTTTGATTTCTCGGACCAGCATTGTTCCTCTTCTTTGCATGAGCGGAGAAGGCAATAGGGTCACTTCCATTCCCATTTGAGGGTTTGTCTCTCTCCATCATCCTTGTCTCCTCTTGAGTGCATCTTGTCAACAATTCATCAAAATCAGGAATCACATTATTATTAAGAAGTGGTATTGAATACATATCATTCCCGGGGGAGTCCTCCAAGAGTAATGAGAGTGAACTCTTGGTCAGCTATGGCTTCTCCAATAGCTAAGAGATCATTCTTGATTTTGGTGAGCCTCATGAAATATGATTGGATGGATTCTCCTTTGCCCTTCTTGGTCTCCTTCAGCTTGTTCTTCAAAAATAGAATTTGATTAGCATTGCTAGCCCTGAACATGCAAACCAACTTATCATACATTTCTTTAGATGTGCCCAGCTCGAAGATATAAGCAACCAAGTGCTTATGAATAGAATCCCTGATGATCTTTTTCGCATTGACTTCCCCTTTCTTGTACTTAGTCTTAGCGTCAACATGTGCATTTGATGGAGGCTCATTGATCCTCCCCTGCACATAATCCATAACATCTTGGTCTTCCAATGTCAAATCCAAAGACATTTTCCAAGCATGATAATCAGACTTGTCAGTCAGCTTATCATCAGATTTGAAACCCTTGTATGATGAGGAGGCCATTGATCCCAGTCCTTGATTATTCAACTTCTTCAGTGATAGCTTTTCGCACTTGCTTGGACTTTGTCTTCACCTTAACTCTAATACCGTGTTAAATTTAGATAACCATGGTATGTTCTATGCTTAGAGCAATTTACTTCAATCTTTCTTCTTACTAGCCCGACTCAATATCAGATAAGCAATCACATAATCATTAAAAGTAACTGTTGATAGAACATAAAATAGATCGATAGAAGACAAGCCAATACAAGATACAAGAATTTGTAATTCTTCTTATTCAGCAAAGATAGAGAGAGATGTTTGTTACAGCAATCAACAAGATACCCCAGCCAACAAAGACTTTTGTTGGTCAAACCAGCCCTTCAACCTCCAAAGTAGGTTCAGTCAAACACATACAAATTCAGCATTCCTTCAGTGTCACACAGCCCAAAAAATCAGCTCCCAAAACAGTCAATGCAAGTCAAATTCCTGTGGTCAAAACCAGTCAACTGCGGTCAGCGTTGTGGTCAAAGGTCAACGTTTGACCTCGGTTTTTGTGCCATCAAATGCAGCCATCCAAGATCAGAATTTCATGTTGAGAATTTGGAGGGTTGGTGATTAATACAAATTCTCTTCTTGATAATTACTTGTGAGCTTACTTATGTCTTCTCTTTGTTATCTTGTTTAGTCTTTCATCAAGTCAATTATCAAAATACACATGACACAAACTTAGGCTCTTAGAGCCAGGGCAAAACCTCTCCCTCTTCCAGAGGAAAAACCCGTAAAGGATTCTTCTTATAGATCTTCAATGCTTCCAAGACCTTGTTACTTCTTCTTTGACAATCTTTCATGCTGATCTTTCTTTCTTGCACCAGTCTGCACTGTCCTTTCTTCTATTAGCTGTGAGAGGAATGGTAAATCCTAGATTTACCTTCCTCTCTTTTCTTATCCAGCAGTAACCCTTACTTTAGATATTCACATTGCAAACCAATGTTCCACCTAAGATGAAAAAGACACTTAACATCTCAGACAATGTACGCATTGAACCACCGCAATTGACTTCAAAAATTCTGCATTTCAAATCTGTGCAATTTCCGCATATTGTCAAGTATACTCCGCACTTCCTTATATGTATGCATCTCACTTCATTACAAGTATATCTCTGCTCATTGACATATATATATACTCTACACTGCATAATGCTTATTATCCGCACTGTATATCCTTTGTCATTCACACTGTGTATCTTTTATCATCCGCACTTTTTATTCTGTCTTGTCCGTACTTACTATCACTGTTGAATTCTTCAGGGATGACCACATCATATTACAATTATAATATTATTGCTCACACTTCTTATCATAGAGATCCACATTATTTTCTATCTTTTATCCGTAATAAACCTAAGAGATATCTGTAATGTGTTTCAAAGATATCCGCATTCACTTGCTTCAGTAATGTCCGCATTCTTGTCATATATATATTATCCGTAATTCTATCACATGTGATATACACATTTCTTCATTTGAGTAATCCGCATTGTATGTTGTATTATCCGCACTTGTGATTACAGAGATCACCGTTTTATATTCACAGATGTATCCGCGTTATGCCCAGCGTGATCCACATTTTTCTTTGCTGTCCCATTTCAAATAGATCCACAATTCCTTGTTATGCCCTTTCAAAAGGATCCGCAATTCCTTCAAAAATGACTGCATTACCTTTTTGGAAATGACCGCAAATCTTGCAATCCCTTATTTACAGATCAATGGTATATATACAAACAGTCTTACTGTCTTTAGGGCTAACCACTAATTATGTTGGTAGGCCGACTTATCATTTGATTGGAGGCCGACTTCAACACATTGTAACATAGTTTAACTTGCAGCGTGTTGGAGGACTGAATGAGACCATTCATTCACGGTTTCAAGAACTAGGTATTGGAGGATTTCTTAGACTCGATGCTTCATATACATATGACACATATTACATTTGAATCTAGAAGATAAAAACCTAGATGGACATCAAGAAGAAGTCCACTAACCTATAATAAACTCTTGCTCATGAAAACCATGAAGCAAGTAAAAAATACATTTTATTATCTTTGTCTTCTACTTTACATAATTACATAGTCAACATGAATACTGACCTAGTTACACTTTTCAACACTCCCTCTTAACTAGGGAGGTATTCATACAAGTACATGGTCACTTTCAAACTAAAGAATCTCATAAGAAGAATCGGATTGGTAATCTCATCTGTATAGCATCATATCAACCAGCATTTTCCTAGTGCAAGGCCTTGGCTAACAGCCCCATCTCTCAACGAGACAATGGGCTGCAATGTTGGCGAGACACATGACTAATAGACACCATAGTCATTGTCTCTCCAAGGTACATACCCCACCTAGGTGTTGCCAGAGTATGACCTTCTTGGATTATTCTTCTCTTGGGTAGCCAACCCTCAAAGAATATCGATCCATGACTACTCTTATCTTGAATGCCCTATCTCAATCTCAAAGAGTATCGAATGCCAAATGATTACCCAATCCTCCATTATGTCTTCCAGGTGAAGACCAGAATGATGTGTCTATCCATTCTCTTCACATGGCCTTCACTAAGACTTACAGCTATTAGTCCTAGTCTAGTGCATGACACATGTAATAGAGAATCACATACGTCACTCCCTCTCAACACAGGAAGGACATACTTCAAGTTTCTTCCAAGCAAGAAACTTACCACCGGGCTCCCTATCAACCAGGGTCCTGCAGCAACAATCCAGCTACTCATGAAGAATTCCTCCGCTCAAAGTCATGATTTTTGATATTGAGGAATCTTCAACTTTTGGCTTCATAGGGCACAGATCATCCATCACTTTCAGTCATGAGTCATGTCCACTATCAAAAAGTGATTCATCAGTCTTTCTCATCTGGACCACTGTTATGCCATGTTGCTTTCCTTCGAATCATCTCCAAGGATCATACATCCTTTCTTATGATTAGCAGCCTTCAATGATGATCTTTCACCATGACATCTTCCTGTAGGCATCAGCATCCTTATTCAAATTGACACATCTCCTAATGATATGTTTTTCCAAGGGTCTTCTTCTTTACCAAACTTCTGTTAGAGTCTACATATCTTCCCAGGAGATCTCCTAGTCACACCTTCTTGGCCTCCGAATGATGACTGCCTCTTGGCATGGTTGCATTTCATGATCTCTTCCTCTCTGCACATTCTTTACTCCCAGGATCTTACAAATTTTCTAATTTCATGTTTATGTACAACTACCTCATATTCCATGAGGACATATTATGTTGATTTCATCTGTCAGTGCACCAAGAGATCCTCCTTCATAGATCATACTTCTAAATATGGAATTCTATTACCTGCAACCATATGACATGACTTCACAGCATCCAATGTCAGCATATAAATATATACATACCTCGTACCTTTATCATTTAAGTCATCCTGTAGCAGTTTTACTAGAATGAAGAGCTTCATTCACTTGACCTGCTTTATTCATAAGTCATCACATCCCAGAATTATGTTTCCATGATGATCTTTGGTCTTGATGACTGCCTTCCATCAGAATTGTTATCAGAGAGTTTTTTCCAGGCGCTGCTACACCAAGAGCTCTTACCATGCCTTAATCATGATGTTGTAATATACATTTCTTTTTATTATACTATTTTACAACCAACAGAAATCACTTAAAGGAGAAGATGATCTCAATCATAGTGGAGATCCCTCGCTTCTTCTTTCTTAGATTTCTTTACATCAAGTTCTCCTCTCATTTCTGAGACATGGGCTTCTTCCCTATTTCTCTTGTCCCTTTCAAATTTAGGGCAATATATTTTATAATGCCCAAGTTTATCATATACAAAGCATTGTGCTTTGTCCATACTATTCGGAAGGCCAAACTTACCGGATCTCCCTTTCTTCCTTGACGTGGCTGTAAAGGCTTGATTCCCTTCACTTGATTCTGTAACACCTTTGGCTTTCAATCTTGTTTCCTCTATTTTACGTAGAGACCCTAAATCGTGGAATGGTGTGGCTTCTATCTTCCTGTATAATTCTGAAGTTAATTTTTCTCATTTTCCTAGCAGAGGATTCAGCACCATTGTAGTCATCTCAAAGTCAAACATTACTTCTCCTAGTTCCTACAGTTGATTAGGGAGATTGTTTCTCTTGAGTAGGTGACTTTCTCTTTTGGCAGCTTTCTTGATGAAGAAGTTAGGAGCTTCTTCTTAGATAGAAAATTTTTTAATCTAGGGGATCTTGGATCCTTGATGGTAAAGGATGTCTTCTTCTATCACTATCTTGAATGTAAATCTTTGATGGCAAAGATTACTTACTTGAATGAGTTGATATAGCTAGAGAGTCTTCCTTACAAACTGATTTGATCCAACCCAAACTTTGATCTTTGCCTCATGTAGTGTCTCCTTTGTCAAGCAGCGCTTGCATTCAGCACCTTAGTTCTGATACCGTGTTGAGAATTTGGAGCGCTGGTGATTAATACAAATTCTCTTCTTGATAATTACTTGTGAGCTTACTTATGTCTTCTCTTTGTTATCTTGTTTAGTCTTTCGTCAAGTCAATTATCAAAATACACATGACACAAACTTAGGCTCCTAGAGCCAGGGCAAAACCTCTCCCTCTTGGAGAGGAAAAACCCACAAATAATTCTTCTCATAGATCTTCAAATGACAAGTACCATGACCCAGACTTAGACCCTTGACCTATGAATGCTTCCAAGACCTTGTTACTTTTTCTTTGACAATCTTCCATGCTAATCTTTCTTTCTTGCACCAGTCTGCACTGTCCTTTCTTTTCTTAGCTCTGAGAGGAATGGTAAATCCTAGATTTACCTTCCTGTCTTTTCTTATCCAGCAGTAACCCTTACTTTAGATATTCACATTGCAAACCAATGTTCCACCTCAGATAAAAACGACACTTAACATCTCAGACAATGTATGCAATGAACCACGGCAATTGACTTCAAAAATTCCACATTTCAGATCTGTGCAATTTCCGCATACTGTCAAGTATACTCCACACTTCTTTTATATGTATGCATCTCACTTCATTACAGGTATACCTATTCTCGCTGACATATATATATATATATTGTGCACTGCATAACGCTTATTATCCGCACTGTATATCCTTTGTCATTCGCACTGTGTATCTTTTATCGTCCGCACTTGTTATTCGGTCTTGTCCATACTTACTATCACCATTGAATTCTTCAGGGATGACCACATCATATTACAGTTATTGCTCGCACTTCTTATCATAGAGATCCGCACTATTTTCTGTCTTTTATCCGTAATAAGCCTCAAAGATATCTGTAATGTGTTTCAAAGATATCTGCATTCACTTGCTTCAATAATGTCTGCATTCCTGTCATATATATATATATATATATATTATGTGTCATTCTGTCACATGTGATATACACATTTCTTCATTTGAGTAATCCACAACGTATGTTGTATTATCCACAATTGTGATTACAGAGATCACCGTTTTATATTCACAGATGTATCCGCATTATGCCCAGGGTGATCCGCATTTTTCTTTGCTATACCATTTCAAATAGATCCACAATTCCTTGCTATGACCTTTCAAAAGGATCCGCAATTCCTTCAGAGATGACCGCATTACCGTTTTGGAAATGACCGCAAATCTTGCCATCCCTTATCTGCAGATCAATGGTATATATACAGACAGTCTTACTGTCTTTAGGGTCGACCACTAATTATGTCAGTACGCTAACTTATCATTTGATTGGAGGCCGACTTCAACCCATCGTAATATAGTTTAACTTGCAGCATGTTGGAGGACTGAATGAGACCATTCATTCAAAATTTCAAGAACTAGGTCTTGGAGCATTTCTTAGACTCGATGCTTCATATACATATGACACATATTACATTTGAATCTAGAAGATAAAAACCTAAATGGACATCAAGAAGAAGTCCACTAACCTATAATAAACTCTTGCACATGAAACCCATTAAGCAAGTACAAAATACATTTTATTATCTTTGTCTTCTACTTTACGTAATTACATAGTCAACATGAAGACCTACCTAGTTACACTTTTCAACATTTATGGGCAGAAAACGCAGTCAAACAAAGAGGGTTGACCCAAAGTCAACGTTGGTCAACGTTGTCCAGATTTGCCCTAAACCAATCCAAAATTTCCATCAGCCTGTTTCACATGTGGGAGAGAGAGAAGCCTCTTCAAGGTTGTACGAACCAATCAAATGAGAGAGAGATGTGTGAGATGAGTTGATGATTTAATGAGCATCATGTCTCTCCAATTTATATCCATGACTATGGGTGTGTGACACATTTGTTGGTGCCTGTGAGCCTACATTACAATTCTGGCCGACCTTGACAATTTGCACGTGTGGAAAATAAATTCAAAATATAAGTTCTACTCATCCAAACAAGATGATCTTTAAATCAATCTTGCACCTCTCTAAAAGAGGAATCCAACAAAAATATCATCTCCATCATATGAGCAATGCAACATGGAGTTTGGACCTAGTTGCCCAAAATTAACAATAGTGAGCTTTGGCATGTGTTGATGTCACCAAGCTCCAAGGGAGGTTAACCAAGCACTTGATTAGGTAGTCCTTACTTCTAAAGGGGGTGGTATGTCCAAGGTACATCCTTCAGATGATGGTTGCGTGTGATAAAGTGATGGAACGAGGTAGGAGGTGAAAGGGAGATCTTGGGTCACATGCCATGGTATAAGGGCAGCTAATAAAAGGGAAGCCCACAGTTGGGTAAATAATGAGTAGGAGGGATCAATAGTGGTACATGAGTTACCCTGGCCTTGATTTTTCCACCCTTCTTCATAGGTCTTTTTCCGTTTATGGTTTTTCTTTGGTTAACTACTTGGGGCTCAAGGAATGAGAGCACGATGTGTAAAGTATAGCAGTGGATACCCCCTTAAGGTGGGGCAGTTCATTTCCCACCAAGGGTTGGGACTATCATGGATTCCTAAATTATGGAGGAGGCTCATCTAGGGCGTAGAAGAACTAGGGTGATGGCCATGGAATGGGGTAGAGCTTATGTAATGGTTTTTTTCCCATGGGTTAAATGTGTTTGTCCTGGCCATATCTTGCATTTGTGGTACAATTTCCTGTTGAATGCAGCCAATCGCGCTTTTTCTTTTCTTTTTAGTTGCATCAATGTTCGGGCATCATTCTAGGCCCAACCCAAGGTGTGGGAAAAGGGGAGGGCGAGGCTAACCCTTTGTGGACCTAGTGGAGGAATGTGGACCCGGGTGGGAGGAATGATGAACGGGTTTATAATGAACAGAAGGGGAGTGATATATGTGGATGAGGGAGCGAGACTACACAACCAAAATCTGGGTTATCCATGTAGCACCATCCCTAAAGCCCAAAGGTCAGTAAAAGAGATATCACGAGACTAGGGTCCAAGGTTAACATCCAAAAGAGACCTAAGGACAAGAGCATAGACCTAGCCCACTATTTCTGCTGAATCCCCCCATTAATCCATGCCCAAGAGTTTCCATGATAAGTAAACTAAATACTCAATTACCAAATGACAAGACATACCTTTAGGTTTGGGAGGCCCACCTTCAAACATACGATCATGACAGATGGGTGATGGGCCACATCGTTGGATCAAGTGGTGGAGAAATGGCACAATGAGCTAGTTGGTGGCTGCAAGGAGCTGTTGGCCGCTGGCTGAAGACCATCATGGAGAAAAAAAAAATCCTAGGGATATCACCCACAAAATGGTGGGTAACAAAACTGTTAATTTTGGGCAACTAGGTCCAAACTCCATGTTGTGATGCTCGGATGTCGATGCCAAAATTTTTATTGGATTCCTCTTTCGAAGAGGTACAAGATCGATCTGAAGATCATCTTGATCGGATGAGAAGAACATGTATTTTGAATTTATTCCACATGTGCAAGGTCGGCCAGAATTATCCCAAATGAATAAGAGATGTGTCACAAACCCCCATAGATGACTATATATTGGAGAGACTTAGAGTTCATTTCACACACACACATTTTTGGAGGCATTCTCTTCTCTCATGGAAGGTATTGCGATTAGGGCTTCTCATGGTGATGCGGTTAGGGCTTCTTGGTGCGGCGTCTTGACGGAGCATTCGTGATGAGCAGTCTTGGGGTTGTGTGACACATTGGGTTGGCTGACCTTATGGAGACTTTGTTGGTTGAAGCATCTTGCTGACCGTCGTAAAGCCACCATTCTTTCTCTATTTTTGGCTTGTCTTCCATCGATCTATTGGTATGTTCTATCTGCATCTTACTTTCATGTGATTGAGCCCTAGAGGTCTTAAGTAAATTTGCATCTAACATAGAACATCTTCAGAAATTTAAATGGAATCAGAGCTAGAAGACAAAGTCCATCTTGTTGAGAATCTAGGGCAGCGAGATAAGCACTGTTTTCAGGGCAAATAAGGGTGTCGTAAGCTACAGCAAGGCTGTGTGGTAGGCCGCGGGCCATACCACCATAGAAAATGATTGTGTGGGCAGTTTTGGGGCTATCTAGTGCCCTAACCTTCATCGTGGAGGGAGATCCCTTCCCTAAAGAGACAATCACGGTCTTTAGGGACAATTCTAGGCAGAAATTAAAGTGCAGCGTATGCACTTCTAAGTGTTGTAGGTGACAGCGTGGAGATTGAAGGGCAGCATATGCACTTATAAGTGTTCTATGTTGAACTGCGTGGAGATTGAGAGCAGTGTGGCATGCCCTAACCTAGATTGTCACAAACGCAGAAGAAAATATCAATTCAACCCGTTTATGGAGGTCTGTCTCAGGGTCACTTTGAGGTCCGAATTGTTGTGAGCAGGAGGCCGAGATTGGTTTGGAGAAAGTTTGGGCTCATTTATTTCAGGTCCACGTTTGAGCAAAGAGGAAGCCGCATTTGTTAAAGGCTATTTGATGATGTTTTGAGCATACTCTCATGTGGGACCTCTCTTCAAATGTAAGCCGTAGATTGCTTCAGGTAGGCCTTTGTGCCTATATTCCTGGAAACAGAAGGCCGAGAGGTTGATTGGCATCACAGCTAGGCCGCAAGCCTAGTCTCCAAAGATCAGGTGGACGGAAAGGCTTATTTGTCAGCTTAGAACAACTTATTGATGACGTTGGTATATCAGGGGTTTCTGGGCATGCGATTAGTGTTGTTGTGCTAGGTCGCAGGCCTTAGCACACAGCTGGAGCTGCGTAGAAGGCTATCAAAGGCAGCGTGGTCAGGAGAAGGCTAATCCATCCAAGAAAGATTTTTAATCAAATCAGAAGCAGCACATTAATGAATTTTCTTGGGACGATCGACCCTCAATCAACAGCAAGGAGACCGCACTCTGAACTTCACTAGGGTCTGTATTGCAAGAAATCAAAAGGACTATATTTGATTTGAGTTTAGGTTAATATTTGGACTTTTGGGAATTGTTCCTAGTAAAGGTGGAGGTTCTTTGTGACATCAATTTCTGAAGCAGGCACACATCTCGACATCCATTACAAGATTGTGTTAGAACTCAGATCAGTAAGTTCAAGACTAGACAGAGAGTTCTTTGTTACATGGATCATGTGAATTGCCAGGATTGGTCTGCCCTCTCTGTAGAGGAAAAGTTGAAGGGTGGACGGTTGTGCATTTCGTTCGCAAAGGCAAGGAGTTGTGCTCTAGAATCATGTTCATTTGTTGGAACTTATATTGAGTTACAAAACACGCAAAATGTGTGCATCCACATGCCAGCCCATCTGATCTAGACCTTGATGCCAGCCCATCTGATCTAGACCCTGATCAGCAGCGGAAGTGGCAAAGATTGGAACAGCAGCAGATTCATTGAAATTAGAGTTTTGTGGTATTGTCTGATTAAAGAAAGAGGTGGTATTTCAACTCAACCTACACATCAGGCTTCTATGGAACAAGAAAATCATCAGACTACAGGTGTTGTTCACCATGACCTTGAGATGCAAGATGAAAGTGATAAGCAAGTCATGCATAATGTTGAAGTTGTGAGCCAAGATAATGGTGCAACATTAGGTGAAAGCCTTCGCAGCTTGGAAGTGGAAATTCGAATTGTTGATGGAATTGGGAACCTTGGACAGATTGATGCATCTGAAAATATGGAAGCTGTACAAGATGAAAACAGTAATAGAGGACCAACCCAATCAGAAATTTCTTTTAGGAAGTCTATCCTCGAATGTTGAATAGGACTAAGTGATTTAAGGTCTAATGTGTAGTGACCTTGTGGAGGAAAAATCACTGTGTTAAAACCCTTATCTGAATCCTGTGATCAGTAACGTTGAAGCAGCATAATTATTATGTGAAAGCAAACTTGTTGAGCTGATATTTGAGCCTTAAGCACATTGCTTTGGAAATCTATTGTAAGAAGGAAGATGCATTGACAGACAAAAGGAGAGATATGTAAAATTGATTCTTACATGAAAAGTTTGTTAAAGTATGTCTGTTTTGAATATTGTTTAAGGAAATCTAAAGATAATATGCATGGTTGGTCAATGAGCCTTAGAATAGTCACATATGGCAGAATATAATGACATATGGCAAAATCTATATGAACTTGATTTGTGGTATCTTCAGTGGCATATGAAAAATATATATGACCATGAAGCTTGATATCTTCAGTATTGAATGGCAGTATGGCAATGATGAAGACGATAGTGATGTGTACGATAATATTATGGCAACATTGTAATCAGTATGACAG
Source organism: Pinus albicaulis (assembly GCA_034641835.2). Taxonomy (NCBI): domain Eukaryota; kingdom Viridiplantae; phylum Streptophyta; class Pinopsida; order Pinales; family Pinaceae; genus Pinus; species Pinus albicaulis. The sequence goes on from CM076582.1 coordinate 1,386,181,422, forward strand.
ATGTATGGCAATATATGGCTATGACTCTTGTATGGCCTTGATAGTGGGTGAGTAAGATTCAGGCCTATGATTACAAAGCCCTTTCCGAAGCAAGGAAGTTGGTGTCTGGGATGCCCAAATTCAAAGATAATTTTGAAGGCATGTATCAGGATTGTGCCGAAGGAAAGCATAAACGGGGACTTTCTTCATTCCTCAAGTGTCACAAAGACATTTGATACACTCTGATTCATCTAATATGCTGCCTGTGAAATCCTTGGGAGGATGTTCTTATTTCATGTCTTTTATAGATGACTTCTCTCGCAAAAGGAGTTGGCATTAAGAGGGAGACCACAACCATGCATGCTCCTGAGCAAATGGCATTGTTGGAAGAAAGAAGAGAAGACTCTCATGCCTCCGGGATACTCTCAAGGATGCCGAGAGTCATATGGCCCCAAAGGGGGGCATTCCGTGTAAAGCAAGAAGCCGAATGGATACCAAGGGTATTTAGTAGCCATGAGTACAATCGTACAATCTGAGCCTAGATCATTTGAAGAAGTCATAAAGCATCAAATCTAGAAGGATGCTATGCACGAAGAGTACAAATCCATTATGAAGAATGATGTCTGGGATGTGGTTCTGAGACCGGAGGACAAAGCTGTTGTCACCTCGACATGGCTCTATAAGATCAAGTATGGATCTAATGGTAGTGTTGAAAAGTTCAAGGCAAGATTCATTTCCTGTGGCTTCTCTCAAAAAGAAGGCGTAGACTATGATGATATATTTGAACCTATGGCCCGATATACCACCATCGGATCTATCATAGCCCTTGCTGCTACGCAAGGATGGAATCTTCATCAGATGGATGTGAAGACCGCCTTTCTGCATGGTTCGATAAAGGAAGAGGTGTATGTGGAGCAACCTCTGGGTTTGAAGTCCAAGATAGAGACTCTCATGTATGCAGGTTGAAGAAAGCCCTCTATGGGTTGAAGCAAGCCCCCAGGGCTTGGTACAAGAGGATAGATAAATACTTGATGAAGTTGGCATTCACTTGAAGTAATGTTGATCTGAACCTTTACTTCAAGGCTGATAGAGAAATGCCTCTCATTCTAGTTCTCTATGTGGACGATCTCTTCCTGACAGGTGTTGACCCTCTCATTCATCAGTGTAAGAGGGAGCTCACCTCTGAGTTCGAAATGAAAAACCTAGGACAGATACTTTACTTCCTAGGCTTGGAGGTCTGGCAGATACCTCGCAATATTTTCCTCTCGAGGAAAATATATTATGAAGCTGCTGGAGAGATTTGGTATGGTGGACTGTAAGTCCGTATCGACACTATTGGAACTCAACTTTAAGAAGTTGAGTGGAAATGTTGCTGGGCCCGTGCTAGCAAATCCTACCGAGTATCAACAACTTGTAGGGGCCCTGATGTTCTTAGGGAACATCTATCTGGACGTATGTTGTGCAGTGAACACTTTGAGTCAACACATGGTTGATCCTCATAACATTCACTGGGTTGGTGCCAAGAAACTCTTTAGATATCTCTGGGGCACGATAGACCATGGGCCGAGATACAATGACGGGAGTTTGAGATTCCGTGGATATACTGATGCCGATTGGGTTGGCAATGTGGTGGATCGCAAGTGCACATATGGATGCTGCTTCACACTAGGGTCTGCTTCAGGCAGGAAGCAAAAGTCGGTGGCTTTGAGCACTGCTGAGACCGAATACACTGCAGCGCGTATGGCCTATTGTGAAGCTACTTGATTGGGAAAGCTCTTCAGAGAGTTGTTCGGGCATGTGCTAGATACCACCGTTATCCTTTGTGATAACCAAAGGGGGATTCGTTTGTCAGAGAATCCCGTATTCCATGATCGATCCAGACATATTGAAATCTGGTATCATTTTGTCCGGGATATGGTACAGCGAGGCGCCGTAAGGCTCAGTCATATAGGAACTGATGAGCAGGTCGCGGATATTCTCACAAAGCCCTTGGGGAAGGTCATGTTCCTAACCTTCCATGAGAATCTTGGAATCGTGGAACGACCCTATTTGGAGGGTCTTGTTGGACGATGAGCTCTAGGAGCTCCAGGGGGGCTTTGGGGATAACTTCTTGGAGCTAGAAGCAACCATAGGGCTAGGCTTGCCGAACCTTGTTGGTGTGCTTCCGCCCCACCATGATGATATTGAGTTGGTTTACCTCTCTTTGATCTGTGCCCCATATGCATCCTACACATGGAATTCCGAACTCATGGGAAGTACCTTTCATTAGGCAATTAGGTGGGAAATGTGGATAGAAACTGATAGCAACACCGACAGATGCATCGGAGATAGTCGTACTCTCTATGTCTAGGATGGCACGCGTCCAACCACTTGATCTGAAATCAAGTCAAGTGAGGTTTCGGACCTCCAACTGACTTTGGGTCAGTTAAACTAACTTCGGGTTAGTATATGACTTTTTTGAATCCAAGTGACGTTTCGGACCTCTGAGCTGATGTTGTCAGCCGGGAGTGATGTCTTTGTGACTCACCTTTTGTTCTGAAATAGTGCGCCAGCAAAGCAAGTTACGGCAGGATGACGCACGATGTTTGGATGGCACTGGTGGATGGAGTTCTCCCTAGTTGAGAGGGAGTTTTAATTTTGAGCAACTAGGTCCAAACTCCATTTTGTGATGCTTAGATGTCTATGCCAATATTTTTATTGGATTCCTCTTTCGGAGAGGTGCAAGATCAATCTGAAGATCATCTTGATCGGATGAGCAAAACATGTATTTTGAATTTATTCCACCTGTGCAAGGTCGGTCAAATTTATCCCACATGCATAAGAGATGTGTCACACACCCCCACAGATGACTATATATTGGAGAGACTTGGAATTCATTTCACACACACATTTTTGGAGGCATTCTCTTCTCTCACGGATGGTGCTACGATTAGGGCTTCTCATGGTGATGTGGTTAGGGTTTCTTGGCGCAGCGTCTTGATGGAGCATTCTTAATGAGCAGTTTTGGGGTTGTGTGACACATTAGGTTGGCTAACCTTATGGAGACTTTGTTGGTTGAAGCATCCTACTGACCGTCGTAACGCCACCATTCTTTCTCTATTTTTGGCTTGTCTTCCATCGATCTATTGGTATGTCCTATGTGCATCTTACTTTCATGTGATTGAGCCCTAGAGGTCTAAAGTAAATTTGCATCTAGCATAGAACATCTTCAAAAATTTACAAAAACCCATACTCAGAAATAAAATATAATTTATTTTTCTTTCTTTTTCTTTCTTTATAAAGAATATACAATGTCATGATTACAATTGCATCATAATAAAGACCAAACCTAGTTACAATTTTCAACACGTAGTGCCAAGCATTCTCTAACATGATGATGTCAACGAAATCAAAATGACAATGGAATGACAGACATCCCTAAAGGTTCTGGGGAAATCCATCAAGGGAGATATGTGTCATCATGTACCATCCACTTCTAACTAATATGAAAGCTAGACCATCAATTTCAATGCTCTTTCTCAAAGATAAGCAAGTATGCTAAGAAAAACATCATCAAAGCATCCATTATGTCATGTCTATCACCAAGCCATCAAAAGAAAGCATAAACCCTAGGCTATCCAAAGCTCCACCAACTTGTAAAACCTTCCTTAGTGATAAAAATTACAATAGTGAAAAAAATTCACTAGTGTATACTTCAAGTAAAATGAAAGGAAATAGGACCTATGCAAACAAGCCTTCATGGGAAACACCATAAAACAAATTCCTAACCAAACTCCTGGCTCCAACAACATTTCATTGACACGCTTAATCAAATTGGACTTAGACTCTCCATGGAAACACCCCATTTAGTTGGAGAAGAACCAACCTAAAGAGAAAGGAAAAGCCATTGTGGTACACAAACTAAAACTTTTAGCTTGGGAATTTATATTTCAAGGGTGTTATATTTTGTTATAACACAACCAATATAGCGACAAAGTCAAAATGGCTTACTCAGACATTATAGGAGGCACCAAAGCAAGTAGGAGTGTCGAAGACTACTTTTCAAATGAGATATCCCCTTAAAAACTTTCCCATTCAAGTTGCATGAATTCCTTCCATTCTTAAGACAAAACCTTCCAGCTTTAAGGAGGTAGATACAGAGCAAGTATGGCAAGATGTTATGACGAAAGAGTCATCTCCATAACCAAGAATAATGTGTGGGAGATTCTTCCAAGACTAATCAGGAACCCAATGCTTGATTCTCCATGGTTGTTCAAGATAAAGCCTACAATTATGGAAGCATCAAGAAGTTCAAGGCCAGATTTGTAGCAAGAGGTTTACATCTGAAAGAGCAAATCAGTTATGATGCAATCTTGTTCACATTGCCGTGTATACTTCTATCTGTACCATTATGTCTATTGCATTTTGTTTTGGTTGGCCTCTTTACTAGATGGATGTAAATACTGCTTTCTAAATGCAGTAATTCAAGCGGAAGTATATAAAAATCAGTTGAGAGGGTCTGAGGTGCATGGGTTATATACCCTTGTCTGCATATTGAAGAAGGCCCATTATGGATTGAAGCAGGCAGCACAAGTTTGGTACTCTAGGATAGATGAGTACTTGCTGAATTTGGGCTTCTCCAAGACTTGTGCTGATTTAGATTTTTATAACTTGTACAACGAGATTTTTCTACTGGTCTCGGAGCTATATGTTGATGATCTGATTTTTACAGGAAATTCAAGAAAGCTTATTGTATGGTGCATGCAGAATCTAGCCAACATATCTGATATGAGGAGCAATGGTCTTTTGCAATAATTTTTTACTCTAGAAGTATGGAAAGGTGCAAGTGAAGTCTTCCTTGGGCAAGGGATGTGTATTGTGGAGATTATGAAAAGATTTCAAATTCTTGACTGTAAACCATTGGCTACACCTCTGGTACCAAATCTTAAGTTAACTTGTGTTAAATATACTAATTTGGTTGATCTGATTTTGTACAAGTAGCTGATTGGGTCCTGGATGTACATGCTGAATACCAAGCTGAACATTTGCCACTCAATGAATACATTAACCTAGTTTACGGTTAAGCCTCACTCGACTCTATGGGAAATCAGTAAATATCCAGAAATACATGGAGAGCTCAATCCATTATGGCATGAAATATTTTGGAGATGGTGATATCCTGCTACATAGACTTGTAGATTCCAATCAGGTTAGAGACATTGGTACTTGGAATAGTACTTCTGGGTATTAATTCAGTTTGGAATAGGTATGATTCCCTAGTTTAGCAGGAAGCAACCAGAAGTTGCTTTCAGTTCACCTGATGGAAGTATTTCGCAGCTTCAAAGTTCATTTGCTTCTAGTGAAGGCATCTAGCTGTACAAGTTGATTGTAGAATTGACCAAACAATTGTTAGAGCCAAGGGTTGTTTACTGTGACAATCAAAGATGCAACAGGCTATCTGAGAATCCATTACTTCATGATCACTCCTAACATATTCATATCCAGTACCATTTCCAGAGAGACCGAGTTTTAAAGGAAGCTGTATTGTTGGATTACATTCTTACATATTTGCAGGTGACTTACAATTTGATGAAGCCCCTAGCTAAGGGGAAGTTTGAGATGGCAAGGAAGACAAAAAGACATTACCAGGAGCTTTTTAAGCATAATTTGACTAAATTCAGTTTTTCCAGTGAAGATGTTGACTCCCTACCTATTGAGACAATGGCTCAAACATTAGTGTTTTAGGCTTTTTAGGAAGGGAACATCCTTGTAATCATGTTAATAGATCAATATACCTCTACATTCCATTGAGTAATTCATGATGCATTTCATTTTAAAAGAAAGTTATTACTGAATCATATGCACTCTTTAGTTATTAGCACATACCTGCGTAATGAATCACCAATGAAGGACTGTTTCCTTCCTTGAATATCCTTCCAACATTCCCAGGACCATTTCTATTACCAACATTCTCCAATTCCAAATTCAGTTGCCCAGCTTGTAGCCTAACAGGGATAACCACTGATGCACCAGGCTGCAAAGGAAGAGCTGACTGTAACATTTCATGCCCAACAGAAATTACATTTTCCTGTTGCTTCCCAGAAAGTGAAATATTTGCCTCCACAACAGGAACAGCACCAGCATTTGCAAGACTTATCTGGATATCCCGAATCTCTCCTTCATATAAGACTGTTGATCCATCTCCTCCAACCACATGAGGAATCAAGAGTGGCAATGATGGCACTACCGATATATTTGGATTGGGAACATTTCTTAACTTGGGAAATCCAGAACTTCGAAAAGGATCAACCAAGACAAGACCTTGTGCTGCTCCAAGTAACAGATCATCAACATCTCTAAAAAGATGCTCAGTTATTACACCAAAACAATGAACAATGCATCCTTCAACTGTCAGTGGACCAACAGAGGTGGGAATCCCAGACAATGATATTACTTGGGATGTATTGGGTAGAAGAGTCACACTCGTAGGAAATGCCTCAAAATTCTCAGAATTAACAGAAAGATATATGCTTTCAACTGATAACTCAAATGTGCATGGGTTTGCTAGCTCCACTAATACTTGAACAGGTTCACCAACTATCCAGATAATTTCCTGCTTCTTGTCATCACTAGTATCTCCTTTGCCAAAAGGTGTGTAAATAAATGGACCCGAGGGAGCAGATCCTGCCCACCAATCTTCCTTTCCAGGAATGCGCTTTACAATCTCCATTTGTGAAGGAAGTGACGGGATTGAATATAACCTACAACAAAATTGTGAGGAAAAGTTCAATGTGCGCAAAGTTTGTAATGCTCATAAAACATCAGTAAAATAAGTGTGCCCCAGATGATGATAAATAAGCAGACAACTTTGCATAATTCAAAATTGCTAGCCACAGCTGGGTGACTTTCCAGTTTCTGAAAGCTCTCATTTTTCCATTTAAAGTTGAAACCCCTTATTACCAATCCAAATATTCAAATTCCCTTCAGAAGGTAGTGACACTCCTTGAAGAAATTAAAGCTAGTTACCAATGACACAATAGCAAGATGAAGAATTACAAGTAATCATAGCAGTCATGGTATCATATCACAAAATAATATGAAATATGAGCACGAAAACATTTCCAAGACTGAAGATAAGATTCTTATCGATGGCAAAATACAAAGATGAGGAATTACAGTAATCACAAGGAATATCACATTCTATTGACTGATTAAGAAGAGAGTAAGCAATGCATTCATAGCCATAAAACATGAGCATTAACAGCAGAATCTAGAAAGTATCCCTGACTTTTGTATCATAACTAGTCCAGCAATTAGAAATTACAGCAGCTAGTGCCAAATAATATAAGCAGCATTCAGCCGTCAGTTTGAATATAATAACTTGCTTATGCAAGATAAGAATGATAGTGTTATAAAAGCTTTGTTATTGTGTGTATATCAACCTGAGATGTTCTCATGTGATTGGGAGAACATAGTAATTTATCATGTGATGTGATGTTCTTATGTACGTTTTCTAATAAACTTCTGAAATCACCAGAAAGACTAATATTAAGAGAATATAGTGAATTCCAAATATAAACATTATTCCTACTGAGAAAAATTCATCTGACATACTTAAAGTACTAAAGACGGAAACACTAATATCTCTCAATTGGATATAGTAGAAATAATATTTATACCTTGCAAAAGGCAGAGCAGGATCTGCACACCGTGTTCCACAAGGAAGTCTTTCAGCTGAAGCTGTCAGTGCATTAGCTAGGCCACTCTGACCAGCCGGTGTTATAAGTGGATAGTGCAATCTCAACAGTCGAGCTGCTGCACTCCATGCAGCCAAAGGATCACCAGCACGTACAGCAGACAACAATATTTCTTTCAGGACAACCATTTGAAGTGTGCTCCACTGGCTTTCAAACAATGCAGCTATTGACTGGGTTTGTGATCTGACCCCATCACTACAAGCTGATTGGACTTCCTTTCATACAGGAAAAAGAAAACTTCATAATCAGATTTTTCTCTCAGGATGATTAACCAATATCAGCTAAAAATTAGAAGACTCGATTTTTTCTATATGAACAGTTTTTCCTGTTGTAAAAGCCTTTCCTCATCATGTAAAACCTACTTTAATTTTCTTGATTCCCAGTAAAACATATTGATGCATCCTGACGTCCTAAAAGAACTACAACCTCAATTTTATTATTGGGATGAATGACCAATATGAGTTAAAAATGAATGAATCACTGAATTATGTACTCCATATAATCGTAGATATTTTGTTCTCGCAAACATTTTTCCTGGTTAAGTGAAACTTATATAGCTATGTCTATTCCTAGTAGAAGCACTTTTCACATCTCTGATTAGGAAACACCACATTCCGTTTGATATGCCAGTACAAGTAGAGACTGCCCTCTCATCAGGGCATGTATAGGTCAAGTATAGGATTTTACTGTGTATCTTCTCATTATAAAGGACAATTGGGAGCATACCCCGAGTCAGCAGGAGCACCCCTTGTTACACAGCAGGTATAGACCTCCCTAGCCAAGGAGAGAACATGAGCACCTAAAATAGTGCAGAGCTATGTTCGATCACTCAGGTTCACCTACTCAAAATAAAATCAAAATAGTCATTTCACAAATGAGGCATATGCAACAGAATATTTCAAAACCTCTCCTACCAGTAAATTTTGGGTAAGAATGAACCAGAATAGGTTGCATGCTGCAGATTGCTACGAAGTTCTTTGTTTGACGCTAATTAATAGGCATGTATATAAGTGTAATTGGAATTAATCTCCTATTTAAAGTTCTCAGTGATTTATCAATGGTTGGATTCCGGAACATTAACCAACATACATCCCTCTTAACTCTGGATCTACCAAGTGCCGAGAAGGATCAAATATCTCAAGGTGCAAACTTCTTTTTGAGAGCAAAACTTGAGGGAAGGTTTGCACCTCGAGGGATTTCATTCCTTTCATCCTTGGTAGACCCTTAGTTATCATACCAGTAAATTTTGGGTAAGAATGAACCAGAATAGGTTGCATGCTGCAGATTGCTTGGAAGTTCTTTGTTTGAAGCCAATTAATAGGCATGCATATAAGTGTAACTGGAATTAATCTCCTATTTAAAGTTCTCAGTGACTTATCAACGGTTGGATTCTGGTACATAAAACAACATAGATCTATCTTAACTCCAGATCTACCAAGTGCCGAGAGGGATCAAATCTCTCATGATGCAAACTTCTTTTTGAGTGCAAAATTTGAGGAAAGGTTTGCACCTCAAGAGATTTCATTTCTATCATCCTTAGTAGATCCTTTGTTAAGATGGATCTATGTTGGTTCTTAATAATATTATTTATATTTATTATTACATAAATTTCACATCTCTGTATATCTCAAAAGTAATTATAATCTTTTTTGTTTTTAGATTTAATTAAAAAATGTTACAAAATAAAATTAAAATTAAATATATATATAAAATAATTTGATTGTGAAATGTGTTATGGCTTTTGGGCATAGGGTATAGATTGTTGGAAATACTGAGAGGGGGGTGAATCAGTAATTTACTTACAATTAGTCAATTATAAAATTTTAGAGCATGAACAATAGAGCAGTAATCAACAACACATCACAAGATCAGTACACAACAAATTTTTAGGTGGAAACCCTTCAGGGAGAAAAACCACCAAATGCTTTTCTAACATTTTTATCAGTACAAAAATATTCTTCAGCTCCAACTGAAAGGGAAGCCCCAACTCCCTAGTACTCTAAAAAAACATTTAATTTTATCAGGTAGCTCCAACTCCTGAAAGGATGCTCATGCAACCTAGTTTACCACCTCCAACTGGAAGGACACTCCAACGCCCTGTTTTTATCAGCTACAACTAATAGGATGTTTCAACACCCTGCAAGCTCCAACTTTCTCTAGCACCACCCTACAACCCTGAAGTGTTTTTAGGGTAGAACTTGAAGGAGACTTCACTCTCCTGCCTTGCACCACCCAACCACCTTGAAAGAAGATGAAATAAACGGTGGGCTCCTATACCAAGGGCAATGACCCACTTACATAGAAATTCAATGAAGACCCTTACTGATTACACATGCCTCGGGTTTTCGATGAAACCAAACTTCTTCAATGTTGTTGTCAAGTGATGAACAAACTGAACGAAATTACCTCTATTCTTCTGAACTTTTGATGCTGAAGATGTCCTCAAATTTACTGATGCAATATGTGTCACTGTCGTATCTACGCTATTTATGCAATGTGTCACTGTTAATCCAATGTGTCATTGTTGTATTTCAGTTATTGATGCAATATATCATTGTTTTATCTTAGATGGCTTCAAAGTGTTGCTGCAATATGTACCCTAGATGTCTTCCAATTGCTGATGTAATATGTCACTTTTGATGCGTTCAAAGTGTTGATCCTTCCAATGTTGAGTCTCTGTAGTTCTCAAAACTAGGGCACAAAAGGAACCTTCCAGAACAATCGTTAAGTACAGAGCTTAGCCACAACTCAGATCTAAGGATTCTAATGTTGTTGCTCTGCTAGATCAGTGATGCTCTGATCTACTACAAAAGAACTTCACACAGAACGTGCTTCTATATTAATTTGAGAATGACTTTAGATCAAGTCTTGCCACAAGTTTCAGTCCAACAACAAACTGTCAACAAAAGATACAATTGATATGGGCTTAAAAGGCTAGGATATTCGGTTCACGCCTCAAATGCATACCACAAGCAGATAAAAAGATTCAGATATTTGGAAGCTTTTGCATGAATTTGTAAGGAGTCTTGTAGATTACTTACCAAATCAAACCATAAAGATCACCCTCAGCAAAAATATTAAATAGGCCTTTTACCATGTCTCAAAATAAGCCCTACTACAGGGGCTGAAAGTTCTCCACTAAGCGCCTCAGATCTGTGTTAACATAACATGTGCCTTAGGGCTGAAACTTCTCAGAATGAGGGTCGAACCAGTTCAGACTTCTATGTACAAGTATTCAAGCTTGTGCCATTTGATCGTGTGTATGCTAGAGATTTGTTCAAACTTCGAATCTCCTTCAAAAATGCCAGTGATCTTCAGTGAGTGTATGGAGGGCCAAAATGGCCGGTATATCACAACCTTTTGCTCCGATTCATAACTTAGATTAGTGCGAATATTTGGCCAGGTCACAGGTCAAGTCAAATAGTTCAACAAGTATCTGTGGCGTCATTTGAATCTTCAACAAAACCATTGGTAGATGAAACCCCAAAAAAACTTCAAGATATGACCTCCTTTGCAAGAAGTGCACAATCATACAAGGGTGCACGCATGAGCAACTTCAGAGATGGTGTATTCAGCCATTGTCAAAAAGCCCTAGTAGATTCGCACCTCCTCTGTAAAACGAGCCTCAGAATCTATTTTCAAAAGGGGGGGTTGAAAAATCACAATAGTAAACCCTTGATCAGCATGCAAATTTTCTCAGGCCACTTGGAAAACAAACTTGAAAACCCAGTGAAACCCTTACCAAAATCATAACCCAGATCAACTGAATATCAACTAAAGTTGACCTCCTACACAAGATGTTCAGTACTACTCCAAGGTTGTAGCTACCTCAGATCATAAGAATGAGAATTGCTTCTTGGACTCACCCATGGAGGTGTAAATTGATCTCTATATATACAAGTGTGGAGGCCTTTTGGGAGGGAGGCTGACTTGCATTTGGAGGTAGATTTTTAAATTTGCATTTTCAAATTTTTGGAGCCAAAACCTTTGCACATGATTTAATTTGAGTTTTTAAATATTGATCCCTCCACAAAATACTTTAGCAAAAAAATGATTGATTTGAATTTTTAATGAAGGTCTTTTTTTGTCCTCATGACTCTAGAAAGTAATAAGTTGCCACATCATCTCCTTTTGGTGGCATTGATCACAAGAGCAGGACACCAACTTTGATTTGGCATATCTCTCAAACCATGGAGTCTCGTGACGAGCCATATATCATTGGAATCGGCATGACAAGGACAATCAAATGATGGTGATCATGAGCCCAAGAGGCTTGATTTTCCCTGTCATTTTTGTCCTTGAAAGCGGGGCTCCTTCTGGCTACTGCTTGGGTTGACATCAATGAAAACCATAATCCATCATTGATAAGCCATGGCATTGGCCAATAGTATTGTAGCAAATCCTATTTACAAGTTAATAATATCCATGGTTAAGAATCTAGTTATATTGTAAGTTTATTGTACGTATTAAGTTTTTATGTTCTTATTAATTAAATTTAATATGGTTATAGGATCATTATTTTAATTTATATGGTAAAATGGATACTAATTTATAGCTACTATTTGTATGTTATATATTTTAAAATGATACGTATATTATGATTTTCTTTTATCTAAAAAATTGTTCAAAATTTTATTAATAAAAACAAAATTACAATATAACAAATTGAATTTTATTAATTTTATTACTTTTAACTTTTTATTATTAATTGAGCCAACATTTGAATATTTACACGTGCAAACACTACAACATCTCCCCCATATTGGGCTCTGTTGTTGCCTCGCTTACACACATAGGTTAAAGTGGGAAAAATCCTCAACCCCATTAAGTGTGACATGGTGGCAAACTAAGAGAAGGGGTTGTCACATATTCCCAACTATCTCCGTTAAAGCTCTCTCCTAGTTAAAGCTAAGGGGAGTGGTCCCTAATGAAGGTTAAATGAAATGTGAGTTTTCTAGGAGACTAAGGTTAGTGGAGCTACTTCAAGATATGAGCAAACTTGTGAATACATGACCAATATAAAGATGTGTATTCAATGATAATCACTGCAACATCCAAGAGATCAGAATGGAAACGAATGCCTTGTAAATAATTGCTCAAATGGACATTCAAGTTAAAATGACAAGTACTCCTGCAAAAGAGAACAATGTTAGATGAAATATGAAATATCACTTGCAAGATACAAATGGAAAATTGTACTTGTTAAGAAATGCTCAAGTAAAAGATAATATCATTCCATGATCATAAGCATAAACATCAAGTACTTGTGATAGCACTTTGGCAAGTAAAGTAAAGATGGTAAAATGAAAATCCAAACTATTTGCAAAGTGTTACTTTGAAGAAAAGACAACTTGAACTTGCAAATGAGTTTCAATGGATTCAAAGTATTACTTGCAAAATATAAGTAGATGTGGCACTTGCTAGAGGAAGTACTCAACAATAATAGATAATAACATCAATAGCCAATGAGGCCATCCATCATGACAAGTACGTGAAATAAATAAATTTGCAAAGAAATTTAAATTGCTCTAAAGTGAGTGAATTAGAATGATATGAGAAGTAGCTAATGTGAGATGCAATTATCTTGGTTAACCTTAATCTATATGTCTATTCTAAAGTGAGAGATTCTCCCTTCAAGTTCTTACCAAGGGGTAAAGATTTGGGTGGCTTGCAAGGAAGAGGAGCTAAGGAGGCACTAAGTTCGTCGTTAATGATACCCTTCCCTTAATCCTTACAAATCATGTGTGTCGTCATTCTTACAAGGGGACAAATCCACCTTCATAATTGCAGTGTCACACATTTTACCTTATTCTGTACCAAATGGAAGAAATTTTCAAGGAAAACTTTGTCCTATTATGTCTATACAACCAAGCTTATGCTTGGAGGTAAGTTTTAAATGTGCAAGTCTAAAATAGATTTCCTAGATAAAATGCTTGAATTGTATTGTTTCCCAAGAGAGTATAATGAGAGAAATTTTCAAGTATACAATGTCTTTCAATGGGACCAATGAATGGAAATTAACATCAACTCATAAGCTTAAAAAAAAATGTAAATTGCATGTGAATATAAGCTTCACAAGTTGCCCAAAAATAAGTAAATATTAATTTTGCAAATTTGCTCCAAGTAAATGAAAATGCTTCCAAAGGATATATCAATGAGCAGTGTGATTAACATAACATTCAAGCACAAGTTGGCATAAAAATAGTGAAGCATGTATCAACAAAACATATGAAGCAAATGCTACGTGAATGAAACTAACCAATCAAAATTGCCAATGTGAAATGCTTTATTCTGACATGTTGTAGCAAATAAAATGTGTTGCCCAAAAAAATTTGCAAATGTGGTTAAATGCCCAACATTTAAATGCCCAACACAAGAGATCTAACAAATGAGGTAAGCAAACTTGATTGCAAAAAGTTAAGATGTTGTGAGTGTTGTGTGTTGAAATTATGATTTAAATCATGCACAAGTTAGATTAGATTAACAAGAGCAAAAGCATGCAAGTAAGTTAAAAACTAAGCTAAGAAAGTCAATCCTCCCAAGAAATCCCTCCTTCTAAATAAGGAGGCGGGATGCCATGGGATAATTCCCAAGCTCTCTCACAAGAAAATAAATCTTTATTTAATGAGAGAATTACAATGTTGAGCCTCATTTATATGAGAGATTAAGGCTCCAATATTTGAGAACTTTTTCCAATAAAACTTAATTTCTAGTCACTAGTATCCTTCCTTTAGGAAATAGAACAAAGATGGCTACAAGATGCCAATGATCCTTTCTATTATATTAGAAACAAATTTATGAATATTGTCCCAAAAATTTCAGCCTTCAACAATCAAGAAAAAATTGTAAGTAGGAGAGGGTAAGCCTCCCTCAAGCCCACAATTTTGCTTGAGATAAATTCAAGCCTTTAGGACCTTTTGGACAGCAACAAACGAGGCTGCAAACACCCACAAAAAGAGCTGCAAATAGTCACAAAAAGGGATGCATATACTAAGCCAATAGGTCCTGCACGAGGTGTGTAAGATATCTCAAATGGATGCTCCTTCAAGCTGCCGCAAAACGAGTTAGTATGGCTGCAAATAAATCAAAATTTAACTAAAAAAAATCAATCAAGAAAATGAAATATATATACAAGATAATCTACAAAGGTTAAGCTAAAGAGTATGAGTAAACTCTCTTTTTTGCTTAGCCATAATTTAGCTCTAAAATAGCAAAATGATATCAATGAAGCACAATACATTTTTTTTTCAAGAAATGATTTTAAATTTGAAAGTAACTTGGCTTGTTTACATGTTATGGCTAGTATTCCTACAATACAATGTGAAAGATTAGACAATGAGGCTCAAAGAACAAATGAGAGTTCCTTCAAGAGAAGAGTGGGTTGGTCTCTCCAAAGACTTCCCCTCACATTTGATGTTGATCCAACTCGGATTTCCTTTCTACAAAATTAAATCAAGAGATTAGTTCCACATATGGATTCAAAAATATGCAATGAAAAGAAGGCCTAGATATTTATGTGAAATCTACTAGGACTATCAAAATCTAGATCACAATTTCTAAATCATGTATTGATGCAAGATAGCTCTACATCTAGACATCTCCTAAAAGTATATGGAAGCTTGAAATAATTAGCACATATAGAAGGAAAATAAGTACAAGATCATACCATGCTTCAAAAAGGAAGAACTTCTCATGAATGAAACCCCAAAGTCTTTAGTGATATTTTGAAATTGTACAAAGTAGCAGCACTTACGCAAGCACAATAGCCAGTATCAAGAATACAAAGAGAGAGCCCAAAGCTCACTTAAATAGAAAAATGGGAGCAAATCCCAATGAGAAAACCATGTGACTAGTGGAGTTGGAAAAGATCACAAGGCAAAATCGAACTCTTGAGTGGAGGAGATAAGTGTATACTCATGCAATTCGAATTTCTCTAGCTAGCCCAATGCAATCCATGGAGGCTTCCACGCGTTTCTAGAGGAGGGACATGTATATACTAGAGTGGAGTAGTGGGAAACCACTCTCCACTCATCTCTTGGTGTAACTCAAGTCAAAGCCCACCAGGTGTGTGACTCATCCATGAAACTCGAGCTATCTCCCTCAAAAAATGTGATTTGCACAGTGGAACTCGTGGTCCTCTCCAAGAAATTTGATTTCCTTTGATTTGTGGCTTAGGTGGAATCTACATCATTTTCTAACTTGACTTTGACCTTTAGATCAATTTCCACCTCATTTCCATATCATTTTAGAATGTGTGGATATTTATTTTTCTCCATTTATTTAATTGTTGGGCCAATTTATTGCCACATTTTCCACTAAACTTAGAAAAAGTGGGTTTTGAGGGTCTAGAACTTATTTTTTATCCCTCCAAGTGTGTCTTAGTACAAGATTGAGGGTGAGAGGTGTAATTTTGAGCACACATACCCCATACAACTTCTCTAGACATCACTTATTACATTTTACAATCATAATTTATTAAAATTTTCTTCCAGCGGGAAATTTTAAAACTTAAAAAACTGACCCCTAGACATAATCAAATCCCGCGAAATTTTACGAGTGATCTAGTATGTTAATATAGAATGACTCTAAACACTAGGACTCACCCAAGGCCTTGTCATCAAGCCGCACTCCAGCTTTGGGGTTATGCTTGGAGGAAAAAACTCAATTAATTACTTAGTGTCCAAAAGTACCTAGTAATTAACCACGTAAAAAAAAACATCCCAGAATAAACTCATTTGATGACAATTTCCCAAGTTACCTAGGCATGTTACATAACTCAATACATCACACTAGCATCACTTTACATCACCCCTGTAGGGCTTGCGAAATTTGAGTACAACATAGAAGAAGATGAGAAGAAGTTGTAGTTAAAAAAACTCTAATGATATATGTGTTGAGAATTTGGAGGGACAGAGTTTAATTCAAATTCTCTTATTTGATAATTACTTGTGAGCTTACTTCTTAACTTATTTAGTTTTTCATCAAGTCAATTACCAAAATACAAGAGACACACAATTAGGCTCCTCGAGCTAGGGCAAAAACATCTCCCTCATGGAGAGGAAAACCCGTAAGAAATTCTTCTTATAAATCTTCAAATGACAAGTATCATGACCAAGACTCAGACCCTTGACCTATGAATGCCTCCAAGACCTTGTCACTGCTTCTAAGTCTTCCTCCAACGTTGATCTTTCTTTTCTTCACCAACGTGCACTGACCTGCATCAACATTAGAGAACTCGGTCTCTAAGTCTATCTTGAGATAATCCTTATTTCTTACAAGATCATTCGAGATCTCATCTTTCGCAAGTACTTGAGACTTTGTTTACTAGAGATGTAGAACCTTCCTCCTATTCCCATACTACTATAGCTTTTAAAGCTTGCATCATCATAGCATGATCATCAGCTTTATCGATTGCTTTAGAATGCTTCACAATAGATCCATACCATACTTAGAACATAGTCTTCAACTGGTATTTAACAAGACTTTAATATGTTGTATCTATCTCGATTCTCAGATATATTCGTACTAAACCTTGTACTTGACCGAATTTATACCACAGATTTATCTGCATATATCACAGTTGTATCTGCATATATGTATCACAGTTTCGCACTTTAATTCTTGAAATCCGCACTTCAACTCTTGTCTTAAATCCACACGGTATCTTCTCTTAAATACGCATTGTTTCTTCTCTTAAATCCGCACTGAGGACCATTGTGAAAACTACAGAGGAATCAGCACTTCTTCCTGAACCTAACACTATTTTTCCTCAGAGAAAATCTACACTTCTTTACTATGGAAACTACAAAGAGATTTGCATTCTTCACTGTGTCAAATGATCTGCAGGTCACTTTATATATATTGTTCTTTGACATGCCTTTAGGCCGACCCTACACCAGGTTTGTAGTCCGACATTATTACTGCAAGTAGGTCGACTTCCTCACTGTAAAAATAGGCTTATCTTCAACGTTGAATGTGGGCAGTCTTGAGGGCTATTAAGAGCCATTCTTCCGCAAGGTCTTGGAGGACATTCTTTAGACTAGACACTTCATATTCATGACTCTTAATTACACTTCTAAACAGAATACAATCCCTAATAGACATCAAGAAGAAGTCTATTGACCTATAATAAGATCTTTCTCATGAAACCCATGAAGTAAGTACAACAAAAATACATTTTATTATCTGTCTTCTTATTTACATAAATTCATAATTTCATAGTCAATATGAAGACCGATCCTACTTACACTTTTCAATAATATAAACTTTGATGGTACATTAAGCCTTTGACATATCCTCGGGCATGGAGTCTTTAAAAAAATTTAGGTGCAACTTTCAATGGTCAACAATCTTGTTGACCACATTTTGTCAACGACCCCATAGCAATACACCCCCATTTTTTTCAAATGGGATTCATCATGTTCGACGTGTTCATGCCATTCAGACTTCATCATCAGTCGGCAGTTTTATAAATGATCTAAATCCATTCTGCATGTTTATGATGTAAGTGATCTAAGTAAGACCACCATGTATGTAACAACCTAGGTAAGCCTAGTATTTTGGTGACGATTTCTATCCTAGGAGGTTTTTTGTCTCACTGATTCATTTGTGTTTCTCGACACAAGTGATCGGAAGAGTTTTCCCCTCTAGCTTCACCCCAAAGCTAGGGTGGATTTTTTCATCAAGATGCTAAGTGAGTCCTAGTGTTTTCTATCGAGTCTTTGTAAAAGTAGTTTGGGAATAATCCTAGCTAATTGGCTAGATTATTTTATTACAAACTACTTGGTCTACTAGATCATGTTTTGAGTCGCAGAATTGGGTAGCTATTTGAGGGTCTATCACGAATGGGTTTTCCCCCTTCGTGTCAAAATATATTTATCTTATGTAAAGAGGGTTGGAAAAATAATTAAATCCCCTCTCAGTCAATTAATTAAATTTTCTGGCCAAATTAATTAAAATCCTAAGCCATAAATTTAATTAATTCTAAGTCCTAAGTAAGTTAAAACTCTTCAAAGGCAAAATTCGTGGGTTGTGGAAAAATAAATTTTTAAAGGTCCCAGGCCAAGGGAATATTGAGAATTTCAAGAAGTTTTGGACCCTTGGACCCTGGTGGTTAAGTCAAAGTTAAAAATTTGAGGTAATTAACTCAAAAATATTATTTTTGAGTTAATTAAAATGAAATTAAATGATAAATTTGAATTTCCTCAAAAATTTATAATTTCGACGGTCGAGATTAAAATATGATTTAATCTTTTTCGATGATCGAGATTGCTTTGACATGGATCAACCGAACTAGCCGTTGGAGATTTTATCTTATAAATTAGAGCTCTTTGTCAGCCTTTCAGTCATCCGATCTCTGGATCATGCACTCACTCTTGAAGCTCTCCTGTAATATTTTCTGGAATAATATAAACGAAGACTTTGGGGTTTTATTTTGATGGTGGTGTTCCTCTTCAGCATTTTATGGTAAACTTGTTCTTAATATTCTGCTGGTGATCCTTTTAATGGATTGTTGATTAATGGCTCTTTTTGAGTAATCTATTGCACAGGTATCTTACTTAGGTTACTGGATCTAGGGTAAGAATATTAATTGTGGAGTGTAAAAACTCTAGTAAACTTGATAAATATATATTATTAATGATGATAGATAAGAGATTATTACAATGAGGGATCGCCTAGGCTTTAAATATAGCCTCAAGGTGTCCCTTGGCGAAGGGCATGATCTTTGATCATGCCCTTTCAGTTAATAAAACCTAATATAACTATATCTAACTAATAATTAATAAAATATTCATAACATTGCCCCTCTCTTAAGATGCTTTGTCCTCAAAGCATACGTAATGATGGACAATGTTGACGAATGTCTGGTTTTCTCAAGCGATGAGCTCTTGCGTCCCACATTTTAAAAAGATCATGGAGCATCTTCTCGAGTTCAATCTTTTGGTGATGTGGATAGTGACAAGATTTGATATTGACAGGGTCAGATCCTATTCCTGGTACTGCTGGTGATTCTTCTTTGTTCCTTTTTAGATTTAGAGGTGGGTTACCAACAATTATTGTCTGATGTAACTTCTCCTCATCATCAAATGCTTCCTTCCTAACAACTGTATCTGCTTCATCACCGAAGGCCTTAACAGCTTCTGGCGCTATATCAGTGGCTTCGGATGTGTTTGTCGCTTCACATGTTTCGTTAAATTCTGGGGATGGAACATTTTGTTGTTTATAAACATCTGTATCTTCATCGTGACGTGGGGAATCGGATTTTTCCTGATGCTCTTCTGAGTTCCTTGAATCTGCGGAATTGTTTTGTTGATTTTGTTCCATGTTAGGAATTATTGGTTTTTGCATTAGACCTAACTTGTCCATGATGGCATTAAATTTCTGCAATATTTTGTTCTCGTTGTCCTTAGCCTCCATTTGTTTTAGCCATATTTGCCTTTTTATCTGATCAACCGTCATCATTGATAAAGACATACTAAACATGTACGAGGTGGGAAATAGTTTTCTGCCAGTTTTTCTTTTCCCTTTTTTTTTAAAATTAATTAATTAATTAATATTTAATTAATTAATTAATAATTTTTTTTTTAACTATATAATTATTATATATATATAATTTTTAATTAAAAATTATATAATATATATAATTTAATTATATAATTATTATATATATATAATTATTAAATGAGAATTATATATATAAATGAATTATATAATTATAATATATATATAATTATCAATTTAACTATATAGTATATATTTTATATAATTAAAAAAAATCGTGTTTTTTTTTTTAAAAGTGTGCCCGTTCCGTTTAAACGACACACTGTTTCATATAATTTTAACAAATCGATTATTTATATATCGATGCTCAGCCCGTTTAAAACGATACACCTGTTTCATATAATTTTAACAAATCGATTTTTTATATATCGATGCCAGCCCATTTAAAACGACACACCTGTTTCATATAATTTTAACAAATCGATTTTTTATATATCGATGCCAGCCGTCACACTGTTTCACGAATTAAAAAACGTGATTTTTGTTTTTTGCTGACCGAAACGTGTTTATGTGCTGCGGTGGAGAAGCAACAGGGAAGATGGCGGACGGGCGGAAGACAGGTGGGACAGGAAAAAGGCGGCGGAAGATGGCTGACAGGGCCGGCGGGGAAGACGTAGATGGCGGGGAATGGATTTTCGATTTCCTTTTTTAAAAAACTTTCGATTTCAGAAAATTGGGGCGGATGACAGCGGAGGCGGAAGTGTATTACCGTGAGGGAGAAAGGTCTGAGCCGATAGGTGACAGTTGTTTGAGCTGCTACAGGTGAACAGACTTCAAGTAATAGTCGACTGCTATCACAAATTGGAGCCTTAAATAAGGTCCTACAGGTGGCAATGTAATCCGAGGTATGGTGTCTACTGTGTCTGTAGTGAAGAGTATCAGATTTTAATCCCTTTCAATCGAACGATATCTATATCACGCTTATAGCAAAGTGTATAAGACTTGCGACTTGCTATTATTTCATTGTCCTCGGCTGCGGTTACGCTGCTATCTAACAGCAATTTCTTAGATAAACGAATTCAATAAGGATGTGGATGGCACACACACAAATATAAAACAACTCCGACGTCCGGAAAATATGGAACGGTGTTGTCTAACGATGTTAGAATTTTGTTTGGATGATGAATGGAGTGTAATTCTCTATAGATTTCTTGAGATATGTTAAAACAGTTCTGTGTGCCAAAAACCGCACTGTTATAGGTGATTGTCCCTCCTTATTAGACCGAGTTATAGTTCAAATGTGATTGTCTTGAAATCTGCAATTATTGGACTTGTGATCTGAGCTATAAGTTTTCAATGTTTATCACAGGTCCAAGAGTGACAGGTTCTCTGCAAATGATCCGAGATCTTTAACAGGAGTAATCCGAGCCTCAATAAGTGTGCTGGCCGTGGGTAATTCTGGACTATGTAGTTCTTGGACTATTTGCAGAGAGGAGGGTGTTTGCCGTGACGGGGAAGGCGGGTTTAAGTGGATATTGCAATCTGCAATTCTAGAATTCTGTAATTCCTGGGTGATCACACAGATCCCGAAGAGCGATGGCTCTGATACCAATGGAGTGTAAAAACTCTGGTAAACTTGATAAATATATATTATTAATGATGATAGATAAGAGATTATTACAATGAGGGATCGCCTAGGCTTTAAATATAGCCTCAAGGTGTCCCTTGGCGAAGAGGCATGATCTTTGATCATGCCCTTTCAGTTAATAAAACCTAATATAACTATATCTAACTAATAATTAATAAAATATTCATAACAAATTGGATAGAGTTAATAGTTATCTCTAGCTCTGGAAGATTTTATGTTTTATCACTATTTCTCTATTAATCTGACAGTTTATCTCTAAGTTTGCAAAAATATTCCAGATTTAGAATTGAGCTTTTGGGGAAGTCCTAGTTTGGACCAGCTGACTCCCAAGGAAATAAGATCTGAAGAGCCCTCTGGATCTAATTCCCCGGGCTTATCTTAAATTTCGTTTTTTGCAAGGTTCTTTACTGGGCTTGTGCCTCTCTCTTAATTTTTATTTTTTTGAATTGTGTTGAACGGTTTTAAATCTGGCCAAGAGGGTTTCTAATCTATAAAATAGCGTAAATTCTACAAATTTTCGCTAGGGTGTAAGGGTTTATTTTCTGTGCCTAGTTTCTTTGGTTTTGGATTCCTCGTTTTTCTGGTTTTGTACAGGTTTTACAGAGAGATTCTCAGAAAAATTTTAGATCTGAGCCAGATCTAGGCCCTAGAGGGTAAGATCTGGCCTCAAGATCCTTTTGGATTTCAGATCTGGGCGTGATCTTGCCTCAAAGTGTAAATCGCAGGTGCATTTAAAAATCTGAGTTACACTGGTAAAATTATTGCTAGGTGAAGAATTATTTTTGTTCACTGGTTATGCCTGAATGATCTGTAGCAGCGTTTCTGTGTCATCCCTGACCCCTGTGCGAAATATCTTCTCCACGCTGCCTACGTCATTCCTTGCTTGTTGCTTATGTCTGTACGCTGGCCCTCCCTCACATTTTCTTTAACGATGTCCATCTGCTATCCTTTACGCTTTTCCTACCTATGTGTTCCGCAGCCCTTTAACAGCTCCTCCCTCCTCCTATCGTCGATCCCATGCTCGCTAGCTCCTCACGCCGTCCGTACGTATCTTCCTGTTCGACCTGCACAAACCAAACTCATCAAACATTAGCATAGCGCTTTTAAACTTTTATGTTTTACGATTTTTTATTTTGAATTTTTATGGTTTGACATTTGAAAGTTTAAAAGAATAAAAACAAATAAAACATTTTAACTTTAGATTTTAAATTTTTTAACTTTAGATTAGTTTTGTTTTATTTCTTTAAAAGTTTAGTTATAAATTCTGATGTAGCATTTACGTTTATTTTTTTAGGATTGACTTTTTTAATATTTAGACCTTCGGGAAAATTTTAAAAAATAATATATATATATATATATATATATATATATATATATTACTAACACTTTTTTAACTTTTTAGATTTTGTATTTTATGACTTTCATTAACTTTATGTTTTAGACTTTATCTTTTTGGGTTTCTAAACTTTAGTTTTAGATTAATTTTAGATTCATATTTGTTGAGAAAAATATAAAAAATAAAAAACATAAAAATTTAAAAAATTTAAATTTAATTTATTTATTTCTTTTAATAACTTAAAGAAATTTTGTTTTAAATTTTGTATGATAGTGGTCTTGGGACGAATTATTCCATAGTCAAAGGTGAGTTTTTATTTTAAATTTTATCTAAATTTTGACTATAGGAAAATTTTGATTTCTGAATTGGAATTACTTAGAGTATCATTTAAATTCAAAATTATTGGAAATATCCGACATTTAAATTCGATGGTACTCTCATGATAATATTTTTGTTTCAAATTTAAATTGTTGGTTCAAAGTATTTTTACGCTTAGCTGTGGTTGATGATCATTGAGCTATCTTCAATTGTGGTTTTAAGTTGCTTGAAATTGGTGATTAATTGCTTCAGTCAACTTTGAGAATATTTCAAATGATGATAAATTACATGTCTTTATCAAACACTGTTAATGCATAATTGTGGGGGTGTTTTATCAAATATCATTGTGCTGAATTGATTTTTCATAGCAGTAGTTACATATCAATTACTTGACTTTAATTTCATAACGAGATATTTTGACTCCATAAGGCACTGGTTTTAAAGTTTCAAATATAATTGGATCTGTAAAATCTCGTTAATCTTAACAAGTACTTGGTCATTTAACTGTCTCCTGAATTGGTTGATTTACAACCAGTTCTACTTCTTCATTTTTCGTTAGGGTCTACCTCCCTTAGTCTGCAAAGAGACAGCTTAGATAGAGAGATTGGGGATCAGGGTAACAGCCCCCGATCTGAGACGTTGTCGCAGTGCCTAGCAATTATGTGCGACAACAAGGCTCTATATTACATTTAACCTTTTATAATTTTTTAACTAAGCAGACATGTAAATGACTATAGCATCGCCTGCATAATGGGTTGTAGAGCACCTCTCGGCGCAATAAGATAAATTGTCCTAGAGATTCAATTGCAGTCTTTAAATCAAATTCATATGAAGTTGGAGATTAAGTCACAATGTTCGGCTACTTTTCTTCATTAAAATTGAAATTCGTCGAATTTCAAGAGATGGTGAGCTATTTCATTCAACTTCATTCATTATATTTGACTAAATCTAATTTCTATAATTTGAGACCTAATTTCCATAGTTTGATTCTTGACACTTAAATTTGCCTATAATTTCATTTTTTTAAGGAGAAATTTGTTAAAAGTTGTTTAATTCTCATAATTGTAGGAATATTCAAATTTACAGTTTATGGCTAAGCCTCGAAGATTTCCTACAACAGTTAAACTAGTGTTGCATATATAAATTTACAGTTTATGGCTAAGCCTCGAAGATTTCCTACAACAGTTAAACTAGTGTTGCATATATTGCTATAATATTGGAATTATCGTGATATTATCAATGAAATCCACCTTGTCGATATTATTGCTAGTATTTATCACAATAAATTGGCTATTTCAAAATTATCATGATATTTCAAGAAATTATCGCGAGTCGAACGAAATTATTGCCCTATTTTGCCGAATTTCATTTTTAAATGTTTGATTTTAGTTTTTTTTATCATTTCAGTTTTTCACTTGCTCGGATTGAGCTTTGAGATGTATAGTGACCTTGTGAACTAACTATAACCAACGAACAAAGGGAATTCTATAGATTTTTTTGCCATTAGTTGAGTATTAGTGGAGTGGATATCTATTGCAATATACCATTTCCACAATTCCAGGTACGCAAAAATAAAATTTATAAAAAATAAATAAATTTAAAAATTTTTAAAAAAAAAACTCCTTCATTTTCTTTGTTTTTCAAGATCTACTATAGGGTATGTGTTAATTTTTGGCAACTAGATCCAAACTCCATGTTGCACTGCTCATATGACGATGGTCATATTTTTGTTGGATTCCTCTTACAGAGAGGTGCAAGATTGATCTAAAGATCATCTTGATCGAATGAGCAGAACATTGATTTTGAATTTATTTTCCACATGTGCAAGGTCGGCCAGATTTATCCCACATGCCTAAGAGATGTGTCACACACCTTCATTGATGGATATAAATTGGAGAGACTTGGAGGTCATTTTCTCATCATCTCATCAAACATTCTCTCTTTGTGATCTGATTGGTTCGATAGCCTTTGGAGGCCTTTTTCTTCTCACACGTGTGGAGCGAAGCTGTTGTTTTCTGTGCTGACTTGTTTAGGTCTTGCTGTTGTTTTCTGCGCTGATCTATTTAGGGTTTGCTATTGTTTTCTACATTGATCTGTTTAGGGTTTTACTGTTGCAGCGTTGACTGTGGTCAACCCTTGGTCGTTTGACCTCAATCTTCTGCACAAATTCTGATTTTAGGAGGTCATACAGCTAGGCACTATGATCGAGGAATTCTG
The DNA here is from genome assembly GCA_034641835.2 of Pinus albicaulis. Classification (NCBI taxonomy): domain Eukaryota; kingdom Viridiplantae; phylum Streptophyta; class Pinopsida; order Pinales; family Pinaceae; genus Pinus; species Pinus albicaulis. The sequence goes on from CM076582.1 coordinate 1,386,207,157, forward strand.
GGTTGTTTGACCGAGGCCCTAGTTTGCTGCGTTGATTTTTCTGAAGTTGCCTACATTGAATTTTCTGCGTTGTCCCTGGTTTGACTTGTGTTGACTTGTGATGAGTTGTCTTTGAGGGTTGTGGGTATAACACATGAAAGTGTTTGTTGACCGAGAAAGACTTTGTTGGTTAAAGCATCCTGCTGATCATCGTACTACAACAATATCTCGTATCTTTGCTAGACAAAAGGAATTGTAAATCTGATCTATATTTGGCTTGTCTTCTATTGATCTATTATTGTGTTCTATCAGCATTTTACTTTCAAGTTTATGTGATTGCTATCTTGTATTGGGCCTATGAAAGATTGAAGTAAAAGTGCATCAAGCATAGAACACCATTGTTATCTAAATTAAACATGGGATCAGAGCTAACGTGAAAACAATGTCCAAGAGTCCAAGCTGGTGTTAGAAGCTATCTTTGAAGGAAGAAATCCTATCAAGGACAAATGGCCTCCTCAACCTACAAGGGTTTCACAGCTGATTATAAATTGACTAATAAGTCTGATTATCACGCATGGAAGATGCCCTTGGATTTGGCACTAGAAGATCAAGATGTCATGGACTATGTACAGGGGAATATTCAAGAGCCTCCATCAAATGCAGTCGCTGCCACGAAGACCAAGTATAGAAAAGGGGAAATCAAAGCAAAGATGATCCTCCATTTATCTCAAGCTCAAGTCATTCGATTACAAGATGTGTTGTATGTACCCGATTTGAAGAAGAACCTTGTGTCCATTTCGACAATGGAAGACAAAGGGTTCAAGGTGGCATTCGTTGATGGAAAGGTACTTATCTGAAAAAAGAACTTCAAGGAAGCTCTTTCTATTGGTTTTAGAGTTAATACACTCTACCAAGTTGGAGGAAGTCCATTGAGGGCTATGACGTGATACAACTCTTCAAACAGAGTTATGGCACCGGAGGTTTGCATACCTTCATTACAAAGCCCTTCTCGAAGCAAGGAAGGTTTTGAAAGGGATGCCTAAATTGAGCGATGATCATGAAGGTATATGTAAGGGTTGTGCCAAAGGGAAGCATATAAGGGAACCATTCCCCTCAAGTGTCACAAAGACAACTGATATCTTGTAGTTGATACATTATGACTTATCTAGTATGCTACATGTGACATCCTTGGGAAGATTTTCCTATTACACGACTTTTACAGATGACTTCTCTCGCAAGACCTGGATATATTTTTTGAAGAAGAAGGACGAAGCATTCAAATGGTTTTGTACCTTCAAGGCCTTGGTGGAAAATCAAACTGAGAAGAAAATCAAATTTTTGAGGACCGACAATGAGACCGAGTACGAGTCAAATGAGTTTAATGATATTTGTAGAGAAGCTGGCATTAAGAGGGAGACCACAACTGCGTACACTCCTGAGCAAAATGGTGTTGCTGAAAGAAAGAACATGAACATTGTGGAAGTTGCCCGCGCCATGCCATGTGACCAAGGTATTCCGAAGTTTCTATGGGGAGAAACCGCAAACAATGTTGTGTATGTTCAAAAAAGATAACGGCATTTCGCTCTGGACTCCACAACTCCCGCAGAATTCTTCTCTGGTAAGAAACCTGATGTGTCTCATTTTAGAGTTTTTGGTTGTCCTGTTTACTTTCATGTGCCAAAAGAAAAGAGAAGCAATCTGGATGCTTCTGAAAAGAAGGGAATGTTTATGGGCTACAATGAAACTTCGAAGGCATATAGAATCTATGTGCCTGGTCAAAAAGGAGTGGAGATATGCCACGATGTCACCTTCGATGAAGATGACGCCCTCAAGAAAGTAAGAAATCTTCCTAGCTCCAAGGAAGACAGAAGATGAAGAAGCGGAGTAGCTGTAAGAGCCGAAGGATGACCTGATGCCCGATGTTGAAGGACCTATGGATCCCATTGATCCACCTCCTTCAAATAAGAGGGACCCTCATGGCTTAGGGATACTCTCGAAGATGTTGAGAGACATATTGCCCCAAGGGGGATATTCCGTGAAAGCAAGAAGCTGAAAAGATACCAAGGGTATCTAGCAGCCATGAGTACGATAATACAATCTGAGCCTGGAACATTTGAAGAAGCCGTAAAGCATCAAGTTTGGAAGGATGCTATGCACGAGGAGTATGAGTCCATTATGAAAAATGATGTCTGGGAAGTAGTCCCAAGACCGAAGGACATATCTATTGTCACCTCGAAATGGTTGTATAAGATCAAGCACGGATCTGATGGAAGTGTTGAAAATTACAAGGCAAAATTTGTTGCCCGAGGCTTCTCTCAAAAACAAGGCATAGAATATGATGATATGTTTGCACCTGTGGCTCGTTATACCACTATTCGATCTATTATTTCCCTTGCTGCTACGCAAGGATGGAGTCTACATCATATGGATGTGAAGACCGCTTTTCTGCATGGACCTATAAAGGAAGAGGTGTATGAGGAGACACCTCTGGGGTTCGAAGTCCGAGATAGAGACACCCATGTATGCAGGTTGAAGAAAGCCCTCTATGGGTTGAAGCAAGCCCCCAGGGCTTGGTACGAGAGGATAGATAGCTACTTGATGAAGTTGGGCTTCACTCAAAGTAATGTTGATGCGAACCTTTATTTTAAGGTTGATAGAGAAAGGCCTCTCATTTTGGTTCTCTATGTGGACAATCTCTTCCTCAGGTGTTGACCCTCTCATTCATCAGTGTAAGAGGGAGCTAGCTTCCGAGCTTGAGATGAAAGACCTAGGACTGATGTACTACTTCCTAGGCTTGGAGGTCTGCCAGAGGCCAACCGAGATTTTCCTTTCTCAAGGAAAATATGTCGTGAAGCTGCTGGAGAGATTTGGTATGATGGATTGTAAGTCTATGTCGACACTGATGGAACTCAACTTTAAGAAGTTGAGTGGACACGCTATTGGGCCCATGCTAGCAAATCCTACCGAGTATCGACAACTCGTAGGGGCCCTGATGTTCTTAGTGAACTCTCGTCCGGACGTATGTTTTGCAGTGAACACTTTGAGTCAACACATGGTTGATCCTCATCACATTCACTAGATTGGTGCCAAGAATCTGTTGAGATATCTTCAGGGCACAATCAACCATGGGTTGAGATACACTCCCAGGAGTTTGAGACTCCATGGATATACTGATGTCGATTGGGCTGGCAGTGTGGTGGATCACAAGAGCACATCTGGATGTTGCTTCACTTTGGGTTCTGCTTCGATATCTTGGATGAGTAGGAAGCAAAAGTCGGTGGCTTTGAGTACCGCTGAAGCCGAATACATTGCAGCGAGTATGGCCTATTGTGAAGTTGTTTGGTTGTGAAAGCTCTTTAGTGAGCTATTCGGGCATGTGCTAGATACCACCGTTATCCTTGTGATAACGAGAGTGGGATTCGTCTTTTTGAGAATCCCGTGTTCCACAATCGATCGAAGCATATTGATATTAGGTAACACTTTATCCGTAATATGGTACAGCGAGACGCAATAAGGCTCGATCATATAGGAACTGATGAGCAGGTCGTGTATATTCTCACAAAGCCCCTGGGGAAGGTCAAGTTCCTAACCTTCTGTGAGAAGCTTGGAATCATGGAAAGACCTTATTCTGAGGGTCCTACTTGAGTTGGACTATGAGCTCTGGGAGCTCCAAGGGGCCTGAGGATAGCTTCTTGGAGCTATAAGCACATACGAGGCTAGGCTTGTCGAACCTTGTTGTGCTTCTGCCCCACCGTTATGATATTGAGTTGGCTCGCCTCTCTCTGATTTGTGCCCCACACGCATCCTACCCATGGAGTTTTGGACTCATGGGAAGTACCTCTCATTTGGCCAATGAGGTGGGAAATGTGGATAGAGACCATAGCAAGACCGATGGACACATCGGAGATTGTCGTACTCTTTATGTCTAGGATGGCATGTGTCCAACACCTTGATCTGGGATCAAGTATGATGAGGTTTTATCCTCTAAACAAACTTCGGGTCAGTAAACTAACTTCGGGTTAGTAGGAGACTCTTTTTGAGTCTCAGAGAGGTTTTTACCTCTAAGCTTACTTCGGGTCAGTTGTGTGTGATGTCTTTGCGACTCACCTTTTGTTCTGAAATGAAGAGCCAGCAAAGCAAGTTACGGCGGGATGACGCACGATGTTTGGTTTGGTACATTGATGGATGGCACTTGTGGACAGATGGAGTTCTCCCTAGTTCAGAGGGAGTGTTAATTTTGGGCAACTAGGTCCAAACTCCATGTTGCATTGCTCATATGACGATGGTCATATTTTAGTTGGATTCCTCTTTCAGAGAGGTGCAAGATTGATCTAAATATCATCTTGATCGGATGAGCAGAACATTGATTTTGAATTCATTTTCCACATGTGCAAGGTCGACTAGATTTATCCCACATGCCTAAGAGATGTGTCACACACCCTCATTGATGGATATAAATTGGAGAGACTTGGAGGTCATTTTCTCATCATCTCATCATACATTCTCTCTTTGTGATCTAATTGGCTCGATAGCCTTTGGAGGTCTTTTCCTTCTCACACGTGTGGAGCGAAGCTGATGTTTTCTGCGTTGATCTGTTTAGGGCTTGTTGTTGTTTTCTGCGTTGATCTGTTTAGGGCTTGCTACTATTTTTTGCGCTGATCTGTTTAGGGTTTTTCTGCTGCAGCGTTGACCAACGTTGACCGTGGTCAACCCTTGATTGTTTGATCTCAATCTTCTGCAGAAATTCCGATTTTAGGAGGTCGTACAGTTGTGCACTAAAATCGAGGAATTCTTGGATGTTTGACCGAAGCCCTAGTTTGCTGCATTGATTTTTTTGAAGCTACCTGCATTGACTTTCTGTGTTGTTCCTGGTTTGACTTGCGTTGACTTGTGATGAGCTGTCTTTGAGGGTTGTGGGTGTGACACATGAAAGTGTTGGCTGACCGAGAAAGACTTTGCTTGTTGAAGCATCCTGTTGACCGTCGTAACGCAACAATATCTCATATCTTTGTTGGACAAAAGGAATTGTAAATCTTATATATATTTGGCTTGTCTTTTATTGATCTATTATTGTGTTCTATCAGCATTTTACTTTCACGTTTATGTGATTGCTATCTTGTATTGGGCCTTTGAAAGATTGAAGTAAAGGTGCATCAAGCATAGAACACCATTGTTATCTAAATTTAACAGTATGCAATGTTCATTAGACATTAGCGGAAATTTCAACCTAAAAGTGCCCATTAAATTTTCATATAATTTCCATGTCATAATACAAAAACCAATCAAAATCCTTTAAATTTAGACAGAAGTACATGTCCTAAATAATTTTAAATTGCCTAATTTGGGTATCCGTGAAACATTTTATTATTAATTTGGGTATCAGTGAAATATTTTATTTTTAATTTGGATTTTCATGACATATATTATTTTTAATTTGGGTATTCATGAAATATATTATTGATGTTATTTACCTACCTTACCCATATGAATTTGAATATCGAAAAAATTATTAATGAAATGTAAATCTTGATATTAGTGAAAAAATATAAATTAAAAATGTGGGCCCATTTGGCATTAATAACCACACTCCAAAAGAAAACCAAAAAAAAATATTCAAATATAAAATATATATAGATAGTTAAATATAAAATATAAATAGAGAAAGTTATAGTTAAATATAAAATACATAAATACTTAAAAATGTATTCCAGAAAGGACAAATTACTGGATTCTGGTCAAAAATATAAATATATAGTTAAATATAAAATAGCTAAATTTAGTTAAATATAAAACAGTTAAATAGTTAAAATATAAAATAGTTCAAAAAAATGTATTCCAAAAAGGACAAATTAGCGGATTCCGGCAAAAAATATAGAATATATAGTTAAATATAATTAAATATAAAATAGTTAAATAGTTAAATAAATAAATAAATAAATATTAAATAGATAAAAAATGTATTCCAAAAAGGACAAACTACTGGATTCTGGCCAAAAAATATATTCCCGGTAAAATTGTGGTTGTAGTAGACAATGTCATTAAAAAACACCGAAAAATAGTTAAATATAAAGATTTATATAGACAGTTAAATATAAAATAGACATAGACAGTTAAATTTAAATATAAAATATATATATATATATATAGAGAGAGAGAGAGATATACAATTATTTTAATAAAAATGCCATATATTGAGGGATTTCAATAAAAGTAAAAAATTAGAAATAATATATTAAAAAAAATTATTAAATCTCGTGCTAATAAATACTATGGGACATAGGTAAAAGTAAAGTAATATTAAAAAATTGTCTACATGGTATTTTTTACTAATTTCTTGATTTTTCCTTAAGAGGCCACTTTTAGGCTGAAATTTCTTCTAATATAGGATTTAATACTTATGTAGCTAGGGTATTTTAATAGGAGCATTTTTCATGCTTTTTCAATTGGTGGATTTGTATTCTATTTCAGAGTTTGTAATTCTAAGTTTATCTCGTTTTTTTCTCCCATAGGTTTACAAATTAGACTAGTGCTCTAGACTCTACAAACTCTACACAATCCAAGAATCAAAATGCCAAATCCATTAGATCCAATGTGGGAGTATGGTCTAACCTATGAGGGTCATAATAGAATGAGGTTGAATTGCGAGCTATGCGGTATGGAAATGTTTGGTGGAATTAGTCGTTTGAAATACCACCTTGCCAGAATACCAAGGAATGAAGTGGATATTTGCCCAGTAGCCACGCTAGAAATTATCCATATTGCAAACCAATCCATTTTTCAAATGCATAAGAAGAGAGATCAAAAGGAAGAAGCAAGGCTTGAGCTTGCAAATAAATCAACAAGCTTCTCAGCAATGGGGAAAAGCCACTCCTTGGGCAAACCTTCTACAATGTTTGGCATTTCAGGATCCTCACCTTTCTTTGCGCCAAGATCCATGCCTGGAGGGAAACCTTCAACCTTCTATTCGATGAATGGTGAAATCGAAGGAGAAGGAATTGGCTGACAAAATTGTGGCCAAATACTTTCTATGGAGTGACATACCATTCAAAATTGCCAAGAACAACCCATTCTACCATTCCATGTTTGAAGTCGCTGCCATTGTTGGTACGAGCTACAAGGACCCTTCTCATAATGACTTGAGAGGGCATCTCCTTCAAGGGGAAAAGGTAGATCGCACAACAAGATTAGTTGAGTTGAAAGAATCATGGGAGATCACAGGATACACTATTATGTTAAATGGTTGGACACATTGAAAGGGTAGGTCCATTCTAAATTTCTTGGTTAATTGTCCCAAGGGGACAATGTTTTTCAAATCTATTGATGCATCTGCATATGTTAAAGATGCACAGTTATTATGTGAATTAATGGATAACTTCATTCAGGATATAGGTTCGCGGTATGTTGTCCAAGTCATTACAGACAATGTTGTTGACTACGTTGTTGCTGGCAAGTTGCTCATGGAGAGGTTTAGAACCTTATATTGGACTCCTTGTGCTTCACATTGCATTGATTTGATACTAGAGGACATGCGAAAAAATCCTTGTATCAAGGAAATTGTTGAGTCGGCTAGAAGTATTACAAAATATATTTACAATCATACATTTGTTCTAACACTCATGAGACAGTTCACAGGGGGAAAGGTGTTGGTTCGTCCTACTATCACATGTTTTGCAGCTAGCCTCATTTCTCTTCACAATTCGATGTTGGAATTGCAGAGGATGTTTCTCTCAAATGAGTGGAATGCTTATGTCTATAGCACAAAAGAGGATGGGAAAGCCATAGCCCAACTTGTGAGACACAACCAGTGTTTTTGGATGGGAGTGGAGGAGTTGTGTGCTATCAGTGAACCTTTAGTAAAGGCTCTCAGCTTGGTTGATGGAGAGAAGCCCGCAATGGGCTACTTGTATGAGGCCATGGATAGGGCCAAGGAAGTTATCGATCAATACTATGACGACAAGGGGGAAGAGGGATTCACTAGACCAGATGAGATATGGGGTGTTATTGATGAGTGATGGAACAACACTCTCCATCATTCGATTCATGTAGCAAGGTTCTACCTCAACCTTGCATTCTCTTATGCATGTGGATTCAAGTTTGATGCAGAGGTTATGGATGGATTCTACCGATGTATTCAGAGGATGGTGTTGACTTCCACTAAACGCACTGAGATTTCCAAACAAATTGAGGTATATAAGTTGGGTTCTGGGAAATTTAGGTATGATACGGCTATCCAAGACAGGACCGCATGGATGCCAAGTAAGCAAAAAGTAAAATTTATTTCAAATTTAACATTCAAATTTCAATGTGTTTCCTTTCTAAGTTTCTATGACTATCTATGATTCTATTTGAATCTTGACATTTGTTACTTAATGGAAAATTGAAATACAAATCATTGTATTTCTTTGGAAAGTTGAATCCTTTCCATTTATTTGTTGTAGTGTTTGGTGGACAAACTATGGTAGAAGGGTCCCAGAGTTGCAAAAACTTGCTATTCGAGTGCTAAGTCAAACTTGCAGCTCTTCAAGGTGTGAGTGCAACTGGAGTGTCTTTGAAAAGATACACTCCAAGAAGCGCATTTTATATAAGTTCATTAATTTAATTTATGGCATATGTGGGACATCATCTTGAATCCTGATAAAGTGATTCCTCTAATGATTAATCACAAAATGCTCCTCATGCAGGTTACATGTCCACCAGCTCAATGACATTGTATATGTCTACTACAATCTCAGGTTATGGGTCAGGAAAATAAACAAAGTACCTGAAATAGATACCATTTCATTGGAGGCACTTGACACCACGAGTCCGTGGAGGGTGGAGACCGAGAGGCCTATCATTGAGGAGGCACCTAAGTGGTTGGAGCAAGAGGAGGAGGAGGATGCTCCACTTATAGGAGAGACAGATTTAGAGCAGGGGGGGGATCTGAATTTGAAAGTGTGCAAGAGATATAGCCACTATAACCACGACCACCTACACAGAGACTACCAACTAGGGGAAGAGGCAAAAGACATCCCACTTCATCTTCCAAATTTTCCCCAAGAGTTTCACACGTCCACCTATAGCTTCTAAAGGAAGAATGACACCAATGACCTTTTCCCGTAAAAGGGGTAGATAGAATCGTTGAAACTTGACATTTTAGTGCATCATGATTAGCCTTGTAGGCTTGTAGTATCTAGATGCCTTATGATGATCATCTCATGACATGCACCTTTTAATTTTGATGCAATTTTCCTTGATCTTATTAAGACTTGTGACTCAAGAGTGTCAGAACAGATATCATATTTCAGTATGATGTTTGATGTACCACTTGGCATCTCATACATTTTATATAGTAGTTTTATCTTCATATATATGTGACAATGTGTTTATTTGATGCTGAGAAGTTTAAAATTTTGAAAAAAAAAAAGTATTTTTTATTTTTTTAAGTTTCTCGATAATTTCCAATAACTTCCCTGATATTGCCGATAATATAAATTTTGGATCCTCGGCGATAAATTGTCGATAATGATAGATGTAACATTGAGTTAAACACATTATTTTAGATAACTTCCAAAATGGTACTGGCACATTGTGTGTCTTTCCCCAAGATAAATCCAAGACATTATTAACACTAGCATTTTCAGCCAAGCCACCAATACTTGCAGGAGAGTACATTACGCATGAAAAATGAGAATTAAGTTGCCTAAATTGAATTATAAAAACAGTTTGCTTTCTACTGACGTGGCATGTGCATCCTCCATATGTACAATACCACAGTTATATAGATGTTGGCAATGTTATCTATTTTATCATACATATCTAAATGTGAGATCGTGAGGTAATGAATCGATCGTCGCTATAATGGGAAATTCAAATGTCATTACCCAATCAAAGCACTGGATCATGAATGCCCATTCATTGCCCCTGTTATGTTGGGTTGCACCAAGTAGAACTTGAAAACCCCATGGCCCAATGCACAAAGCGCTCACAAAGTTTTCAGAATTCCAAAAGTCAATAGGGCATTCTAGAACCTTTCTCTCTCCTCTCTCTACATTCTATATCTCATAAACTGCAACCTTGCGTGGAATTGTAAAAATGTTGCTTGCATGATGAAAAAAAAATTGTAACAGGCCTAGGCAACCAGGGACCTTGTCATCAAGTGAGTCCACTCTAGAGTGTTTTTCTTACTTAGCTAATTATTCGTGTTTTTTAACGACGAATAACTAGTTGAGTTTTTTCACTCATAGATACCCCCAAAATTGAAGTGCAACTTGATGGTGGGGCATTGGGTCCATCCTAGTCTCCAAAGTCGATGTATATTACCATGCTAGGTCATCTAAAGTGTCCTAGAATTTGACTAGGTCTAGGTTGGATTTTTTAATCATTAAAAAATTCCTGCAAGACGAGATTTTTTAATAAAATTGTATGTAAATTATAAATAAGTGATGCCAAAAGATGTTGGGGGTGTCTGAGTACTCAAAATTCATCATCTCCACCTCAACATTCTTTTAAGACACACTTTGGGGGTCAAAAAATCAATTTTAACCCCTCACAATCCACTCTTCCTAAGTTTAGTGGATAGTGGTGAAAAAATCAGAAAAATTAAAGAAGTTGTGGAGAAATTAAATATTTCCATAAGTCAAAAGGAGTGGAACTGACATGGAAAATACAAGTCAAATCAAGTTGAAGTCAAAATGATGATTCGACAACCATCTCATCACAACAAATTGAGGGGTCCATAAACCCAAGTCAATGAGCAGTTAAGGGGCCCACAAATTACCAAGACATGGGCCAAGATTAAGGCTCATAAATTATTTGAGCAAAGGTTGATTAAAGTCTAATTTTTAAGAAGAGTGAGTGGTGTACACCCCACCTCACTCCTCCTTGGTGCTCCATGTATATTCATTTGCCAGTTAACAGCTCATATGCACAACAAGAAGGAGAGAACAAGCACAGTAGTTAATTAACACATTTGGGTGGATTATAATGTGGAGATTGGTTTCCAGATTTAGTAGTGGCTTGCTCCTTAACACTCCACTCGCACCACATGTAACCACACATTAAAGCATTCAACATTAGCAACTTCCACACAATCCCAATGCATAATACGCATCAGTTTGAAGACACGGGTATTGAAGGTTTTTTTGTTATGATTTGTTGCCATATTTCAAGGGAGTTTGCTCAGCTACCACTCCACTCTTTGCACATTTGCCCACAACAGAGAATACACACAAGAAGTCAAGGTGATACATTGGGAAACAAAGGAATAGACTCAAAAATTCGTTGGACATATCTACAGCAATTTGGTGACACTCACTTCAGTCATCTCTACACTTGGATAGTTTCATTTGCTTCGTTGGCACTTGCCATCTCTCTTTTCATTGGGATTTTCTCTCAAATATCTATATATGTACATTGTAACCCTTTTGGGCTTCCATTAGTCATGGTTGGAAGCTCTAGGCTTAGTGAAACGCTATCAAATTTTGTACTATCTATTGCTATAAATAAAAAGTATTTGGGGGTTCAAAACTTTGGTGTGGATGTTGTCCTTGTTACCTTGAGGTATAATTTTTCTCATTGGTTATTGTGCTTTCATGTATACATCTTGCTGGTGATTTATTAATCATCATTTGTTGGTTCATTGGATAGATATTTGTGAATTAGTTTACAATTATCTTTGGCTTGTGAATCCTCTTGATAGGAGAGAGTTTGGATGTTTTTGGTTGAACAACCAAGTCCCTCTTACCAATGCACAAGTTAGTCGTTTGGTGCTAACAATCTCTTGCAAGTGTGTAGCCATTAGCTTGCCACAGGTTTTGTGAAGCTTGAAGTTGGGTAACTTCTTGCTTGAAGGAACCAATTCCAAGCACAAGGACTCAGGGACTCCTATCAAGCACTTTGGGAGTTGCCAAAGACAAATCATAAGGGAAGACACAAAGGGAGTTTCTCAGCCCTTTGTTTTTCCTTCCATCTTTCTAATATCACATTCTTCTCATTTATCTATTGTGCTACATTGTTAAATCAAGCGAATAAGGCTAAGTTTTGGGGACAATAGTACCATTTTTGTCCAAGAGGAGCTCATGCAAGTTACCTTCTTGGAAAAAGTAGTGTAGCTTAAGTGCATTTAGATCAATAGTTGTTTCAAAAAAAAAGCATTGCATGTGCTCAAGATTTCTAGCACTTTCTATTCTTTAACTTGCTTATTTGTTGACTTTTCTTTTTGTTGTCATATGGGACAGCTTGAAGGTAATCTTGGATTGGAGAAGTTTGAAGACATTTTGGAGAAGGAGAAGAAGAAACCAAGCTCAACATTGAGAAGCCTTTTCATATCAAAACTCTCCAAGGCAACAAACTCCTCTCTCTCACCTTTCTTTCCTCAAAGATCTCACAAGTTTTGTGAGTATTTGTAACTTGCAAATTTTATTTCCTTCAAGAATACAAGTTTCTCTCAAAAGATAACTTGTTTGTAACTTTACCATATAATAGTTTCTCTTGAGCATTTCATTGTAATTTGGGAAAGAGTAGTTTCCTTCAAGGAAGTAATGTGAACTCTTCCCAACACAAAAATTAGTCCCTCATTCTATAAGAGGGCACACTCAAACTGATAATAAAAATCTTATTTTCTCTGGGAGCTTCGCGATTTTCCCCTTGGTATCCCACTCCTCTCTTTTGAGAGAAGGGTCTCTCTTGCATGCTTGAATTGGTCATTTCTTTCATTTCTCTTTTTGCAATTTGGAAGTAGTTTGCTAATCTTTCTTATGTCCATTTCATACAAGCCTATTTCATGTTAATGCTCTCATATTGTTGATCTCATTTCCATAAAATGAAAGTATTTAATTTCATGCTTGTTCATTCAATTCACATGCAAATGTTCTATTTTCCATTTACATTTTGTTGAAAAATCTAGTGGCAACAAGTGTAGGTGATTTCTCTGCTTTTGATAATTGTGTGGTGTATTTTTACTTCACTAGATTAGCTTCTTCTTTCACTTATTTATTATTAGTGTTTTTCTTCATCAGACAGCGACAAAACCATAAAGGTAATAACAAAAGGATACAAGATATAGGTGATCAGCTAGGGCCAAAACCTGTCCACTCTGAGAGGAAAACCCCCAAGAATTCTTCTTCTTATAGAATCTTCAATTGACAAATTCCAAGACCTAGGCCCTTGACCAAGACTCCTTCAAGACCAAGTCAAACCTTGCCTCTTTTTTCCAAGTCAAATTAGCAACTTCTTTCTTGTCTTCAACTTCGGTCGTACAACACCTTGACTGCAACTTCGACCTCTCTTTCTCCAACATCGGCTTGCCTGAATTTCAACCTCTCTTTCTACAACTTTGGCCTGCCTACAACTTCTGCAATTTTGGGCCCTTCCTTCAAAACCCCTAGGCCACACGTGTAAAATAAAATGGAGAAATTTGCCTTCTTTTACCCTCACTTGGCCTCCTTCTTCTTCCTAGTGAAATCAGTCCTCGAAAATGGTCCTTATTGGCACAAATGCTTATCTCCTTGATAGTACTGCAACTGAGTTGTCTTATATCAGATTGAAACCCTTAATTTCTTTGCACGTGTGAAGTGTAGGAGGCCCAAAAGAGTCCCAAATGATTTTGGTATTCCTTCTCTTTTTCCTTCGCTATCTAATAGGATTCGTGTCTTCATTCCTTGCTCTTCTAGTCTATCCTTAGATGCTTGATCGATACCTCTTCAATGATGTTGATTCCTCCTATATATATAGGCTCCTCACCCATGCTATTAGCCCAACTTGACATTGTACCTAGGCCGACATGTCAACTTGATACACTGACTTGCTTCTTTCGAAGGTCGACTTGAAGTTTGCATCTTGAGTCATTTTTTACTTGGTCTTGCAGGGTCACTTGACTCTATTTTCACTCAAATAATTTTTCTTTACAATATGTAACAAGCCCAAGAAGGGCCTTTTGTTGGGTCAATTTACCGGGTAAACTAACACAACTATTTACTTATCAATCCGGGTTTGTAAAATTGGAAGCATGTCCAAAATATATGGATTTCAGATGTAGTCAATTTTAGAAGACAAATGTAGAAACTGAAAGAAATGCATATTACAAATATATTCTAGATTCTAAGATTTATGGAAATGCATATTACAAATATAAAATCTAACTAAGTAATTTATGATTCAATATGTAATAAGTGAGGGAAGAGGCTCCTAACTTAAGAGACCCTGATTGTCCTTCCCCACAGTACTACCTTCATGAACAGAAACCAAATAATTGATTAACAATAGTTTATGATGTATAAAAAGTATAAGAAGAGGCTCCTAACTGAGGAGGTCTAGGTTGTCCTTAACAATTCTATTCCAGCATTGTTACCATTGCATTAAAGGTAGAGATTCAAGAAATAACTCAAGCAAAGAAAAGAAGATGAATTTTAGTTGATGTTCTTGATCAGATAGATGGAGAATTTAACTTAAACTCTTGTTTGTCCCTTCATATGCAAATTAGAATTAAACCAAGAATCATCAGGAAACATAAGAAATCTTCACACATCTAAATCACTGAATAAATCTAAAGCAAAACTAATTCATGAAAATTATGCTAAATTAACCAAAAAGTGTACTTAGCTTGGTGTGGGAGCCCTCCACCATTGCCTTGCACACTTGAAGAACTTCTCAGCTACAGCAAATTCAATCAATCATCCACAGCATGAACATCAAATAGAAGGTGGAACTGGTTCCTCAAATTATCTCAAAATATTAAGAAGTATCAATATAAAATTATACAAATTCTCCATGCTTGAATGGTTCATAAGCTTGATTTAAATAGACAAATGATAAACAAACTAAGCTAAAATGTCTCTAACAGACTTATCCATCCTAATCTCATCCATCTAGGTCGAACTCATCCATTCAGTTTCACAAAATCTGGAAAATCTCAAAAAATACTAATTCTGCCCTTTTTCCTAGGGATTTCTGAAAAACAGGTCTTGTTTGACCAACGTTGACCAGGCTTGTTTTAGCTCAATTTGACCAAACCAATAGATGATTTTCCATCCATGGTTCGCAAGCTTTCTAAATCTATGCTCAGCTCGCGCCCAGGTGTCCTGTACATATGACTTCCATGAAGCTATTACAGGAATTTTCAGTTTTGTCCAAAAATACTCTTAAAACCCAATTTTTAGAAAAATATCTAAAAATTGAAAAACATAATTTATTTCCCTGGATATGCATAATAAGGTCAAAATAAGGCATATATGGATGATATAAGGTGGAATATGATGGAAATTAGGTGGATTTTTAATAAGCAAAATAGACCAAAATTGAGGGCCAACATCTCCCCCTTGCTGATCTTCAAGCGTGTCCTCATGCTTGCTTTCTCCTCTTTGATCTTCTCAGTGTTGATGTGCCCATTGTCCCTGATCCTGTAGTCTCTTGTTATGCAGCCTGAAGAAGACAATCAATACCCTCATACCTTCCTTCCTTGTAGATGGTGGCCTTTACCTTCTGTCTCTCATATTTGTATTGCCATGTTTTCTTCTCTTTGAGCTATCTATAAGCTTGTTTAGAGATGACAGTGTTCTTTGTTTCAAGCTTACCAAGCTTTTTGGTCAATTTCTCATTTTCTTTGATTAGATTTTTATTGTTTTGTTTGTACATCTTGTTTTCTTTCTTCGAGTGATTTTCCAAAATCTTGTTGACCTCCAACTCTCTTGTCAACTTTTCTATTTTCTTGAGGTATTCTTCTTGTTGCAGCTCTCTTTCTTCTCCCACAGTCTCCTTAGCAAATGAATGTGATCAAGTGGCTCCTACCCATGCATGCTCAAAGTAGGAATCTTTCTCTAAAGGCTCTTCTTGGGCATCTTTATCCATTCTTTGCAATATTTCATTAATTTATTTTGATGTTGTTGGAGGTTCAACAATTTCTACCTCTGGGTCTTTTTATTTTTCACTTGGCTCTTCATGTGTTTTCTTCCTAGGCTTCCTAGGAACATATAGGAAGGATCTTTCTTTCTCAATCACGACACCATCTTGTTTCTTCTTGGATCTAGTCCTAGGATACATTGGAGAATTCATAATGCTCCTAGTCACATGCATTTGCTCAAATTTTTCCTCTGTAGTTTATCCCTCAAGATGATTTTGATCCAAAAAGTCTTTCCAAATCAATCCCTTGCTTCTCACTTGATGTTCTACAAGTATTTTAATGAGCCTTTGATGATAAATGTGTGCTTCTTTTGCTTCAGTTTTATTTTTAACACCCTCTATCATTTTGATCAAGCTCCTTGAGAAGAAATAGGGTAGATTAATCTTGGATTCTCCTTTCATGTGTTGAAGTAGCCTAATTTGGTAAAGATAGACTACACTGAACCAGTTGTCACATGTAAAATATCTTTGAATGACCAATACTAATTCAGACCATGGTTCACTTAACCAATCCCTTGGGATTCCTTTTCCTCTATCAAAAGATCCTTTTCTCTATTTTTCTAAGAAGAATTTACAACCTTTCTCTTTGAAATGTAAACCTTTGTGGTATTCTTTTCCTATTAAGGGAAGATCAAGAGCTTGGGAAGAAATTATGGGCTTAGTGGAGAGGTCACCCACTATTGTTTGCCCCTCCTCATAATGATTTATGAATTCTTGTGTAATCTTGTCATTACGCCCATTAAATTTATGAAGAAACCCTATCAATCCTGCTTGATACAATTTCTCTATGGTTTCTTTCCCCCGGCTCTCTATCTTGAATTCCTTTGGCTCAATTTTGTTTGCCATGTGCTTTGTATACTAATTAATGCACCCTTGTACAGTTAACATCCTCATCATAAACAAAAATACATGTATATATATACCTCTGTCTTTTTATTCATGGAATTTTCATTCATGGATAATCATCATGGTAAATAGGCTTACATGATCTTTAAAGCTCTTTAAAAAAAAATGAAATTAATCTTCTTCAATCTCCTCTGTTTTACTACAAAAAGGATTCCACTGAACTTCAAAACTGATAGAAAAAATTCTTCACTTTGTAAAAGACCATAAAACATCTTAACAATGCTTTACTGCTACCTAAACTTGTGTGCTTCAATCTCTTATTTTCCCACATTTTTCACAAAAATCCCTTCTCTATTTTAAAAAATGTGCTCATTTTGTGTATGAAAATAGGAAATATTTTCTCACTGTGTGTATGAAAAATAGGACTCTGCGTTTTTCGTAAGTAACAATTTCACAACTATGCATGAAGGAATTCATGATTTGAGCTCGAATATCTGATCTGGAAGCAAACTTGTAAATGTCTCTGAGTAATAACTCGTGTTCCTGTGTTTAAACAATATCATTTTAATTAGAATTCGTCTTCAACATCTCCGAAGATTCATTCATTACACAGGTGGCAAGGTCTGTTTAATGGTGGCAGGGTTTTCAAATACATAACTGAAGTTTAACTCCTCATAAAATGACACATCTCAACCGACATCTTGAGCTTAACTACCCTTGAAATCCGTTCAACTGCTTATAGAAATCTGGAATTGATTCTTACCTCTTCTCTTGCGGAATTTTTGGAGTTTGTTGGGAAGCACAGTGAACTTGGCGCACAGGAGATCTCAGCCTTCAATCTCCTCATTAAAACCGATGTATTCCTTCCTTATTTCTCCACAAACTTCTTAATCTCCTCACCTATTTCTTATGCAACTTCGTCTCTGTTCAGGGCTTCTCTGATTTACGCAAACCTCTCTTCAGTTTTTGCATTTTTCCTGCTTGTTTCCTCCTTCCACGAGCGTGTTGTATAAGTGCATGTGAGTGCACAGTGTTACTCTCACCTTCTGAGATTAGTTCTTGTTGTGATGGTGGAGGAGAGACTTACACAGAGCTTGGTTTGTGCTATCATGGCGAAAGATAGCATTACACAGAGTTTGGTGTGTTTGTTTTAATGTGTTTTGACCGTTTTGCCACTCCCAGCTCATACTCTGACTTACGTAGCCGTGGCTGCCTATGTGTCACAATTTTGACTGCGTTCTTCTGATTCATGTACATTCTTCCTTCCACGGGTTTATATGTTTGTCTTCTCACCATAATTTTTGCATTACCCATGTTCTGTTATGTTCATCCTTCAACATGGCTTTGTTCATTTCTTTGCATGCCCACTATTGTTTGTATTTGCAATCATACATTTGTCTTTTAATTCTTTTTCGTATGTTTGCATATTCAATATTGTATGTTGCATTTCATCTACTTTGTCTTTCGACTCTTATGTTGCAATTTATACATTTGTCTTTGTCATTTTATATGCTCATCATTAATTTGTTTTTGAAATGACCATATGATAGGTCATTTCAAAATCAAATTTTTCTTATAATGACATTGACTCTTTGTGGTTTTGTAGGCAAGCAAAAATTCCTTATGGGAAAAAATTTTGAGCCTCAATTTTTTATCAAAAAAGCTTATGTTTATGTTGGAGGATAATGTAGGGGTATATGGGGTTAATGTAGGACTATGATGAAATTTTTAATGTAGAATGTAGGGTAGGGTAATGGATATAATAGGATTATGATCAGGGTAGGATAATGAATGTAATATGAATATGATGAGGGTAGGATGAGGTTAGTGAAATATAAGTAGGATAAATGTAATATGATGTGGGATATAGGTCGGATAAATGTAGGACGTAGGATGATAAATGTAATAGGATACATATCTTTAAATTAGTTTTAACAATTCTAGAAAAAAAATTCAAAATCAAAGGTTCTAAGAACATTTTTTTTTTTACACTTACAGTACTTCTCCTTTCACATAATAGCTCAATGTCAATGCTTGTTGATGATGACCTTTGCTAGTTCATCCATAGTCGACCCTTTTTGATAATGATAGTTCTTCAAAGATGAATTCTGATGGAATGTAGACGCTTGTATATGCTTATTTGATCCTCTTGATGTAGATTATGATGTTTCATGTTCTTTTTGCATCTTAAATTGATTCAGGTCCCTTCTAATGAATATTGATGTTGTTCAAGTCCCTTCTGCAATTAGCATTATTTTGGTGCCTAACTTAATTAGTTATACTCGAGATGGCATTTTGAAAAGATAAGTTGATGGAACACCTCAATGTAATAGCTCCTTGGAACCAGAATGAGAAGATCTTCAGGATGGGATGCTAATAAGTGACTTATAGTGGCCAGAGAGAGTATGGTGGGAGATTTACCATATTCCTTAATTAAAAATGACTTTAATTAGTCATTTAATTAAGGAAAATTAATTAATTAGAGGAAAAGGCCCAAAAGTGACTTAACTGAAACAAAATTAAATTAAAAAATCACAAAGACAAAGTCAATGGAGGAGCTTCTAGAATAATAATAAAATAAGATGCTTCTGGACTTGGAGATCTATCCATCAGATCTATAAAAGAGGAAGAGGAGGTCATTTGGAGACATCTTGGAATTGTGTATTGTCTTTGTGGTGAGGTTTGAGAACCCAGTTCTCTACTTCAACAGTAGCCCCAGGACGGAAACCCTCGGGTGATTCAGTGAGAGTGGGCGAGAACCCATCTCTTCCCTTGGTGGATCCATTTAGGACTCACAGTTTGCAGTTTATTGATTTTCAGACAGTTTTGGAGGCCAGTTGTGGCATTATTGTAAATCTATTTGGGGCCATTACCTCAGCAATTTCCAGTTTTTGTACCAACATTTTCTATATTAATAAAATCAAGTTGAGATCTTTTGCACGTTTATATTGTCTATTATTGAGTTGCAGATTCTATTTTAGGTTTTTGTCATAAATTTTGTGGTTTAATTTGTGCAAATTGTTTAGTGTTGATGGCTTAAATTTCTGAAGCTACTTTCCACAAATTTCAAGAACGTTCCAGATTTTTGGCGTTTGGGACATTACACTCTCTTTGGCATATTTATTCTACATTGCTAACAATTGTTGTGGCTAGCTCTCCTTAATCTTAAAGATTCTTTTTCAGGGTGATTCATCATCTAATAAATCTACCCACCTTATATCTTTGATTCTTTATATAAAAGAACCCTAAAAAGGTTCTCTGGAAAACCCTAACCTAAGGGTATGTTATTAATTTGTAAAACACTAAACGTACATAGGGCTATTGATGATTAATTGCTATTATGATGATGTCATGTTTGGAATCTTGGTGTGATCATGAAAACTCTAAATTGTTAGGGTTGAAGTGATGATGTCTAAAATCCCGAACCCTTGAAGTATTGATAAAGAAGGATTTGCTATAGTATGAACTAAAATCCTAAATTTTTAGGGTTTGGTTGTGTCTATAAGCAATACTCTTGTCTTTATTGTAGGCTCCTAGGGATAAAACCTGAGGTATGTGCACATTCTGTTGAAACCCTAGCTTGGTTGATATATGTCTAATGTATTAATATTGCCTCACATATGAAATGCTCATGTTTAACAATGCTTTCTTAGATATGTGTGTTGACCTAATTACTAATGGTTATAAGTCTTAGGGTTTGGAAACAAGCCCTGGTCAAAGTTAGAAGTTCTAGGATGATGTTTTGGAAATCTAGGGTTTTGCAACTAAAATTCTCTAGAATAAAATCTTTAATGTTTGCTGAGAATTTGTAGATGGAAAGTCTAGGGTTTACATCAAACCCTAGTAGAAGCTACTCATGTTGATCATGTTGTGATTGTTTTGGTTGTATGAAATCTAGGGTTGACATGGAACCCTAGTGGAAAGTCTATCATATGACTTTCGAAAGCTATTAGATACCTTTATTTTCTTTTGACTTATTTTCTATGGATCGCCACATGACAGAACTTATCTTCTGTCATCTTGATTAAGCTACTGATGTGATTGGAAGGTTTCTAACAAAACCTGGGCTAGAAGTTGAAGTATTGAAGTATAGTCTCTTGATGATTATATCTAATGCTTCCGCTACTATAAGATTTCATTATGACTAACTTCATGCTTCTATAGGTTTGGTTGTACTTGTTGTCTAAAGTTGTGCAGGTACATCATATTCAGCTTTGTGAAGATGTCCACGATATGTTAAGCATGATGAGAAGGATGGAAGCCGTGAAAGATTCTCCAACACCGAAGGAAGAAGTAAATCTCCCTACATTAAGAGGGAGCCTAGATAAAAGAAATCTCCCTGGTTAAGAGGGAGGGCATAACATAGTTTTGGATTGGATAATATATTCTGAAAGATATGTTGCTACACAAGTTAAGAGGGAGGGCATAACATAGTTTTGGATTGGAGAATACATTCTGAAAGATATGTTGTTACATGTGAAGTAGGAAAAGGAATCTTCTCTTAAAAGATTCGCCTGATAGTCCAACTAAGATTAGTTGAAGAGCAACGAGACCCTGAAGGTTTGTTTTTAATGATGTATATTTGAAAGTGTATTACTGATTGGGGTTGTGATAAGAATGAAGGTTACCAATCAGTTTGATCAAGAGAGATTTGTTGTTAAGGCTTTGTGAGTGAAGCATTGCTTGGAAAGACATCGGGCCGGCACTTTGCTTTGATCTTTGGTAGGGAGGGTTGCATCGAATGGATGTGCACCTAGTTCCCTAGGTTGAGGTTTAGTAAGTAAGCTTGATGGTACCTATAGAGGCTGAAAGTTTTAGTCCATATTATTCCCACTTGGATATATTGCCTTGGTCAGGAATCTAGTCCATGGCATTGCAGTGCCTAAATTGTTGAGAGACCAATGGATAGATTGCCTTGGTCAGGAATCTATTCCAAGGCATTAAGGTGCCTAAAATTCTTCATAGCATAGTTGAGATCTTGCTTGCACTTGTAAATTATGAATACCTCCCTAGTTAAGAGGGAGTGTTGAAGGTCGTCACTAGGTGTGGTCTTCATAAATTGTACTTGAGTCAAAATATAATGTACTTGTCAAAAGAATAAAGAAAAGAATTTATATTATTATTAAATGACTTATTAAAGCATGGGTTTCATGCTTGGGTCACATTATTTTAGGTCAAAGTCCCCATTGTGGACTTCTAGGATTTATTTTGAGTTTATAGAACCATTACAGATTTAAATTGACCCCTCTTGGGCTTTTGAATCATGTAAAAAGGTTTAATATTGAGTCAAAAATGAATTATGGAACCTCCACCAAAAATGAATTAGTAGTCTAGGCCTACTTTTGAAATTTTCCATCACCCCATAAGCATGAGTCAGTTTATCGCGCATTAGGATTGGTACAATACAAGAGTTCTTTTTATAGTTGAAACATCATAAGCGCAAGGAACTAGGTGGTGGCTAATGAGGTGGGTATAGCTCATGCTAGGCTTTTGCCCACGCACTAATCAAATGTCCCAACCATCATTTACATTTTATCTTTTTCTTTTATTCTAGCTTTCTTATTCTTTTATCTCTCTTTTAGCTGCATCAACTTCCAAGGCAAATTTTTTCAGGCCCAGACTCAAGGATGATGATGAAAGAGTGTCAATATGTTATGTAACCAGATCACAAAACAAAAGAAAAGATAGATCAATGACTTGAAAAAAAGCCTCTTGGAGGGGGCAACCTTCTTTTACATCACATAAATGAACAATTCTACAACGATTCAAACGACAAGACCTCCTTGGTTTATATAGGAGTCTAAGGGGTCACTATATAATTAGGGCCTACATAACAATAATAATGTAAGAGCTCAACAATAACATTAGTGGGCTTCTATGGGGCACAACAACAATAATACGGGGGCTACAATAGTATTATAGGGACCAAACATGGGAACAACAATAACAATATTGGGGCTACATTAGTATTATGGGGACCTAACATGACTCTCTCCTGCTAAAATGTGTTGTCCTCAACACCTGAGTAATTTTGGATGCTTCTGTATGAAATGCTCATCCTCCCATGTGGAATCTTTACTAGGTAAGTTCTTCCACTTTATGATAAATTCTGAATTTGATCGATTTCATAGTTGTCGAATTCTTGTTTTCGTGATTACTTCAGGCTCCAATATGATTTTTCCTTCCTCATCAAGTTTTGGCAATATAGTTTGAACTGGGAGCTTGTAACCTATAACCTTCTTTAAGCATGAAATATGGAAAAATGGGTGTGTACTCGCAAAAATGTAGGTAGCTCCGATTTGTATGTCATAGTACCAATATTTTGCAACACCTTATGAGGGCCATAGTACCTGGGTGATTATTTATTATCCTTCTTAGCTTGCTTGAGGGACATTTGTTTGTATGGTTGTAGCAGTAAAAAGACCCAATCGCCAACATCAAAACTTCTTTATGTGAAAGTTTCAAAACAAAAACCCTACTGCAGTGTCTTGATCTACTTCGCCTACTTGTTTAATTAATTTAACAAGTTATTTAACTGAAGTATTCAGAAAAACATTAAAGAAAATACAAACTGCAGCCTACACATCTACAAATCATTTACTGAATAGCACGCACATGTGACAAAATTACACACATTTTTCAGACAAATGTCCCCAGAAAAACCTAATGCGGGAAAAAACCTAATGCAGGAAAACCAATGCAGCAGCTCTAGATGGTTTTATTATTATGCAGAACCTGAATACAACAATCTGGGCACCAGAAATGGTCTACCCTAAAGAGAAATTACACGACAGTTGTACCCTTCACTCGAAGATAGAAAATATGGCTTAATCACACCCTTAATCAGAATTTACAGATAACGAGCCCTTTCAGGCCCACTGGAACCCTCAGCGCAGTCTTCTCCTGCCTTTGCGTCAGCCCTCTAGCCCAGCGCAACCTTTGTGCAGAGCAGGTTGCCCATGTGTCACTCTGGAAGGCTCTACGTTGCCTCTGCGTCACCCAGACGGCTCTGTGTAGCCTCTACATCATCTTGGTTGAATTGCATCCCTCCTGTTGGCCTTTGCGTTGCCATGGTACGATGTTGCCTCTCTGTTGCTGTATTCTCGGCCTCGAATCAGATCAACCCTTGTCTATCTATGCCCCTCACTGCACTGCAAACTCACTTCGAATTCCTCAGCAAACCCCGCCCCGGAAATTCGACTTAGCTTCAGTGCTCTGCAATGTGTATGTGTGTGTGTCCTCCAACTGACCCCAAGCCCTTCCTTTATACTTTTCTCGTTGGCAAACCAACAGTCGTGATCTAATCTCTTATCAACGGCTAAGATTAAAGGAAAGCTTGATCCACGTCACTTAGAACATTTCATCACATGTGTAATTTAATTCACCTTAATTTTTTAATTTCCCTAAGTTAGACTTAGGGTCCCCATTAAAAAATTTAATTATTTGAATAACTATTAAATCGGATGGAATTTCTCCAAACGCTTTCTAGTTCTTGGAGATCTCATGTATTCCAGCCCCTCCACAAAGTTTCGGAGCAAGAGCACACCCAATGCTACCCCAAAAACTCAACACACCTTCTTAGCGAGGAGTGTGCTCTAGTAATACTTCCACACTGGAGCATCACCCTTATCTCGGCATCGGTCTCTATGTTGTTGATGATTGGCTTACTGCCCTCCATCCACTGTGTTGATGCCCTTTGTACTAGTGTCCATGTCACTGCCACCGACACTACTACATCTGTACTGCAGCTCCCTCTCAAATTGTTGCATCATGTTGCCCATAGCACTGCCACTTGTAACTGTTGCACTGCAACTCAGTTGCCGAAAAGTAAGCAACTGAAGGACTATCACCCAATCACTGACAGACAAGTCAATTGGGCTGCATCTCATCACTGAAGCACCCTTTGTTGTTGCTCTGTGTTGTCTCTCTGAAGCACTGTGTTGTCTGCTGCACTGCATAAGCACTTCCTCTGCGTTGTTGAAATCTCATCAGCCTCTGCGCTACTGCTGCCTCTCCTCTGCGCTGCTCCAGACTTCAGCGTAACAACACTGACTCTGCTTCTCCATGATCTTCTGCACCCACTACTCCAATCATCCTGCTACTGTCTTAAGGCTCTCGTAGCTCATCTATGATCCAAGAGTTTGGGCACCTCAAAGGATCCCACCTGCATCTGTAACTGCTCTACAGATCAATATTGCCCCACTTCCTTGGTTGATGAGCACTCATGGCTACGTCATCGTCACTGCCATCGTCCCCTTTCGTTGATGCTGCCTTGGAATCAAAAGATTCCTTGTCCTTCCTCTTAGGACAAGAGCTGGTGAAGTATCCAAGTTCGCCACATTTAAAGCATCGGACCTTTGATAGGTCCTTCTTCTTCTTCCCTTGTTGTCTTTGTCCCCTAGATGCAAGGGTTGCATCCTCCTCTTCCTCTTTCTTGACTTTGACTCCACCGTCGTTGCTTTACCTCTTGGTTATTCTCCTGATTTCCTCCTGACGGAGGATTGCCCGCATGTCCACCCAGGATGGTAAGGTTGCTCTGCCCAAGGTGCTTTGGACAAACGTTTCCCATTCATCGGTGACAGCATTCAGGGCAGTCCTCACCATGAGCCCTTCATCTGGAGTTGACCCCATGGCAATCAGCTGCTCCCGGATAGTCTGAAGTCTAAAGAGGAAGGGATCGATTTCCTCTCCCTTCTGCATCTGGAACAACCGCATATGATTCTCCAGAAGCATCTTCCTCTGGATGGAGCTTCCCTAATACATCGTGTTCAATGTTGTCCACATCTCGTTTGTCGTGTTCTTCCCAGCAATATGAGGGACCACGTGATCCTTTACTCCATCCATGATCAAGAGCTTTGCCGGCGTCTGATTCTCGTTGAATTCCTTCAAGGGATCTGCATCAGTTGGCATAGCTAGGATGTTTTCTGCATGGTCCTTGATGTCGTACTCATCCATGACTGTCAGGATTCTGGCCCTCCAGATAACAAAGTTGGACACACCGTCCAACCTATCCTGATCTCCCAGCCCATGAGAAGCCATCTCTGCTCAAACTGTCGAATCACAAACTCTCCTCCCTTCCACTGCTACTACGCTCAGCAAAAGACAGGATCTGGGCTTCTTGGCGAAAGAACCCCTCTAGAGAATGTGCTCCCTTTGACAAGTGATTTCCCTCCCAGAAATCCTTCACCAATTCGAATGAATAAGTCCTCTATGATCACTCCTCTTGATCAAACTCAAATTCCTTGGCTTAGAGAATCTGCCAAGCGACTGTTCTCCTCCCGCTTTTGTCACCTTCGCTAGGCACTGTGCTGCACCAACAGAACCTGTGCCACACCACCAACTTCTGAAGATTAGAAACAGAACTTCCGATCTCAGCAAACTGCACAGCAACTTCCCCACTTGGACCACTTCACCCTCCTGGTGTTGCATCAGCCTCTGTGTGAGTAGACTGACTCAACGTTCCTCTTCTGGTGTTGCGTCAGCCTCTACGTGAGTAGACTGGCTCTGTGTCACCTCTCTAGAGCTGCGTCAGCCTCTACGTGAGCAAACTAACTCTGCGTCACCCTTGTTGGTTCTGTGTCCCTCCCTGCTTCTATATGAAATGCTCATCCTCCCATATGGAATCTTCAGTGGATAAGTTCTTCCACTTTATGAGAAATTCTGAAATTGATCGATTATGTAGCTGTCGAATTCTTGTTTTCGTGATTACTTCAAGCTCCAATATGATTTTTTCTTCCTCGTCAAGTTCTAGCAATATAGTTTGAACTAGGAGTTGTAACCAATAACCTTCTTTAAGCATGAAACATGGAAAACTAGGTGTACTTGCGAAGATGCAGGTAGCTCCAATTTGTATGTCGTAGTACCAATATTTTGCAACACCTTATAAGGGCCATAGTACCTGGGTGATAATTAATTATCCTTCTTAAGCTTGCTTGAGGGACATTTCTTTGTATGGTTATAGCCGTAAAAAGACCCAATCGCCAACATCAAAACTTCTTTCACTGCACTGTTGATCTACCTGTTGTTTCATTAGATTTTGTGCCAAAGTTAAGTTATCCTTTAAGAGTTGGAGAACTTGTTGTTGATGATTGATGAGATCTTCCACTGTTTGAACCTTAGAATTGTCTCTTAAAGACGATGTGATGAACGGTGAATGATATCCATAAAGTGCCATAAATGGGGTTATTTTTGCTACAGTATGGAAAGAAGTGTTATACCACCATTTTGCCAGAGGTAACCACTTGACCCATTGTGTTTGTTTATCAGATACAAAGCAATGAAGATATCCTTCCAAACATTTTATCACTATCTCAGTTTTTCCATCAGATTGAGGATGATAAGATGAGTTATGAGCTAATTGAGTACCAAAACAAGAAAATAATTATGTCCAAAAATTTCCAATGAAAATGTGATCTTTGTCACTTACAATAATCTTTGGGTTTCCATGTAGCTTTTGAATTGTTTCCACAAATGAAGTAGCGACTGTACTGGACTTGAAAGGATAAAATAATGCATAAAAGTGTGCATTCATGGTAAGTCAATCAACAACCACCACCATGATGACACTCTTTCCTTCGGACTTGGGTAAACCAATGATAAAATCCATTGAGACCTCCTCCCAACGCTGACTTGGAATGGCTAATAGTTGTAAAGGACCTGGGGTCTTAATTGTATCCACTTTATTTTGTAGGCAAACCAAACATTCCGCCCCAAATTTCCATATATCATATTTAAGTTCATCCCAAAAAAAATCTTTCTAGACCCTGTGGTAAATTTTTAAAAATCCCAAGTGCCCTCCTATAAGAGAGGTTGCAATTCCAAAAGAACTTTTTGTTTGATTTGGGAGATCTTACATAGATATAAGTGATTCTTGTACCATAGTGAATCATTTTTCCATATAAATGTATCTGATGCACTGGGATGTTGCTGCAACTTTTTAATGAGTGTCCATACCTTTTTGTCGTTCTTCCATTCATCCCTTGCTCTGATACCAAATGTTATGTAACCAGATCACAAAACAGTAGAAAAGATAAATCAACGACGTAAAAATAAGTCTCTTCGAGGGGGAAACCTCCTTTTACATCACATAAATGAACAATTATTCAATGATTCAAATGACAAGACCTCCTTGGTATATATAGGAATCTAAGGGGTCACAATATAATCAGGGCCTACAGACAATAACAATGTAAGGGCTCAACAACAACATTAGTGGTCGTCAATGGGGCACAGCAACAACAATATGGGGGCTACAATAGTAGTATAGAAACCTAACACAGGAACAACAATAACAATATGGGGGGCTACACTGGTATAATGGGGACCCAACACAATCCCAATGACTAATGACCACCAGCCGAAAGAATGGAGATGAATGAAAGGGAAAGATGGAAAGCAAAAGTATGGAGTATCATGGACACACTAATTCAATCAAGTGCCCTTCCTAAAACCCTAAGGTCTCAGAGTAGGTCCCACTCGACTAGAGTCATCGACTAACCTCCTAGGTGAAGTGATGGAACAGGAACACAATCAAGACTGGTCAATCAACAAAATTTCCCCTTGATCCATATTTGCCCATAACAATAAGTGAAAGTGCATGATTACAGAATGGTTAAAGTACCTACTGACATATAAACCATCTTCCTTCAAGGAGTGTCAGATGGGAAAGAGAGATCTGACCGAAGCAAGAAGTCGACGATCCTGGCATTATATTCGTGTTGGTCAAATAAGGTTGCTTGAAAATGCAACAAGCAAGGTCTTTTTGTTTGTGCCTTACCTAGTGAAGACCTCAAATTGTGCTTCTCCCAGTATGAGTGCGAACTCATGAGTTAGACTTTAGTTAGGATGAGTTATTTCCATTTTAATGGAATAATTATCAAGTTAGCATGTGTAGAGTTGGAGCTTCAGTTAAGTGGAGTCTTCATCAGTTGGACTACAGAACAAGGTGGTAATTAGAAGTTTAGTTAGAGCAATTTAGTCTTCAGCCTTCATTGAAGGAAGAACGAGTTAAAAACATTAATGTTGATTGGAGAGAGAAAGAGTGTTACTCTCAGTCAACTTGTCAATCAGAACTCGAGTTCTAAATTTGAACTAGGTATCCTTGCATGTTGGAATTGGGCCTATATGGAGGAGGATGAAGGCAGAAGGAAATTCAATTGTTTTGTGTACAAAGGTTTGCGACAAGACAAAGCTCACGAGTTTGTGAGAGAGCCTTGATTGTGGAGAGCACAAGAATTGTGTCCTAAGAAATAGGAGGCAGAAAGTGCGCAAGGATATACGATTTTCCCTACAAAATAGGAGGAATTGCGCTAGGATTTAGGGGCCTCCCGTGCGCTAGGCGTGAAAATTTCTTAATCTAAGAAACCCTATCGCTAACCATTGATTTACTTCTCCTAGTTGATTAAATACACAAGTTATTAATCTGAATATTCAGAAAAGCAACGAAGTAAACACAAATAGCAGCCTACACATACATATCATTTACTGAATAGCACGCTCATATGACAAAGTGACACAGATTTTTCGAACAAATGTCCCCGGAAAAACCCAATGCGGGAAAACCAGTGCAGCTAGCTCTGGAGGGTATTATTAAGCAGATTCTAAATACAACAATTTATGGGCACCAGACATGGTTTGCCCTACAGAGAAAATCACAGCAGCTATACCTCTTTCTCTCAGAGATAGAAAATATGGCTGATTCACACCCTCAAATAGGATTTATAGAACTCGAGCCCCTTTCTAGCCCACCGGAAGCCCTACCGCTACTCCTCAACACTCTGTGCTAGCCTTCCTGGCCTGCGTCAGCCTCTGCGCTGCTCTAGAAGGGCCCGCGTCACCCCTGAAGGGCTTACGTTGCCCCTATGCTGTCGTGATTGGGCCTGCGTCAGCCCTGCGTGGCTCCTGTTGCCTCTGTGTGACCTCTGTTAGACTGCGTGGCTGTAGCTTGCCTCTACGTTGTTGGATATGTTGCCTCTCTGTTGTTGTTGTACTCTTGGCCTGGGATCACATCACCCTCTGCCAATACTACCCCTCGCTACACTGCAAACTCTTCCTGAAATTCTTAGCAAACCATGCCCTAGAATTTCAACTTAGTTTCAGTGCTCCGCCAATGTGTGCGTTCTCCAACTAACCCCAAGCCCTTCTCTTATACTTTTCTAATTGGCAAACCAACGGCCATGATCTAATCTCTAATCAACGGCTAAGATTAGAAGATGCTTGATCCGTGTCACTTAAGTCATTCTCATCACATGTTTAATTTAATTCACTTTGATCTTTTATTTTTCCTAAGTTAGACTTAGGGTCCTTAATTAAAAAGATTAATTATTTGAATAACTATCAAACCAGGTGGAATTTCTCCAAACGCTTTTTGGGTCTTGGAGATCTCATGTACTCCAGTTCCTCCACAAAATTTCGGAGCTAGAGAACATCTGATGCTACCCCAAAATCTCAACGCTCCCTCTTAGCGAAGAGTGTGTTGTAGTAATACATCAACCCTGAAGTACTACTCTGATCTCTAACATTGGCCTCTGTGTTGATGCTTGCCCTGCTGCCTCTCCATCATTGCATTGCCGCTGTACTCCGTACTACTGCCCATGACTCTATCACAGTTACTGCTACATCCGTACTGCAGCGCCCTCTCAAATTGTTGCATCGTGTTGCCCATAGCACTGCTACTGCTAACTGCTACACTCCAACTCAGTTGCTGAGAAGTAAGCAACTGAAGGACCCCTGCCCAATGACAGACATGTCAGTTGGGTTGCATCTCATCACTGAAGCTCCTTAAGTTGCTGCTCTACGCTGTCCTCCTGAACCACTGCACTGCTACAGCTCTGCACTGCTTAAGAATGCTTCCTCTGCACTGTTGAAGTCCCATCAGCCCCTCTACACTGATGCCTCTACGTTGATGTTGCCTCTGCACTACACTGCTCCCTCTACAACGTCCCAGCCTCTGCCTCTGCTTCATCCGTGATCCTCTGCACCCACTGCCCCAGTCATTCCCGCTATTGTCCTAAGGCTCCCGCAACACGAATGTGATCCAAATGTTGGGCTACTCAAGGATCCCGCCTCCACTCTGTAGCTGCTTTATAGATCAATATCGTCCCCCACCTCTTCTCTCGAGGTACATGAGCACTCATGGCCACATCATCGTCGGAGCCATCGTCTTCTTTAGACATCGCAGCCTTGGAACTGGAAGCTTCCTTGTCCTTCTTCCTTGGAGGAAAATTGGTGGTGAAGTGTCCAAGTTCACCACATCAGAAACATTTGATCGTTGATAAATCACGCTTATTTTTCCATTGTTGCTTCTTAAATGCCAGGGTTGCATCTTCCTCTTCCTCCTTCTTCACTTTGCTCGACCCGGTGTTGGTTTGTCTCTTGGTCATTCGGCGGATTTCCTCTTGTCGGAGGATAGCCCACATGTCGTCCCAGTTTGGAAGGTCATGTCTGCCCAAGATGCTTTGGACAAACGTTTCCCAATCATTTGTGATTGCATTTAGAGCATTCCTCACCATGACATCATCCTCCACCTTGACCCCCATGGCAATCAGCTAATCCTGAATCACCTACAACCTGAAGAGGAAAGGATCGATTTCCTCTCCCTTAGTCATCATAAACAACCTCATCTGGTTCTCCAGAAGCATCTTCTTCTGGACGGATTTCCCTTGATACAATGTGGTTAATGCTTTTCACATGCCTTTAGTCGTTTCTTCTCAGTTATGTGTGGGACCACATGATCCTTGACCCCGTCCATGATGAAACGCTTAACATGCGCTTCAACTTCATTATGTTTCACGAGAAGAGCAACATCGGTCGATGTAGCCAAGTCGCTCTCTGCATTCTCCCATAGTTCGTATGTCTCCAGGACCGTCAGGATTCTGGCCTTCCAGAGAGCAAAGTTCGACAATCCGTCCAACCTATCTTGATCACGCAGTCCATATGGTGCCATCTGCTCAAAAATAATTTGTCGAAGCAGATCCTCCTCCCCCTGCTTCTGTTGCTACCCCAACAGAAACTCGGATCTAGGGTCCTTCGCGAGAAAGGCACCCTCTGCTCCCTCTGAAAACTTATTTCCTCCCTTGGAAATCTGCAAAATCTTCTGAATCAGCCTTCTTCGATCACCTTATGATCGATCCTCAGATTTCTTTGGCAAAAAAATTTGCTGAGCAGTTGTTCTCCTCTCGCTCTTTGTCAAATTAGCTAGGCACGATTCTGAACCGACAGAATCTCCTCCATACCAGCAACTGTTGAAGATCCGAAGCTCTGCTTCCGGACCATGGAAACTCTGCATAGCAACTTGAAACAGGATTTCATCCCTCTGGCTGGCCTTTGCATGAGCAGAATGGCTCAACACCACCTCTGCGCAGTGACTGCACAGCGCAGGCTGCTCCTGCGTCCCTCTGGAAGACATTGCGTTGTCTCTGCGTCACCTAGCTGGGACCATGTCAGCCCGTGCGTAGCCTCTGCTGGGACTGCGTCCTCCTGATGCTGCACTGCCCTCTCAAGATCTCTGCCACTTCAGTTGCTCTCAAGTCTCTACAACAAAAATTTCTTCAGCCGATTTTGCTGGAGATTCAGCTTGATTTGCAATGATCTGATACCATGTGAAATTTTCTTAATCTAAGAAACCCTACTGCTAACCATTAAGTGAGCAGATTGGCTCAGCACAGCCTCTGCGCAACGCAGGTTGCTCCTGCATCCCTCTAGAAGGCACTGCGTTGTCTCTGTGTCACCTAGCTGGGATTGCGTCAGCCCCTACGTAGCCTCTGTTGGGACTGCGTCCTCATGATGTTGCGCTGCCCTCTCTGGATCTATGCCGCTTTAGCTGCTCTCGAGTCTCTGCAGCAAAAAATTCTTCAGCCAATTTTGCTGGAGATTCAGCTTGATCTGCAATGATCTGATACCATGTGAAACTTTCTTAATCTAAGAAACCCCACTGCTAACCATTCATTTACTTCTCGTACTTGATTAAATACACAAGTTATTAATCTAAATATTCAGAAAAACAGTGAAGTAAACACAGATAGCAGCCTACACATACAAATCATTCACTGAATAGCATGCTCATATAACAAAGTGACACAAATTTTTCGAACAAATGTCCCCAGAAAAACCCAATGCGGGAAAACCGATGCAGCTAGCTCTGGAGAGTTTTACTATTAAGCATATTCTGAATACAACACTTTATGGGCACCAGACATGGTTTTCCCTACAGAGAAAATCACAACAGTTATACCTCTTTCTCTCAGAGACAAAATATGGTTGATTCACACCCTCAAACAAGATTTACAGAACTCGAGACCTTTCTGGCCCACTGAAAACCCCAGCGCTACTCCTCAGCGCTCTGAGTCAGCCTTCCTGGCCTGCGTCACCCTCTGCGCTACTCTGGAATGGCTTGCATCACCCCTGAAGGGCTTACATTGCCCCTATGTTGCCCTGACTGGGCATGCGTCAGCCCTGCGTGACTCCTGCTGCCTCTGCGTGGCCTCTATTGGCCTGTGTGGCTCTGGCTTGCCTCTGCGCTGCTGGATATGCTCCCTCTCTGACGTTGTTGTACTCTTGGCCTGGGATCAGATCATCCCCTTGCCAATACTGCCCCTCGCTGCACTGCAAACCCTTCCTGAAATTCTTAGCAAACCACGCCCTAGAATTTCAACTTAGTTTCAGTGCTCTGCCAATGCGTGTGTTCTCCAACTGACCCCAAGCCCTTCTCTTATACTTTTGTCGTTGGCAAACCAACGATCGTGATCTAATCTCTAATCGACGGCTAAGATTAGAAGTTGTTTGATCCATGTCACTCAAGTCATTCTCATCACATGTTTAATTTAATTCACTTTAATCTTTTAATTTTCCTAAGTTAGACTTGGGGTCCTTAATTAAAAAAATTAATTATTTGAATAACTATCAAACCAGATGGAATTTCTCCAGACGCTTTCTGGGTCTTGGAGATCTCATGTACTCCAACTCCTCCACAAAATTACGGAGCTAGAGCACATTAGATGCTACCCCAAATCTCAACACTCGGAAATAGGGACCTAATGCGCAAGGATATAGGAGGCTTCTAGTGCACAGAAGTGAGCAGGTTTTGCAAAGAAAGTCAAGGAGGCAGCAAAGGAACAATTGTGTGCTAGAGGGCTGAGATAGCGCAGGATCCAGGATAGCCAGGATCAATTGTATCAGATGAGATTTGTGTGAGAAGTATAACACTTTCTCAAGAGAGATGAAGTGCTTTGTAATAGATCCAAGTGCTCAAGAACAAACAATAAAATAACCACATCAAGCAAGCAGGCTTTCCCTTTTGAGTTTCCTGAGAAAAATAAGTGTCTCAATTTGTGCATGTGCTTTTATCTCTGTGTTTACATTCTGCTGCTTATGAATTGTTAGGAGACTTTGTAACTTGGTGAAAGTTAGCTAGGTTTCAGTTTTCAGTTATTCATCTAAGTAGTTGCAGAGTTTCATGGAAATTTAGTAGTGTTGCTGGTTGGTTGGCTATCCAAGGAGGAGAAAAATTTTCTCCTAGGGGCTACCCACTTTTGGGTGGGTAACACGCCCTTCAGCCAATTCTAGCTCTAACAATATTGCATACAAGCCTCATGATAGTAAAAATTACAAACTCATATGCCAATTTCTTGGAATGCTTCAAACAAGAATTCCCTTGGAACTTAATCAAAAACCTTTAGGAAGTCTATAAAACAACACAAGACTCTAGAGGACCATTTTCTAGAATCTAGCCCCTTGAATAATAGCCCAAAGTGTAAGTATGTGGTCTGAGGTATCGTAGCCATTCCTAAAACCTACTTTTCCTTTAGCTGTAAGTTTGTTCCTCCTCAGATGCTTTAAGAGCCACATTTTGAATATAGTGGGATAAAGTTTGGCACAATTATGCAATGTTCCACCAAGTTTCCGAGACGGGGAAACACAGGAGTGGAGATACGCACAAGGGGGACGTATATAAGCAACCCCAAATTTTAGGGAAATTTTGGAGAAACGGGGGGACGTCAGAGCCATAAAAATTATAAAATTATTAAAATTTTAATATATAAAAATAAAAAATAAAATCCCAACAATATGTTAATAACTAAATTAGTAGATAGTAAATCTTATTAATTATGAAATGCACATCTAAATATGATCATCAGTCCGTATTAGACTATTGTGAAGTAAAATTATCATTTGACGTTTCTGCAAACATCAATGTAAATCTAAAAATAAATTACTAAATTGAATCTATCATTTAAAATTATGCAATGTTCCATCTAAATTCATCATTTGGCAATGGGCATTAATATTATGCAAGGTACATCTAAATTAAATTCATCATTTGACAATTGAAACTACGCAATGCACATCAATAATTAAATTCATCATATGACAATGACATTTGAAGTCTAAAACAGCCATAGAAAATTGAACTAAAAATAAACATAGAAAGCAGTGAAATACAAAAATTGTTTTTTTTAATTGTTATTAGTGAAAAAATTCAGGGGACTTGCCCCTCTTGCATCCCCTCATCCCCCCACAAGAGAGATGCATTTCGTCACTAGAAAAACGCCCCCCTAGAGTTTCCCCAAGTTTTCCAAAAAAGGGGGACATGGGGAAAGTTTCCCCAGGAGTTTCCCCATCTCGGGAGCGTGGGGGAGCGGGGGAGCGCGTCCCCCACCCTGGGGGACGCGTCCCCGTGGAACACTGCAATTATGTCCAATCAGGATAGCATTGTAGTTGTTTGGATCAAAGCTATTAGTGTATTTTCATGTTGATGATAAATCTTTTGTTCACCCTTGACTTCGTCATAATATAGAAAGTCAAACAAAATTCTCACTTTAGTAGATTAAGAGACTTCATAAAGACTTTCCTAGATATTTGTCTTGTGTATTTACAAAGTAAATCAACTTTGAAGGATTGACTTGTTTATTATCGTTTTAATAACTAGAGATGAAATAAAGAGAACATGACCCAGAATGATATTTATGTGGATTTTGTTCTTATGGGGATATCTTTTAAGTAATGACACATACAATGGCAATAATAGAAGATCGCATAACAAGAAGACAAAACTCCTTGGAAAGTAACGTCCTTAAAAATACTCTAACTTCACAACTGGCCTCTTTTAAATAGTGACTCATAACATGTTAGCAAGAAGACAGATGATAAAGAGGAATAACTCCTTATGATATTTATGTAGGCTCTTAATACATGAAAGATCTGTTTTAAGTCATGACTCATATCATATTGGTAACTAGAGATAGCATAAAGAGCAGTTGGAACCACGAACAAGAGAAAACCCACCACACTAACATGCTTCAGAACATCTGCTTAGAGGCCTTCCCCTTTGGCTCATCTACTAGCACTCAAGGTCAGCATGGCTCTCTTATTATATCCCTGCGAGATAACAAACATACCTCTTTCTCAAAATAGAAAGGTTGATTTCATTCCAGACTTTGACTGCAATTAACACGGATCAGGGCTAACTTAAGCATAGAGACAATGTATCAGTGCTAATTAAGCATAGAGACAATGCATGAGAGCAAACATGCCTAAGTATATTAAGGATATTATCAGCATCCACAACAGAGGATTTGCAGGCCATGTTTTTAATTTCAACTGCAACGAAAGACATTTTGCCCTAAATCAAATGAAAGTATGCAATCGGTGCGACACTTTATTCATAAATCCACTGCTAAAAGTTTTCAACGTAATTTTACTTTAAATAGAATAGTTTTTTAATTGACCTATCTAATTCAAACTCTGGTTTTAAATCTGGAACCATACAGTCAATCACCTAACTCACTGTATGCTGTGTTGTAATGAAATGACAAGGAAAAAAGGATATGCTTCAGACAGTCTGATGTATCACAGATATAACTACAATCGAATCACATTTAGAGCAACCTTACCTACATGGCAATGGAAAAGGAATTGAATAAAAAGAGCTATTATTATCTAATTAAAATCTCATGCAGCAAATCCAACAAAAAACACCAGGACTACCTAATTAAAGCCATCAATGAGCTTTCCTTAAACTAACACTCACTTGATATGCTTTACAAGCCATCCCCTTACGTTAAGCCATTTATAATAGAAAATATGTCAGACTTTTATTACTATACTCAAAACCAGAACAACTAAATATAGAAATCAAAATACCTGAGTAACACCTTGGACATACGTCTATAAGAATCAAAAACAACCACTGCATGCAAAAATAAACAAAGGAGCACTCACATCTGATGAATGACGGGACTGATACATGGCTGCTTTACTTTGAACACGATAAGACTTGGATGTCATCGCTAAGACTTGCAAAGCACTGATAGCAGCCCAACAATTGTCCTGCTGCAAATATAGCTGAGCTACTTGCCTGGAAAAAAAAGCAGCCTTTCGCTCATAGCCCAAAGCACCAAACAAACGAGCAATTTCCACATTCAACACCAAGCGATCACTAGCATCTATGAGAGCTTTTGCCCCATCAGCAGCACCCATCAGCAATTCTACTACTTCCTTAGCAATCTCCCTTCTGCTGATTTGCAATTCATAGAACAGAGTCTTATCAATTTTCCATAGAACAGAGTACTTTTAAATATAGTAATGAATTCAAATCACCTCCAAAAAAATGCTCAATCATGTCATAGCTAGAGCTGACTGTCAACATAAACATAAAATCAAAGGTATTCATTAAAATACAGCACCCAGCTTGAGAAATTCTCAGGTAAAAACTTTATAAAACATAATGGCAGACTGTGAGCATTGAAAAAAGCAAAATTTCCAGCATAAAGATCATGAGAAAGTAGAGCATCATTTACAAAATCACATCGTTAGAATGATCAATAGAGCAGGTTTGCACACTAAAATTTTGGACATCATTAGAAGCAAGAAATTCTCTATAGAATAAATGTAATAGACAAATTTCAGGACCACATAACATCACTTGTAGACTTACTCAATAGCATAATGCTGCCCGACAACAGCTAAATAGTTGTTGCCCAAGAGTGAATTTAACTGTTTTACAAAATTGGAAAAAGAATACAGGCCCTTCATTTCCAACAAGGTAAACTTTCCTCAAAAGAATTAATAGAGCTCAAGAGATGTTGAAAATGGTGGTAAAATAATATTGCCTGAATTTTGTGTTAGGGACATAAGAGAAGGATCTAGATGAGTGTCTAGAGAAAGAGCATACAGATGGAACGTCTAGGATGGTTAGAGCGATGAAGGGACAAGCAAGGGAGTTGTGATGAGGAGACAAGCTAGGGAATTGTACGGCCATTTAGCCATCATGGCTTTCCCTCCATGCCCAAAACTTGAGCTGAATGCCTCCACCAAGGACAAGCCTCAACTTCGGGTATTATAAAAGGTGCAGGTATGAATATGGTTGCATTGACGATTGTCTGAACTTTACAGCAGGAAAACAGGCACTCAAGATGAGAAATGTGTCTAGTAGACTCTGAAGGGATAAATTTCTCAATCAAGCAGAGGGTTTTCCCAGTTGGGTTCCCTAGAAAAAAATGTGTTTTTATATTGTGCAACTGTGTTATTTCTGTTTCAATTTCGCTGCAAAATTAGTAGAGAAAATTCTGTGTCTTGGTTCAGATTTGTTCATTCAAGCAGATTAGAATTTTCATGGATTTTCTACATGGTATCAGAGTGTGGATCAGAAACAGGACCAGCACATCACAAGTGCAATACATCCAAGGAAAAGGAGATCTGATCAGACGCAGGCTCAAGGATCTAGCCGAAGTTGAGGAGTCTGTTTTGGTGTCTCTCTTGTGACTGGATTAGGCCGAGTTGAGGAAGAGGGCTGGAGGACGAGTTCTCGACAATTTTGTGCATAGTTTTGTGGGTTAATTCTCTCAAACATAGGCCACAGTGTTCGATGCAAGAGGCTGGCCCCTATAGCTTGGTATTAGGAGGGCCGCAAGGCTAAAAGGGAGCTGGAACAGGGGGCCGAGTGAGCTCAAAGAGCAGCACAGGAACAGAAGTCTGTTAGGAGAGAAGGAGCGAAGTGTTTTTTGGCAGTTCAAGGCCAAGCCACCGTTGTTCTGTAGTGCCACAGTCAGCCCTAACCAGAGGGTCGAAAATTGCAGTCTTGAGTGCATGCACAGGACCAGAGATTTGGGACAGAAGTCAACATCTCAGGTATGGTAAATCTACTTCTAAGCTGGTGTTGTTTGCTAGGTTGATTGCTAAGTTATCGGAAACGCCTGAAGAATTTGATCCCCGTTTCCGAAACGGAAACAGATACGATCCTTGTCTGAAATGCTGTAAAAACGTTTTTGTGCCGTTTCAAAAAATTGAAAACTTCAGATTTGGAATTGGATACATTTCCAAGGGTTTTTAATTTTTTTGGATACGTTTCCGGAAATTCGGAAACAGATTGTAATATCCCCAATTTTGTGAGCATCGGAGTCACTTAGGAGTTCTGCCCAATTTTAGTAATATTAATTAAAAACGAGCAAATATTATTGCAGAAAGGTGGCTAGTATTATTTTATTGGAGAATAGTGGCAAATTATTATTTTATTAAATGGTGGCAAAAGTGATTTGGTGGAAAATGGCCACCACCAATAAAATAG
This sequence comes from Pinus albicaulis, assembly GCA_034641835.2. Classification (NCBI taxonomy): domain Eukaryota; kingdom Viridiplantae; phylum Streptophyta; class Pinopsida; order Pinales; family Pinaceae; genus Pinus; species Pinus albicaulis. Next base: position 1,386,246,419 of record CM076582.1, read on the forward strand.
TATTTTAAAAAGGAGTCTAGAGGCATGAGGAGAAATTATAAAAGGAGGATGGACTCATTTTGTGGATTATCTTTTGGTCATTTTACGATTCAAACCTTAGTTCTCTTGAGTTGTTTAGCCAAGACAACTGTGTTGCTTAGCACAAGGAATTTTCAAGCGGAAATTCCAACTCTTCCTTTGGTGAACTTCGAGTGTTACCCTAGGAGAGAATTTGGGGAGTTGATTCCAAATCATTGAGGAGCTTTTTTACGGGTTTCTTTCAGTTGGTGCTTGCTACTCCAAGGGCGCAAAGGAATTTTGTGGGGGCTGAGAGAAACTAGCAATAAGTGAAGTTTTGGCCGAAGAATTTGCAGAGAACTACCCTAAGGGATAACAAGTATTCCTTGGTGATTTGCAGAGGGTCAATTTTGTCTATTCTAGGGCTTGCGCAGGGATTTACTAGTTGCTTGTATGCACTCGCAGAGATTAAGACTTTGAGGAGCATTCGAGCTGGGATTTGCCTGGTGATTGAGGGGAGAAATTCACATGAGTTAGGGAGGATTTCTTGGAGGTAGCTTTGGGACTAATTCAGCAGTATCTAAACTGTGGGGCATTTTCTGGCCAAATTGAGCAATTTGCACTTGTTGGGGGTCACCGGGCTTAGTGGATTCATCCCAAACACTTTCTGGGTTTTTGTGGGTTTGGTGAGAGGAAGCTAGGATTAATTTTACAGAATTTTCTGAGCACTTCTGAGGGCAGAATTATGAGTTTCATCCACCAGCCAACAGCAAAAATTGTTAGAGGAGGGCATAGTTTACCCCAGGACCATTTCCACCTCTTGGGTCCATTAGATATTTCGGGCTTGTGTTGAGTTGGTGAAGTAGTCTATGTGGCTAATTTCTCAGAATTTTTGGAGCATTTTGGAGGGCTAAATTAGTAGTTCCTTTCCAGCGGCAGCAACAGTTTTTTCTGGGTAGACGCAGATTTGGTAGCGAAGCCATCTCCAACATTTGAGTACCATCATATTCACCTGGGATATTGCCTTGCTTGTAGCAAGCTCAGGTTCTATCTTTTTTATTGTCTGATGTACTTAGTTCTCTTCATTAATAAAATGGCTCAGTTATTCGCCCTATTTCTTATGTTTTATTGACTAGTGCTTGTGTAGAAAAATTTATTTGCTATAGCTTAGTTCATGCATCTATTATCTGTTGTAGATTTCAATTTGGAACATTACAGTGGTATCAGAGCATGATCTTGGCCAGTTGTGAGGTAGCCAACAAGATCATGGAAGATTTGGGCATGTATGCACTGTGATGGGTGAACCATAGACAAACCCATAGCTCAAGGGAGAGTAAGTAGCATTGAGGGAAAAATGACCCTCACCCACTTTGATGGTTCAGCTAGAAGTTCTGTTAGAAAATGTGTAGAAGAACTGGACACATATTTCCGACTAAACCCCACAAGGGAGGCAAATGCTATTAGACATGCCACTTTGCACTTGAATGGAAATGCTATGGAGTGGTGGTACCGAGGGTTGATCCCCTTGGGTCATGCACGTATCACATCCTACACAAAGTTCACATGGAGGCTCATGGAGAGATTCGACCGAGAGGGGCACCAAACCCCCTCAAAGGGAGTGGACAGGACATGGACAGTTAGAGGGTAAGACCAAGGGGCGTTTCTACTAGTGGAGACCAGGCTTTAGATGTCAAGAGCTTGAGGAGGAGGTTGAGCGAGAGGACACACAGAATGGTGAGCGAGAGGACACACAGAATGGTGAGGGGCACATCGACATATCGAGTGTGGCGCAGGAGTCACCTTGTTGGAGACCTCTTTAATAACACCAGTTGACACCTTGATGGAGAGAGTAGAGCATACACCCATAGAGCCATTTGTTGATGAGGTTTCGTTCCCAGCCGAGGTGTCAAGAGTCACACACGTTCCTGAAGCCATGAATGAGTTCCGAGATAGCAACCACCTACAGCAACATGGAGAACACACACAGGAGCGTGAGCTAGTCATGGAGGGGTGGGTTGTGACTCATGATGAGCCCATGGTGGAGGACGAGCAATCATCTTTCGGGCATGCCACTGATTTAGAGCATACAGATGCACAAACCGTCAGCAGAGCCACAAAACTTCCAGACAATAGCTCTCTTCGGGCTTATATAGATGGGACTTGCAACTTTGCTAGGCTACCTTTGCACAGTGGAGAGGGAGATGCAGAATTACCTCGACAGATTTGATGTATCGACCAAGTCAGTGTGATGAGGCAACATGAGCTACATAAGGAGTAACATGCGCAGGATTGGCAACTGGTTCGTGTATGGTTGTTCGTGCATTCGATCCCTCTCTCTGGGTTGGATGGCGAGAGATATTGAGTTGGTATCCGGTGGAGCTGGTTAGGAGGTTAGATGCATCCATGGCCATAGTTCAGCAGAGGCTATCGATTACTAGAGGGGCTAGAGGGCCATATTGTTGTTGGGATCCAGGTGGGATCCTCCATCACATCATGGAGTCGGTAGGTGATGGTAGTAGCTGTGTGATGGACTCAGTGGTTGGGCGCACACACTGTTTCATATCCCCTGCAGACTTCTTGACAACAATAGCAATAGGATGGATTGACAAGGGAGCACGCAGATTTCTTGAGTTGACATGGCATGTTGAGCGTACATGGGATTGTAGGATGATTAGCCTACTCCGACAGGAGTTGGTAGGAGGAGGTGGCATCGGCAGGCCACCAAACAAGGTATTGTATCGAGATGGTGCTCTCTCATTGGTATATTGGACACAAGAGCTACAAAGGATAGGCTCAGTAGTGTCATTCACATTAGCATGTGAGAAGTTAGGTCGCTTAGGTCTATCTGGGCAGATGAGGAGATATAGCTCACATCATGGAGGGCTTACCAATAGAGTGGTAGTAGAGATGGCGACCCTAACAGGATGTGGGATGATGCCTATAGACTCAGTCTTAGACCTTGATATCCAGGGGTGTTTAGGGGTATGCAACAGTGCACAGCAGTATGCAGAGGAACACAGAGGTATACAGTGGTGTGCAGGGTTGCATCGTGGTGTAGGAGGAGCGGTTCACAACTCAGTGCATTCCCTCATAGAGTGACGGACACATCGATACAGGAGGGATACCAGTTGATCTGGGATGATGCAGTGACATGTAGCAGGGTCCGACAATGCACAGAGATGTGCGACTGGGTGCAATTGTATGTTAGGAGACACGAGGATACATGGTTATATGCAGTAGTGTGTGGGGTTGCACTGCGGACTGAGGGAGTGCTACTAGCAAGGAGATTCCTTGACGAGGATGTCAAGCATGCCATTGGGGTGGACATACCCAGGTTGGGAGAGTGGATTAGTCACGGGACTAGCCGAGAGCATCCACACGAGTTCTTGATCATACCCATCAGAACCCACGCATCTTCCGCTCATTAGAACCACGTGCAATTGAGGAGAGCCTTGTGTTTGATCCAGACCCACAGTATGGATAGCAATACTTGGGGAATTTCCCTGAGACGACACTATGAGATTCAGTAACTCAGGGGCACTATAGATATTCTCCTGTGGAGGAGCAGGGTCGGTGCGCGAATTGATACCCATAGGCTGGGAGATGACGTGATCTTCTACAGGGATGGCATATCGTTCATCATTGAGCCTACACCTGGGGAGTTGGTCACAGTTTGACATGTGCCACTCTTTCCACAGGGCATGTTGGGATCCTGCATGAGCACAGGATACCGTGTATGATTGAGGTAATTTTTCAATGGGTGTCCAGGCTTCAAACATTGTTTTGGCACATTATCGAGAGGGCGGATGGCAGACTTAGTGGTGATGGTTTGCAGGAGCAAGATGGATCCACATACACTGAGTTGATTGCGAGTATCAGACACCCATCTATTGGATGCATTCAAGGGGTAGCTATTTGGCACATGCAGTTTCCAACGGTCATCAATACTGCACAGTGGCAGACACAGGGCAGTTTAGCATGCATTAGATTAGTTCATGATATATGGAGCATATATATTGATTACATGCAGGGACTAGAGACAAGTCACAGATGGATTCCAAAAGTTGTCAGAGCTACGTCGCAACATGTCTGGCTATGGGATCCGGGGATTTAGTTGGTTGATAGATCACTCTATCTCTTGATGAGCATAGTCATGGCAAAGAGTGATCTAGTTCACACATGGGGGTTCACGAAGGCCTTCATCATATGGCGAGGAAAGCTTTCCCTGTTGCTGCACAGGTTCGTGGTTAGCTTTGGATGGGTAGGCTTTGGCATCATGGAGATGCCTAGGTGGGATGTATTTGGAATTTGTCAGTTTTTCACCACCGAGTTGTTGACAATTAGGTAGGGCATTGTTTAATTCAAATTCTCTTATTGATAATTACTTGTGAGCTTACTTCCATCTACTTGTGTCTTCTCTTCTTAGCTTATTATGTCTTTCATCAAGTCAATTACCAAAAACACAAGAGACACAAATTTAGGCTCTTCGAGCCAGGGCCAAAATCTCTCCCTCTTGGAGAGGAAAACCCACAAGAAATTCTTCTTATATACTTTCAAATGACAAGTACCATGACTATGACGCAGACCCTTGACCCTTGTATGCCTCCAAGACGTTGTCACTACTTCTTCATTGACTCTTTGAGCTAATCCTTATTTTCTGCATCATCCTACACCTTTCTACACCAGAACTAGAGAGCTCGGTCTTTCACTGTACTTCCCTTCTTTGGCTGTGTGTGATCCTTACTGGGATATCAGTACCTTGTTATGGACAATTCTGTGCATACCTTGCATCTCCACTTGACCTTACTGGCTGATCTTCAACATATACATGTCTTGATTCCTTTTGATGAAAAGACCACTCTTTTCATATTATGATGATGCCCTTACTGGTACTGCATTACTTCGTTGATCATCCATATCATACTCTGCACTTGTAACTTCACAATAAACTCAGTCATGCAATTTTGCACTAACCTCAATCCTGCAACTTCGCACTAACCTTAATCCTGCAACTTCGCACTAGATACAGTCCTGTCATTTTGCACCAGATACAATCCTGTAATTTTGCACTTTGACACAGTCTTGTAGCTTCGTAGATATGTATCACTTTGTCTCCATTCTTCGCTCTAGACACAGTTCTGTACTTGTAATTATTGCATATGTATATCACCGAAATGATCTCAAACTTGTCCGAAGTTCTGTACTCAAATGAACCGCGGACCTTACCTTTTATAGTGTACTCCTTGTTGTGACTTAGGTCGACCTTACAAATTGAGGGTAGGCCGACATGTTTACTACTTATAGGCCGACTTGAGGAGGCATTTCAATGTTGACCTTGAGCAATGTCATCAAGGCTTATATGACAAGGCCTTAAAGCATACTTCTTTGACTTGACTCTTCATATACATGACTCTTAATTAATACATTTATGACAAGAAGACAAATCCCTAAAAGACATCAATAATGAGTCTTTTGACCTATAATAAAAACCTTGCTCATGAAACCCATGAAGCAAGCATAACAAAAAAATACATTTTATTATCTGTCTTCTTATTTACATAAATACATAATTGCATAGTCAATATGAAGACTGAACCTAGTTACACTTTCCAACACGAGTACTAGGAGAGGAGGATACGGTATGTGCATGATGAGTAGTCGGTTGTAATGAGAGTGGCGCAACATCGACATGGTGGGATCTTTTTTAGATTAGCATGGGACCCTGGTATCGAGGGATTCATTTATGACAGGATGGTGCACAGATTCAGGGTGACTCAGTGGCACATTTGGGACCTCGGTATTGTTTGCAGTGACAGTTTGGTCAGAAGAGAGAGGGAGCTCTTGTTTGAGCATTGCTTGAGGACAAGCAATTTTTGGCAGGGAGAACTGTAATAACCCCAATTTTGTGAGCATGGGAGTCACTAAGGAGTTTTGCCCAATTTTAGTAATATTAATTAAAAAGGGGCAAATATTATTAGAGAAAGGTCGCTAGTATTATTTTATCTAAGAATAGTGGCAAATTATTATTTTATTAAATGGTGGCAAAAGTGATTTAGTGGAAAATGGCCCCCACCAATAAAATAATATTTAAAAAAGGAGTCTAGAGGCATGAGGAGAAATTATAAAAGGAGGATGGACTCATTTTGTGGATTATCTTTTGGTCATTTTATAATTCAAACATTAGTTCTCTTGAGTTGTTTAGCCAAGACAACCATGTTGTTTAGCACAACGAATTTCCAAGCGGAAATTCCAACTCTTCCTTAAGTGAACTTCGAGTGTCGACCTAGGAGAGAATTTGGGGAGTTGATTCCAGATCATTGAGGAGCTATTTTATAGGTTTCTTTCAGCTGGTGCTTGCTACTCCAAGGACATAGAAGAATTTCGTGGGGCTGAGAGAAGTTACCAATAAGTGGAGTTTTGGCCGAAGAATTCACAGAGAATTATCCTAAGGGATAACAAGTTTTCCTTGGTGATTTGCAGAGGGTGAGAGTGTTGCATTTTAGAGGGTCAATTTTGTCTATTCCAGGGCCTGCGCAGGGATTTACTGGCAGCGTTTGTGCAATTGCAGAGATTATTAATTTGGGGAGCATTCGAGCTGGGATTTGCTTGGTGATTGAGGGGAGAAATTCACAAGAGTTAGGGAGGATTTCTTGGAGGTAGATTTGGGCCTAATTCAACGGTATCTGAATTGTGGGGCGTTTTCCGGCCAAACTGAGCAATTTGCACTTGTTGGGGGTGACTGGGGGTCGGTGGATTCAGCCCAAACCCTTTCTGGGTTTTTGCGGGTTTGTGAGAGGAGGTTAGGATTAGTTTTACAAAATATTTTGAGCACTTCTGAGTGCAAAATTGTTAGATGATCCAAATATCATAGTTTATAGCTGTTAGGATATTCCGACACCTAGGAAATAGTTAAGAATAACTTAGTCTAGAGTAGATTTAGGTAAAGTGTGTTTCTTTACTATGTACATTTGTAACTTATAATTCGATGGTCACGATTTGTAGTGATCTGACGGTTCTCTCTCTCCTCAGTATTAATGACACTTGATTCGTGGCTTAACACTCGATTGGTCCATGATCTCTATTTAAATAGCATGGAGGGTCATTTGTCCAGTAACCATTAATGAGAGAAACATATGTAACTTTTCTTCTTACATTAATAAATTACCTGAAGTGGCCGCGTTGGCTCAGGTCGTGGACTGTTTCCCTCTCCGAGGGTTTTAACCACGTGATAATACTGGTATACTGATTTGTGATCTGTTTGTGAGTGGTGACCTTTGGTTTTTTATCTACGGAACTTACCCTGTAAATTCCTACATGGTATCGAAGCTATTTTGAGGGTTGCATCCGTTGTTGATCCAAATCCGAAGCCGGTTTGACTGCATGTGACTGTCGTTTTCTAGATCTACTATTATTGAACATTTTTGGGCCTGGAGAACTGCTCTGTTGTGTCTGGAGCATCTGTTACAGTGAGGAACGTCTTTCGTTTCATGCGAAAAGGTTTCCGGTTGCCCAAGTTATGTCAATTTAGATCTGGAGGTATAAAGTATTTGTTTTGCAGTTATATTTGTTAATAGTTCTGCTTATTTCGGTTCCCTCTGTTTATTTCGGTTTTTAGGTTTTATTTATTTGTCGGATCTATACCATCTTCTCTGTGTATGCTCTTTGTTTTGCGCTGTGTGCAATCTCGGCAAATCAGAAACAGGAAGAAGGGATTTTTTTTTCTACGTATGCTCTTTCCCCGCGTCTTTGTGTGATCTCGGAAAATTAGAAATAGTAAAAAAATAGATAGTTGTCAGTAAGGCTAACTGAAAATCTAACGTTCCGCCGTAAGGTTTGCATTTCGTTTTTTTTTTTTTTATGCTCGGTTTTTTGTGTTTTTTTTGTGCAGGAAAAAGCACGCACATCGAAGACTACAAAAATAAATAAATAAATAAAAATAAAATAAAAACCCCTTCCTCCTTTCAAACAATTATAAAATACTTCTACTATCTCACTTGCTGAGAAGTTAGTTTATGAGAATAGAGGTCTTGGGTTCAAGTCTCTTCCTCAAGCTTCTTTTGTAAAAAGTTTTTTGATGAAGGGGAGGGATTTTTTTTTCAAAGTTGAACTTCATCATCAAATTTCAAATCGTTCCCATAACTATTCGGCATCTACAACTCAGTTTTTTCAAAAAGGCATAACGTCTTCATCCAAACGCTGTTTTTCGAGCCGTTTTTTTTAATCAGCGTAATTTTTCGAGATCTTTCCATTGGAGCAGTTACTTTCAGCTTTTTTCAGCCTCAGTTTTTAAAAAAATGGAAAGTGCATGCCCGATTATTCTTAACAGTACCAATTATTTCCAATGGCTACCTCACATGGTAGATATACTTAGAAGTAAAGGGCTTTATCGAATAGCCACAGGACAATAAACTAAACCTTCCGATGAGATAAAGTCGCTAAATGGGAAAATAAACAAGATCAAGCACAAGGGTTGATAGGAATGTCCATTGCTCAAGATCTTCGATTTCATATCCTTGACATTGACACCCCTCATGAAGCCCTGGAAAAGCTAAATACTGTATTTGGCATTCAAAATGAAATCAAGGCCCACCAGCTTAAAAATGAGTTGCTTACTTTGGACCCCAATAATTTCTCCTCTATTGAAGATTTTTTGTCCAAATTCAAGACCCTTAGACTTCTTTTAGAAGGTTGTAAGGTCAAAAAGAAAGATGGGAGCTTCATCTATTGCATTCTTGCTAAGCTTGGCCCTGCATACTCTGTATTTGTTTCCACCTTCCATTCCACTAGAGAAGCCATCATTTCTTCAAGAACCCCTCTTTTGTGATTCTTTGATAAGAGAACAAGAAAAACTCTTACACCTTGGCCTTATCACTTCTGGAAACGCTTCTACGAAAGCCTTAGCAGTTCAACAGCAATCATATCAAAAGAATCCCAAGAAGTAGTATCCTAAAAAGTATGGTCCGAAACCAAACAAGGGTCCTAAACAATTTCAGCCGCAAACTGAAAAAGAAAGTCACCAAAATGATAAGGCAAATAAAAACAAAGGGAAGAAGACAGATAGACATTGCAACTTTTGTAATCGTGATGGCCATATAGAATCCAAATGTTTTAAGAATATGGAAGCCTTAGAAGCAGCAATGAAGAAGCACAACATCAATTTGGAGCACTCTTCACCTTCATCTTCAAGAATGGCACTTTCTGCTTGTGGTTGTCGAGCATCAAGATCTGGTTATGCATTAAATGTATCTTCTTCTTCTCATTCTCATGAGTGGCTCATTGATTATGGAGCTTCTTACCACATAGCCAAAAATAAAGCCATGTTTTCTTCTTTAAATGATTGTAACACCAAACATATTTATGTTGGTGATGATAGATCTCTTAGTGTTGTAGGATCTGGAACCATCCATCTAGATAATGGTTAGTTTAATGATGTACTATGTGTTCCAACCTTGTCATGCAACCTTCTCTCTGTTTATCAGATAACTCATTTAGGTGAAGGGAAAATAGTAGAATTCTCACCTCATGATGTTGTAATCAAGGACCTCAAAGATCCTAGACATATTTTAGCTACTGGCATTGTTGATGATTCCACAAGGTTGTATAAGTTTGACAACTTTGAGTCATCATGTCTTCCCTCCGTTTTTGTTGCTCATAATGATGAAGTGAGCAAACTTTCGCATGAGCAATTTGGTCACTTAAACTATCGCTCTCTTCAAACTCTATGTAAGGAAAATATGGTGACGGGTCTTCCTATGGTATCTTGCCGAAATGGTGTTTGATGTGTACTCGAAAAACATCATTGGTATAGTTTTGACAAACATGCCTCTTGGCATGCTTCAGCCCCTTTGCAACTTGTGCACAGTGATTTATGTGGTCCACTTCCAATCGTTTCTTTCTCTAGTTGCAAGTACTTCTTAAATTTCATTGATGATTTTTCTAGGCGCACTTGGGTATACTTCTTAAAACTCAAGAGTGAAGTTTTAACATGTTCTTGGCATTTAAGGCCTTTGTTGAGAAACAATCTGGACATCCAATTCTTAAGTTAAGATCAGACAATGGAGGAGAATATGTTAACAACAAATTTATCAACTTCTGCACTGAGCATGGCATTCAATTGCAACATACCGTTCCATATACTCCACAACAAAATGGTGTAGCTGAAAGGAAGAATCGCACCTTAAATGAAATGGCCAATTGTATGCTTCAATCTAAAGGACTTACTCTCAATTTTTGGGCAGAAGCCATTAACTGTGAAAATTACATAGTAAATTGCACTCCTACTAAGGTTTTAAAGAATATAACTCCAGAAGAAGCCTGGAGCTAAATCAAACCAGATGTAAGTCACTTTCGTATTTTTGGAAGTGATGCTTGGGCCCATATTCCAAATGCAAAACATAAAGCCTTAAAACCTAAGAGTGAAAAATGCATTTTTGTTGGATATTCTGAAGATGTCAAAGGTTATAGACTTCTTGCACCAAAATCCAAAAATATAATCATTAGAAGAGATGTAAAATTTGATGAAAATATATCGGCCTGCGAGCCTAGTTCGGCGAGTGTACCACCTTTGGCTTGCGAGCCTGATTCGGCATATATGCCACCTCTCTCTCTCTCTTCTATTTTTAATAGCATTCCTTCTAGTTCAGATGATGACAGCGAGGATGACAATCTTCCTCCACCTCTTGAAGTTATTCCTTTTACTCCACAGCTTCCAAGATGGGTCTGCTCTACTCAGGATGCAGTAGGTTCTCTTGCAGGTGACCCTGCCGATCGACGACGTACATGTTCTCAGTTTGAAAGAGCCTCTTCCTTATTGGCTCAAGTTCCAAAAAATCCTGATCCAGGAACCTTTGAAGAAGCCTTTAGTCATCCAGATTGGGATGAAGCTATGAATGAAGAATATCGTTCCTTATTGGCGAATGATACTTGGGATCTTATTCCTCTTCCAAAAGGAAGAAAACTTGTCAGATGCAGATGGGTTTACAAAACCAAGTTTGCACCAGATGGAAAAGTGGATAGACATAAAGCTTGTCTTGTCGCTAAAGGATTTTCACAAGTTGAAGGCATTGACTATACTGAAACCTTCTCCCTTGTTGCCAAAATCAATTCTATCTGCTTTGTTCTTTCCTTTGCTGCCTCCTTTAAATGGGAAGTCCATCAGATGGATGTTAAATCTGCCTTCTTACATGGAGATTTGCATGAAGAAATCTACATGGAACAACCCCCTGGCTTTATCCAAAATGACTCCAACCTTGTTTGTCGCCTTAGGGAGTCTTTTTATGGTCTCAAACAAGCTCCTCGGGCTTGGTATGCCAAAATGGATAGATTTCTATTAGATAATGGCTTTTCTAGGTGTCATTCTGACAACACTGTCTACACCAAGAAAGTGGGTAAGTCCTTCACCATCCTTGTTCTTTATGTTGATAATCTTATCCTTACTGGTAGTGATCCCAACCATATAAACCATGTGAACTCTAGCCTCAAAAAGAAGTTTGAAATGACAGACTTAGGACACTTGCATTATTTCCTTGGTCTTCAAGTTCTACAGTCCGAAGAAGGTATTACCCTCTCTCAGTCCAAGTATGCCTGTGATCTTCTACACCACTTTCACATGGAAAACTGTCCCTACACTCATTAGCCACTGTCGTCATTGCACTGGCATCCAATTCCCTACGCTAATCCTACTGCCCCTACGCTCATTAGCCACTGCCGTCATTGCACTGGCATCCAATTCCCACAATTGTGTAAGTGCATTTTGTCAAAGTTCTTGTGCGGAACTCATCTCTACATTCGGCCTTGCATAATTTGATCCTAAATCAACTCCTGTTGCCTTGAGTATAGCTACAGGAGCATTCCAGGGGTGATGAATCCATTCTGTGGGCATTCTTGTTAGGTCAGCGTACCTACAGGTTAACGCTGCCAGGCCCTCTCCACGCTCACACTGCTTCCTGATTTTTCATATGCCATTGGCATGGTTACCATGTACATGATGATGAGATGCAAAGACCCCGCCATTGACACTTTTTCTACCCATGAAGTGCTCCAACTCAACATCAGAAGGAAGCACTTTGTGATTGAAGGTTACCCCATGATCCCCGTCCACAACATGGCCATGGCCTCTCAGTAGCCATCGTGTGGTTAAAATCCCTTCTACTCCAACAGGTCCTCGAACACGAATTCTACTGGTACTTATTCCAACCTCAACACCAAGATCAAAGCGAGCACCATCGCAGAATCATGTACTTTCATTATGAAACACTGCAACACTGTCATACATAAGAGCGTGCGAGAATCTGCAAATGTAAACAGCCAACGTTCAGCCAGTGTGAGCCAGCGTTCAGCCAGTACACTGATCCTACGAATTTGAAGAGCTGTGTTGAACGCCGAACTGTAAGGAGCTGCGTTGAAGTCCAAAATCCAAAGGTTTTGGTGCGCGACCTAGAAGCTCTGGATCATATACATGTTTTGATCCATTCACTTTTTAAGTGCTATCATAATCTTTTTGGAGTAATAAGTGGTTTTTAAATTTTAATGTTGGTAATAAGGAGTGTTTTGGGGAAATAGTAGTAATTTTTTATTATGGAGAGATAAGTGTTATTTTTTAAATGTTTGTAATGTAAGTGGGATAATTTTTTGGGGTGATTATTTTATGAAATTTGTAATTTTTGGAGTAATAAGGAGATTCTATTTGTATTTTTTTTATTTTTTTATATATTTGGAGAGATAAGAGTGATATTGTAACTCAAAGTAATTTTACTTTGAGGCGAGGTTACACCTTCTCCTTAAGGGAATACGAGCAAACTCGACACCACCGGTCTTCCACTCTCGCTTTACAATCCCAACACAAGGTTAATTTTGAGAAAGAACTATCCTCAGACAGGCGGCCCAACAGGCTTCAATATTACTTCAAGAAAACTTGTTCCATACCAAGTGATACCTCAGAGTATTAGAGCTCTCACAAATCGCGATGCCCTCCTCTCTGATTTTTCACTTATTTATAGGTAGAATACTTCTTCGGATTTCAAATCCGGATTCTAAGAAATAATTGAGGGTCTTACCGAAAGAAAGATTCGACAGTGTCTACTCAATCTTTCTTTTTACAAAGCAACAAACTATAGGACAATAATTGAGGGTCTTACCGAATTGAAAGATTCGGCAGTGTCTACTCAATGTACAAAATTAGCTTTTAATCACTGTAGTTACAGCAACACGGGTACATATTACATTCGTCACATGTTGGATTTTCACTGGCTACAAACTGAAGATATAAATATTCCATGTATGCAATGGATTGTTAATGCTATAGATAAAGAGATAGATATGTATGATCTATCAGGACTTGAGTTTCCGGTCAGTGACACAATCAAACAGAAGGGTGTTGATAAAAGTTGGATTCAATCATTTGAAGTAGATAGCTTGGCCCATGCAAATGCTTTATGCAAAAGAGAAAGATATAAAAGGATATCCAAATCGAAAAAGTGGGAAACAGGAGAATCCTCAAGATCTACCAAACAGTACCAAGATGCTCAGCCGGACCCAGTACTAGAAAGATCATCTAAAGAATCTGAGCAATTGCTCACTGCTTTAGATACGAAAGATATTGAAAGAAGATATGAAGCTTTGCGTGCACAAGAATTAATCGATAATGATCCAACATGTGACGAATGTAATATGTACCCGTGTTGCTGTAACTACAGTTATTAAAAGCTAATTTTGTACATTGAGTAGACATTGCCGAATCTTTCAATTCGGTAAGACCCTCAATTATTGTCTAATAGTTTGTTGCTTTGTAAAAAGAAAGATTGAGTAGACACTGTCGAATCTTTCTTTCGATAAGACCCTCAATTATTTCTTAGATATTTTAGATTCTTGGGATTAGTTTAGAATCCAGATTTGAAATCCGAAGAAGTATTCTACCTATAAATAAGTGAAAAATCAGAGAGGAGGGCATTGCGATTTGTGAGAGCTCTAATACTCTGAGGTATCACTTGGTATGTAACAAGTTTTCTTGAAGTAATATTGAAGCCTGTTGGGCCGCCTGTCTAAGGACAGTTCTTTCTCAAAATTAACCTTGTGTTGGGATTGTAAAGCGAGAGTGGAAGACCGGTGGTGTCGAGTTTACTCGTATTCCCTTGAGGAGAAGGTGTGAGAAAATCAAGTGCTCTTCGTTCGTCTTCTTATCTTCAAGTAGGTTACTGAGTCCTTGGTAGTTTTTTTAAGGTGATTTTGCAAGAATATTGTAAACAAGTCAAATTTTGAAAGATTTCATTGTAAATCTCCAAAGAAACTAACTAGAGCCGAGTGCAAAGCTGAGTCATTTTTCTCCTCTACCAACGACTATATGAGGGTCAAGGCCAAGCCTCGATAGATCGTTTTCTTTTTGCGTGGCGTGTTGCGTGTCGAGTGTTGCTCATCTTGATATTTTTTTGTTTCTTTTGGTGCACTGCTTCAACACTACAATGTCGAAGTTAATTAATCTGTTCTCTGATTTTAATAAGCTAGAAGGGGTCAAATCTTACAATACATGGAAACATCTAATTGAAAGCACTCTCATATATAATGAACTGTGGCATGAAATATGTGATGGCGACATTAAGCCTAATAAACCAACAGATGCAGCTTTTCTTGCAAAATGGGAAGTCAAAAATGCCAAGGCACTAGCTCTTATAAAGTCTTCAATTAACAATGAGATGTATATTCATATTGAAAACGCCTCAAATGCATGGACTGTTTTGTGTACATTCAAAGATCTCTTTGATACACAACCTGAATCAAAAAAGGTTGATCTTCAATTAAAATTGCTCCAACAAAAATTAACTAAAGGTGGTGATGTTCTTGAATATATTTCACGGCTTAAAAACATCAAGTAGGAAATAATAAATGTTGGTTTTCAATCTGTTGATGAAAGTTTCCTAACTACAATTTTAATTGCTGGATTTCCATCATCTTACACACATTTTTTGGAAACTTTGCAAGTCACTGGAAAATTAGAGAAGATCAAGTTTGATGAGTTGAGTGATATGTTAGCCCGACATGACAAAAAATTTGGGAAGAAGAAACAAATTGGCGAAGATGTTTTCTTCACAAAGGCTAGCACGAGTAAATCCTCAACTGATAGTTCTAGAAACTGAGAAAGAGGACATTTCAATCAAAGTCAAGCAACACATAGTGTACAAGGTCGTGGTCGCGATCAAATAGAGGACACAATTTCAACAGAGGCTACAGTTCAGGCAGGAGCAATTTTCAAGGCAAAGGAAACAATCAAGGCAAAGGCTATAATCAAGGAAGAGGACAAAGTCCAGGCAAAGGGCAAACTCAGAACAGAGGACAAAGCAGAGGTAGAGGACAGTATCAAGGCAGAGGCAAAGATTTCAGTCAAATTGTTTGCAGAAGATGTAACAAAGTTGGACATTATGCTGAGGATTGTAGAACTTCCATTGATAAAATTCCTAAGTTTCATCAAAACACTGCACAGTTTGCAAATGATCAAGATGATCATGATGGTTCAGAATATGTTTTCACAAACACAGAATCAACAGTTTTACAAGTTTCAACCTTTCTGAGAAGTGAATATGAAGATGCACGGATTTTGGATACAAGAGCAACTCAACACATGACTTTTCGACGTGACTTCTTTTGGAACTTCCAACAATGCCATCTCAATTCAATCTATCTTGTTGATAAAACAAAACATACTCCTTATGGAAAAGGTGTAGTTAAAGTTATTCTCCCTGGCATTGGAGAAAGAATGATTTCAAATGTATGGTATGTACCAACATTTAAGCAAAATTTGTTATCTTTAGTCACGATTCGACAAGCAGGACATCTGGTGATTATGGAGGATCGCTTAGTTAAAATTAACTCAGTCAAACAGAACATGAAAAAAGTGATGACAGGTTATGAAGATGGAAAATTGTTAAGCGTGAAAGGGACAGTTATTCCAAGAAATTCTGACTTTGCAAGAGCAGCAAGTACAGAGATTTCACAGATCAGATTGTGGCATGTAAGGTATGGCCATCTCAACTTTGAAAGTCTCTCTCAGTTACAAAAACAGGGAATGGTTAAGGGACTTCCAACCTTCAAAAGGGAAAATGAAAAATGTGAAGCTTGCATTTATGGAAAACAACATCGAGAGACTTTTCCAACAAGTTCATGGCAAGCAAACAGGCGTTTGCAATTGGTTCATAGTGATATTTGTGGACCCTTACAAACTTCGCTAGGAGGATGCAGATATTTCTTACTCTTTATTGATGATTTTAGTAGGATGACTTGGGTATATTTTTTGAAGCAAAAGTCAAAGGCATTTGAAAAGTTTAAAACTTTTCGCCAACTTACTGAAAATGAAGTCAAGGAGAAGATTGGCACTCTTAGAACAGACAATGGAGGAGAATTCACTTCAACTGAATTCAAAATGTATTGCATGGATAATGGCATAAAACTACATCTTACCCATGTCTACACTCCACGGCAAAATGGAGTAGTAGAAAGAATGAACCACACCTTGTTAGGAATGGCGAGATCTATGTTAACTTTCAAAAAGTTAAGTCCTATATATTGGGCCGAGGTAATTCATACAACGGCCTACTTAAGGAGCAAATCTCCAACTACTTCTTTAGACGGAATCACACCTTATGAAGCATGGTTTGGTTTCAAACCTCGAGCTAAACACCTCAGAGTTTTTGGATCAATATGTTATGCCTTGGTCTCGAAAGAAAAACGAACTAAGCTTGACTCACAAATCTTGAAGTGCACAATAATTGGGTCTTCTGATGAGAAGAAAGGGTGCCGACTTTTGTCCAATGGGAAATTTATTGTGAGCAGGGATGTGATTTTTGATGAAAATGAGAGTAAGAGTGCTGAAGAAATTGAAAGTCTTCTTCAAAAGTTAGAAACAAAAGGTGATAAAAGAAAGGAAATATGCAAATTCAACCAAATTCACAAAATTGGTATGAGCTTGAGTTTCCTTCATCTGAAAATGATTCATCTAGTCCATCTTCTTCACCAGCGTCGTCTAGATCTTCTAGCAATTCATCCAAATCTCATAGCAGCAGCAGTCCTTCTAACAGTGACTCTCTGCCCCCAAAATCTGTGGTTGATCAACGAACATCTGTTTACATCAACCCTCATTACAATGATGGTGATTTTTTACAATCTCAAACCAGTGAACATCAATTGCCAAAATGGGGAGTTCAACTTTTGAAAGATGTAAGGCCTAATGAGCAGAATAAAATAGGAACAAGGGGATCACATAGAAGTGAAGGAAATTTTACCTTGATAGCAAATGATTTTACTAAACCCTCTACTTATAGAGAGGCAGTGAAACATAAAGAATGGCAACAGGCTATGATTGATGAATATCAAGCAGTTCTCGACAACAACACTTGGAAACTTGTTGATTGTCCTCAAAATGTTAAACCCATCGGATGCAAATGGGT
This sequence comes from Pinus albicaulis, assembly GCA_034641835.2. Taxonomy (NCBI): domain Eukaryota; kingdom Viridiplantae; phylum Streptophyta; class Pinopsida; order Pinales; family Pinaceae; genus Pinus; species Pinus albicaulis. Next base: position 1,386,263,848 of record CM076582.1, read on the forward strand.
TTACCGAATTAAGTACAGGAAAATTGGCGATATCGACAAGTACAAAGCAAGACTTGTTGTCAAGGGTTTTGCGCCGCAGGAAGGGATTGATTATGAGGAAACTTTTTCTCCTACAGCTAAATGGAACACCATCCGATTAACACTTGCATTGGCAGCCCAGAAATGATGGAAAGTTCATCAGATGGATGTAAAAAGTGCTTTCCTCAACGGATATTTACAGGAAGAAGTATTTATGACACAACCACCAGGTTTTGAAATTGAAGGACAGGAACATAAAGTGTGCAAACTAATAAAGTCTTTATATGGATTAAAACAAGCTCCACGAGCTTGGTATGCCAAAATGGACGAATACCTTCGGAAAGTTGGCATTCAACGAAGTGAATCTGATGATACCTTGTATGTAGGCCAACAAGGTAAAAATCTAGTGATTCTGGTTATGTACGTAGGTGATTTGATTATCACTGGCAACAATGATGATCACATTGCACAGGTGAAAAGGGAGTTACATGCAGGTTTTAAGATGACAAATTTGGGACTGCTTCACTATTATCTGGAGTTGAAGTATTCCAACGTCCACATCATATCTTCATTTCTCAGAGTAAGTATGCAGCAGAAGTTCTTCAGCGATTTGGAATGCAGGATTGCAAGCCTGTTCTTACCCCCATGGAACAAAACTTGAAACTTCCAAAATTTGAAGGGGGGAAATGGTGGATAGCACTACTACTTATCGACAGTTGATTGGCATCCTGATTTATCTGACAACTACTCGACCAGATCTTTCTTATGTCGTCAGTATTCTTTCCCGCTTTATGCAGGAACCACGAGACAACCACTGGAATGCAGCCAAAAGAGTTCTTCGTTACATCCAAGGAACAAAAGGTTTTGGTCTTCTTTACAAAAAGACTAAAAACTTTGTACTTGGTGGATTTTCAAGTGCCGACTTTGCTGGCAGTATTGATGATAGAGCATCAACCTCAGGTTATTTAATGAACATGGGGTCAGTTGTAGTGTCTTGGAGTTGCAAGAAGCAAGCTACAGTGGCCACTTCATCAGCAGAAGTAGAGTACATATCAGCATGCAAAGCAGCATGTAAGATTGTTTAGTTGCGTAGAGTTTTACAGGACTTGGGAATTCCTCCAGCAAAAGCTGCATCGTTATTCATCGACAACCAGTCAGTAATAAAGTTTGCCAAGAACCCAATTTTGCATTCAAAAACAAAGGATGTGGACACCAAGTATCACCTATCAGATCACTCATTGCAAAGGATATCATCAAGCCGATTTATTGTCCTTCATAAGATCAGATCTCTGATATCTTCACCAAACCTCTTTGCAGGATAAAATTTACTAAGTTCAGAGATGAACTTGGTATAAGTTGTAATGTATCTTTGGATCATGGGGGGAATGTTAGATGATCCAAATATCATAGTTTAAAGCTAGGATAAAATATTTATTAAATTAGAATATTTAAATTAATATTAGAGACACTTAGAAATAGAATATTGTTACAAAAGATATGACTCTAGAATAGTGTCGTATCTCAGGCTCTAATATAGGAATAAAGTTAGTAGATTTGTTAGAAGGATATTTATTGTAAATGGACGCTTGTTGTTTTATCAAGTGGTCCATAACTAAAATAAGTTAGGACATGTAGCTTATAAATAGGTCATTTTCCTAATTGCAAGAGTGTTGGAGTCTACGTGTGTAAACTCTTGCAGATTTCTCATGTAATTTCTTTTCCCGTTAATAAAATTACGTGTTTGAAGACACTTCTGCTATTAAAAATTCCTAGTAAGCAGCAGAAATTGTTGGAGGAGGGCGTAGTTTACCCCGGGACCATTTCCACCTCTTAGGTCCATTAGATAATTATGGGTTTTGTTGAGCTGGTGGAGTAGTGCATGTGGCTAATTTATCATAATTTTTGGAGCAGTTTGGAGGGCAAATAAACTCACTATTAATGTCTTCGTAAAGAGATTTATTTGAGTGATTAATTTTCACTTTGGTTAAGGTTTTTGTTAAATGTCATTGATTTTGCTCTTGATTTCACAAATCCCTCCAATATAACAAATCTTCTCTAGCCAATCTTTTGTCTACTATATAGTCAAGAGACCAAGCTGACGTTGAATAGATTGAAATGTTCAAATAGGTCTTGACGAAATATCCCACTAATCCCATGGGCCTTTTAATTTCCATGCAAGGAACATAGATACCATCTGCCATGCATGACACGTTCTTTGAAGGAGATGGACCCAAAAGCAAAAAGGTTGTGGCATTTCTGATTACATTACTAATGATGATGATGACAATGTTTACGCTGAATTGATGATGGTTATGTACTTTTAGATACATAATCTAGATTCTAAAAGATGAATGGTAATATGAAATTCTTATTTTGTTATATGTGTGTGTGTGTGTGTGTTGTTTCCTTGTCGTATCATGTCCATATTTTTTGAAAATTTGTTGTATCTGTTTCAACCCCTTTATCTATATATGTTCCCGTATCTGTTTCAGTGCAACTTAGGTTGATTGTCCATTTTTGTGACAATTTTATGGGTAGCTTATGTATAGGTTGGAGGGTTATTAGTAGTTGCGTTATTTAGCCCTAAGTTCATTCCTTGTGAAGGAATACAAGACTAATAGGAGAGGCAGAATTATTTGAGCCTTAAGTACAGCTTCTTGTGAAGGATTACAAGGTTGTTAGTGGGCAAGTGTTAGAGAGCTCTCTAAGTAGGCAGAATGGCGTGCCAAGGACTGAGAGTTGATCATTGCTTAGAGGGAGCATCGAACTTCATCTCTTGGAAAGGGAGGATCACGATAGTGCGGGAAGATAATGGGGTGGGAGAGTTAATCAAGCAGGGGATAGAGACACCTAAAGATCCCCAGCAATTGGCCCAGCATAATAAGAATGATATCAAGGCAAGGAGAATTATTCTAGAAGGGGTCAAAGATCATATCGAACCTCATATCCATGAGAAGAAGACAGTTTGTGAGATGTATCAAGCCATCTTAAACTAACATCAGAGTACCAGTGATACCAGGAAGCTTGCTCTGAAGGAGAAGCTAAGGAGTAACCAAATGAAACAAGATAAGCCCATTGTCACATATTTGTCAAGGTTCAATCAGGTTCGAGATGAACTAGGTGGCCTGGGTGAAGTTGTATTCGATCATGACCTTATGAGTCTTGCCCTGGACTTCACAAGTCTTGGAAAGGGTTCCAGGATGTTGTTAGTGGATTGTGAGAGAGACAAATTTCCCAACTGGAAAAGGTTTTGGACTGATTACATACAGGAAGATATTCGAACAGGAACCATAGAAAGGAGATCAGTCAAGACCAAGGACAAGGAGAATTTTTCTCTTGCTGGTAAGGCCAAGGGAAGGAGAGGTTGAGTCCAATTAGAAGGGCAAAAAGAAGGATCTAAGCAAGATCAAGTGCTTCCATTGTCATGAGTTTGGACAATATGCCACTAAGTGTCCTAAGCAAAAGGTGTCCAGTAAGGATCATGTAGCTACACCAGCGGAGGTAGATGCATTTTCTACCCAGTTCAAGAAAGATTTCTCATTGATTGCTTACATGACAAGCTCAGCAGACAACATTATTTGGTATATTGATTCAGGAGCATCCTTCCACATAACAGGAACAAGAAGAGTTCCAACCATCTGAAGGAGAAGGACAAGCAGTTTCAGATTGAGCTAAGAGATGATGGCATGTATGCAGCTAGAGGAGTTGGTATTGTCAATTTTCAAAGGGAGTCAGGTAGTCCTCTTCACCTTAAATGTGTTCTCTATGTTCCAAGATTGAGGCAGAATCTTGTTTCTGTATCTACCCTTGAGAACAAGGAATATGATATCATCTTCAGCAAAGGTAAGGAGTACCTCCAACACTTAGCTTCTAAATGTAAGAACAGATAGGTGTGATGGTGAAGAATCTCTACAAGTTACAGGTAGAGACAGATATAGCCTTGAGCAGTAACGCAAGGAGAGCTCAAAGTAGAGAAGTGGTGGTTGAGCGAGAGCAAGATAGAGATCTCAGGATGGAGCCTCAGCCAATATCTCAATTTCAGTCTAAGCTAATTGGCAGTTGGTCTAACCAGCGAGATGAGAAGGAGCAGATCCCAAGGTGAGTGGAGGCAGGCACTCAGCTGGTGACTCCCAATATAGGGAGAGTTCGAGCCAAGTGGGCAGAGGATTTGGTTAAGGGAAATCAAAAGAGAGTTGGATCTCCCAGTACCACCTTCAGCCAAAAGAGCAACCACAAAGGTACACAAGGTACATGGCACTTATGACTAAAGTAATGGACTCACAGAACATGGTAGGAAACAACAGGGCTTCAAATCAGATTCCGCATAAGAAAGCAGGGAAGTCTTCTATTTCAGAGGGAGCAACTGCAGCAACAGATAACGTGATAGTGTTGGAGACAGATCCAAGTGGACGAGGTTCTTCCAGAAGCACCTTCCTCACTAAGAGGGAGTGTTCAAAAAAGAAACGAGAATGGTCCTTCTTTGACTTGTGCCTTAGTCAAAGAGACTAGAAGTAGCTTTTCCTTAGCATGCACAAGTTCCTAGAAGTTAGAAAACAATTCCTATAAGTTACGAGCTAATTCCTAAAAATTAGGACAACTTCCTAAAATTTAGGGAGAATTCCTAAAATTTAGGTTGTGTGCATGAAGTAGTTTGACTAGTGCAAATGTGGAAGGCTCAGTTGTTGTCTTCTAGTGCGAGTTAATTTGGCAAAGGACAAGCTAAGAGAGCCTTAACTTCTAAATTAAGGCAAGACGAGTTACAACAGCCTAATAGCCTTCGTTAACTCTTTAACCAGTAGTTCGATTTCCTAAAATAAATATTTTCCTGAATTAGCCAATTTGAAGTGCTTATAAGGATATCGAAAGGCACAATTGTATTAATTGTTTTGTGAGCAAGAGTTGGTGAGACAAAGCAATAGAGAGCACAAGTTCGTGTGTGTGAGCTTGTGAGAGGAAGAGTGTGCAAAAGAAGCTTGTCCACAGATTGATAGAGGCTATTTAGAAAGCATAGCAGGTCTTGCAAGGGTGTTTCAGCTTAGTACAAGCAGAGAAAACCAGATTGGTTTATATTGAAACAATATTGTATTGTAAGAGATCTATTGCTCATTCTGCAATTGATAAAATTCTCAATCAACTAGAGGGTATTCCCTATTGGGTTCCCTAGAAAAATAAATTGTGCTTTTATATTGTGACTGTGTTATTTTTGTTCCTATTCCGCTGCAAAATTAGTAGAGAAAAATTCGAGCCTAGAGTTACATGTTAGTTTCATATTTTTTCATTCAAGCAGATCAGAATTTTCGGGGATTTTCTAAATGCATCTTGTAGTGAGGTTGTTCCTATTCTTCATGAATTGATTGATGACTTGGCATTTGGATACATGGCCTAGAGCTAGCACATTGCACATTTGTTCCACAATGGATTGATTCCTTGCTTTATCGACCTAGCCCTTGGTAGACTTATGGAAGGTTGTTATATCTAGGAATTTCAACTTGAGTGATTTTATATGCCTTACTATTGAGCACTCCACCTTATAAGGGCACCTTGCACACCTTCTCATGCATTCATGTTCACGTGTCACTCTTTGAGGACTATCTTCCACATGTTGGTCATGGTCACATTATATTGGACTAATGAGGGGTCACCCAATTTCTTGATGGAGTTAGTTAAGCATTGATGACATTCCACATGTTTTCTTCATAGACTTGATCCCTTGTTTCATGGATCCACTTGCTTGCAACTTGATTTGAGGAGGACGTCCACCATTGGAAGCCACATTTCACACTCTTCCATCCCTTATTAATGGGACGTTTCTCTTAAATATCTCACACTTGCTATCTTTGGCGTCTTGACACGGTTCATGCCATATTTTGAGGAGACTTCCAACATAAGGAAATTTCTTGCACTCATAACCATGCCTATTGTTGAGAATGTCCCACTTTGAAAGCCTTGTTGCAGATTTATTTATGATAGGAGGATGTCTCACCTTTGAGAGACACATTCATTATTGGACAATTTCACTTGATTAGTGTTGTCTTTTCCATGCAAATGATGAGGACGTTTCACAATGGAGGAGACCTAACAAGTTTGAACCTTAAATCTAGGGTTTCAATGCATATTTTGAGGATGTTCTAGCATAAAGAGTTCGATAATATGCCCATATTTCTACCAAATCAATGACATTAGATGCAAATTTGCTATAGGATTTCCAAATTTTGTTCATAATAGAAATCCGATAGAAATTGAAGGAGTTATAGTGTTTTCAAGCTTTCCACGAGGGATATCACGCGAAACTTGGGGATTGTTGTTTGCACATTTACAGAGGATCTATTGATGGAGTGACTTATGGACAACATTGGAGTAAGTATGTCTTATGCCCTCTTTGATAGAGACATCTCACTTGAATGGAGTTATTTTGTTAAAAATGTGTATGCATGGCTTGATCACTTTGTATTTTATATATTGTTGATTTAGTTGGATGGAGGATATTGTTTCTTTACTACTCCCTAGGCTAGATCTAGGGTTTTAACCTTAGATATTGCTAATTTAATATAGATGAAGATGGAGCTCAAACCTCTATAAGGGTTTGCTCTCTTCATTATTTCTCATGGTTGATTTGGTGAGGTGCCTCTCCTCTTGAAGCTTTGTTTAATATCCCTTTTGGAGGCTTAATGAAAGTTCAAGGCTTCTTGCTTATCATATGTCAAGCTATATTGTTTTTAATGTTGTTGGTTGACGCTAAGAGTTGATTGCAAATACCACGTAATGAGAAACCATAACGAAGGATTCATTACCATATGTGGAAGGGTTGTGTTGCACTCAAATTTTCAAAGTTCCAAGGAAGCGGAAGGGCCTATTTTTTCAACAAAGATCAGATCAACTATCAGCAGTTTTTGTATCATGGTCAAACCATTCTGCAAGTTATATGATGTAAATCATTCTAGTAAGACCTTGAGTATATGTAACAACCTAAGTAAGCCTATGATTTTGGTGACGAATTGCATCCTAGGAGGTTATTTTAACCTCGTTGATTATTTGTGTTTCTAAACACGGCTAATCAGAAGAATTTTTTCTCTCCAACTTAAACCCCCAAAGCTAGGGTGAAATTTATTATCGATAATCTTACATGAGTCCTAGTGTTTTAATCGAGTTTAATGTAAAAGTGGTTAGCGGAGCTCTGCACCAGGCCGACCTCCATGACCTAGGGTTTGTTGGTTTCGGCATTGGCTGCCCTAGGCAAACCTCCTTCCCCAGACTGATAGATCGTGATTTCTCACCTGAACAGCTTCAGGCTCACCGATGACCGACTCTAGTGGGGTGACGGTTGCTCCCCCCCTCACAAGCCAGCCTCCTATAGGGGCGGCGACAGGGGCTAATACCGTCAATCAGCACAACTCTGGCCCCACACTCAGCAACACCTTCACAGCGCTAAATCAACTAAATGAAAACAAACTCAAACCAATCATCGAAGCTGTGCATACCTCCATGGGGCAGGCCCAGTCCTCAAAGGCTCAATAGGACAAGCTCCCCCTTGAGACCTTCTTGAAACCAACAACTGCAAACGCCGCAGGGGAAAACGACACGCTAAAGGGCAAAGAACAGATCATGGAATCGATCCCAGAAGCGATGGAGGAAGAACCAGAAAGCATAATCTGGAAGGTTTGGATCTCATCAGGTTAGAGGAAGCCTACAACAAGGACTACAAATCAATCTCGGAGCAACAAATCCAAAAAATTGAGGAAATCCTCGCCAGAACACAGCAGCTCCCCTCCCCGGGTATCTAGGGGGCACGCTCATCAACGCAAAATACTTCACGAAAGAGTCCCGCAAAAGGGGCAGGAAAACAACCGTGCAAACAACCATAGAAATTAGGAAAGAAATGGTGGACTCCGGGCGATCCCCCAAGCTGACTAGATTCTACGCCCTCACCTCCAATCATATCCCATGAAGCTCATCTCTTGGAATATAAGAGGGCTCAACATGCCCACGAAGCACAGGATCATAAAGAAAAGGATTACTGAGGAACATTCGGCAATATTCTACATGCAAGAAACCAAAAGTTCCAACACTACTCTGGAAACCATCTTCAAAAAAATTTGGAAAGGCAGCAATACAATAGAGGTTGATGCAAACGGGGCGTCTGGAGGCCTGGCAATCATCTGGAACCCCCAAATCATCCCCTTATAGAACTTTCACGCTAACAAACACTTCATCTAGGCCAACTTTCACCTGATAGGCACAGACATCCATGGTCTGCTCACAAACGTCTACTCTCCACAAAACGCTCGACAAAAATTGGCGCTCTTGGACAACCTAGCAGAAATCAACAAACAGCGACCCCTCCCTCTCTGGCTCTTGGGAGGGGACTTCAACATGATAACCAATCTTCAAGAAAAGAAAGGCAGAAGGATGCATCTGGAATCAGATAGTAACGGATTCAAGAAATTCATCCAGAGTAATAACCTAATAGATCTACACACCTCCAATGGAATCTTCATGTGGAACAACAAAAGAGGAGGTGCCCATCAGATAGCCTCAAGATTGGACAGACTCCTCATTACAGAAGACCTCATCCGGCTCGGAGGTGACATAGATGCCACCATCATCCCGATGGCAGGATCTGATCATTAGCCGATACAACTTCAATGGACACAACCAAGTAAGCATGCACCTAAAAATTTTCTCTTCGAACACTGTTGGTTCCAGCACCCGGGGTTCAAGAAAATGGTTTCCAAATGGTGGTCCTCCTTAGCACCTCCTCAAGGTACCAAAATGCTCCAGTTCCAGACAAAATTGAAACTACTCAAAGGCCAATTGAAAGTCTGGAACAAAAAAACCTTTGGCAACATGTTCACAGAACAGAAAGATCTGGAGGAAAAAAATGAAGAAACTGCAACAAAATATTATCTAGGAGGGGCACTCAGCTGAGTCAGAACACCAGGATAAATCCCTAACTATTCAACTGGAAGAAAGACGGAACCAGGAAGAAGCCCTTTGGAGACAAAAATCAAGAATCAACTGGCTCAAACAGGGAGAAAGAAATACCAAATTCTTCCACCGTTCCACCATTCAGCACAGGATGCACAACAGAATTACAGTCCTCAAGAACCAAACGGGGGAAAGGCTGGAAACACATGAGGCCATCACTGAGGAGTCGCGCAATCACTTCAGGGACATCCTTCAGGAACCCAACGACCAGAGGCATGAGGCCATTGAGGAAATCACTCAACACATCCGCAAGTTGATAACGGATGAACATAACAGGATGTTGCTCGCAGCTACCACTTTGTCTGAGGTAGAACAGGTAGTCTTCCAGCTGAAGGCAGGAAAAGCTCCAAGTCTCGATGGATTTACCACCAACTTCTTCGACTTCTTCTGGGAGACCATCCAAAATGAAGTTTGGGACGTAGGGGAGGAATCACGCTCTACCCATTGGCTTCTTCCTACGCTAAAAGCCACCTTCATCACCTTGGTACCAAAAGAAGACAATGCAACCTCGCCAAGTAAGTACAGACCTATAGCTCTCTGCAATGTCATTTACAAAATTATCTCCAAAGTTATAGCTAACAGGCTGAAGAAGCTCCTTCCCCTCATCATCTCCCCAGAGCAAACAGGTTATGTGGAAGGCAGGCAGATCCTTGATGCCATCATTCTAACCCATTAAGTCATTCACTCCCTCAAAACCACCAATAAACCAGGCATGCTTCTTAGAATTGACTTTTCAAAAGCTTTTGATAAACTCAGTTGGGATTACATCAAAAAATTTCTTTTAGCCTTTGGCTTCAGTCATACCTGGGTTCAATGGATCATGAGTCTCATCACCTCTCCCTTTCTCTCCATTCTGGTCAATGGCATCCCATCTGCTACTTTCAACCCCTCGAGAGGCATAAGACAAGGGGACCCTCTCTCTCTCTTTATCTTCATCATTATGGCAGAAGGATTGGGTCGCCTTCTCAAAAGCTCCGTCCAGATTGGCACCCTTCTTGGTTTACCCCTCCACAACCTACCTCCCTCCTCTCACCAGCAATTTGTGGATGACAATATGATTATGGGTTACCCCTCAGTTCGGTCCAGGATGCTCAAACCCTCATATATGTTCTCGATTCCTTCTCTAAAGCCTCAGGCACAGAGGTCAACCTTGACAAATCGCAGATATTCTTCTTTCATACCCCCCCCCCCTCAAACCCCGCACACCATCGTCCGCATCCTTGGATTCTCCATTGCTTCTTTACCTTCTAAATACCTAGGAGCTCCGTTGACTGACTCGGCCATCAATCACTCCTCATGGAGAGCTCTACTAGACAAAATGGAAACTCGATTATCCAACTGGACCCACCGCACCCTCAACATTATTGGACGTCTGGTCTTGTTAATTTTGGACAACTAGGTCCAAACTCCATGATGTGATGCTCAGGGGACGATGCCAATATTTTTATTGGGTTCCTCTTTCAGAGAGGTGCCAGATCGATCCAAAGATCATCTTGACCGGATGAGCAAAACATGTATTTTAAACTTATTCCACATGTGCAAGGTTGGCCTGTTTTATCCCACATGCATAAGAGACGTGTCACATACCCCCAATGATTCCTATATGTTGGAGAGACTTGGAGTTCATTAGATATACACAATGTGTGGAGGCATTTTCTTCTCTCTTGATGGTGATGGAGCTGCATTCTTGGTTCTGCGTTTAGGGCTTCTTGGTGCAGCATCTTCGTGAAGCATTCTTGATGAATAGTCTTGGGGTTGTGTGACACATGTGGGAGGCTGACCTTATGAAGACTTTGCTAGTTGAAGCATCCTGTTGATCGTCGTAACGCCACCATCCTATATCTCTGTTTTTGGCTTATCTTCCATCGATCTATTGGTATGTTCTATCTGCATCTTACTTTACTTATGCCCTAGAAGGTTAAAATGTATTTGCATCTAAGCATAGAACATGTATGGAAAATTAACATGGTATCAGAGCCAGATGAGGACAAGCCCAAGCAAGGGCAGAATGCATTTCTAGGGCTTAAAACAGTACCAATGGCGGCGGCGGATTCTCGCGTTCGATATTCTGCAACGCATATAGTTGAGGATGAAATCCTTCGACAAGTCTCTCTCACAAATCTGCAAAGACAATCAGCGCTCGATCTGCAGAAGAACCTGACTGGAGTATTACCATAACCTCCATAGAGCCCTGCAATCGAGGTACGCAACCCTCAAGGTAAAAGAAAAAAAAAACGAGAAGAACCCAGAGCCTTGGACAAAAGTGAAGAGGAGAAAACATCAAAGGTCGACAGTTCGAGTGTCGTCAGTTCTTCGTTCACTAAAATTCTCTCATCTGTCCAAGCTCGCCCTGAGATCAAAGCCTTCTGCAATAAATCCAACGGTGATAGCCTTAAAAAAAATTACGTAATCGACAACATTGACGAGTTTGAAACCCTTCAGAAGGAATTGGCGGTGGCGTTCAGTGGAGTCCTCGATGCGGCGAAGTTGGTGATAAAGGCTCTAGAGAGCTATGATTTCGCAAAGTGCATCTTGACTCACAAAGAGGAGAGGAGGCTCCAAATTTCTATAAACAGAAGCTCGCATCTTACTCTTAGATTCCCTTTTTTCCTCGATTTTGGTAACGATGACAGTCGTGTTGTTCAATTGGTTGTCAAGGATTCGGCCCGGAAGATTGCTAAGGCTTGGAGAAAAGAAATTAAATTTGCTGAGTATACGATTTCCACCGATAAGGGGGATCTTAGGGCATTCCTGAAGCTCTTGGCCTCGTTTAGAATCTCGGCAGATTACCCGAGGGATGAGCTTTGGGGGTTACTGTTTGTTATTTCGAGCAGCGAGCAAAATCCAGAACTGTGTCGGTATCTTCGGTTGTCTCCTTACATATCAGGAACTCATAACAGTGGGTTTTATTCGATTTCCTTGAGCCCTTCAAATTCTCCTCCCCGAAAAGCCTGAGATACTCTTGAAGCAATCGCATAGTTGGATTTGAACTTCTCTTCATGAATGGCCCGCAGAAGATGGCATAGAGATCCCACAGATTTTCCCTCAAACGCTTCATCAGTTCATCGAAAACAAGAATCTGTGTGTCCTTGCCTACAACTTGCAGGAGACGGGGTGCAGGGGTTACCCTCTTCTCTTGTTTGTTGAACTTGTCGATGGTAGCGAGAGGAATTGTGCCTAGAGGAATCAACTGCCTCACGAAAAGCATGCAAAATTTAGTTACCAGCAACGTTCCCTGAACATGGGTGTTTACCAAACTAACGTCATGAACTTGTACAGAAACGTCCTTGGACTGTAGAAGAAATTCTTCACTGACATGAGCTAATAATGTGTCCATAACTAACTCCACTGAACTCCACTCCTGGGAATCGATGCTGGAACCGTTGTCCATGGTGTGTTTTCAGTTGTAATACACGGAATCACAACTGGCGTAGGGATCTCAGTAGAATTCAATCCAATTCAACTTTAACTCGCATATATGGCTTGCGGTTCACTTTGACAATAGATCGAAGATTACGATGATCTGTGATGGACGGATCTATAGCTTGTGGTTCCCTACATTATACAGTAATTTCAGTGGCTAGGATCTGTGTATTAACTTTATTATAGTACATATTCATGGCTCGCAAGCAATCTCTAGCTCAGGTTTTGTTTTCAGCAAAGACAAAATTTATCCTTGCGGTAACATTCCCTTGATGACACTTTCTCCTTAACAGTTGTGACAATGCCTTGACAGTGTCTCCACAACAGTTGTGTCAGTATCTCTATGATGACGATATGACAGTGATGAAAAAATCTCTACAACAGTTCATGGTGGAGAGGCTAGGTGTATTATTTTTGTAGCCGCAAATTTGAGGAGCTAAGAAAGTAATCTATGATTCTATGTCACTGTCATTATAATAGTGACATAGACAGACATACCTATGTTTACGAAATTCATATCAGCAGTAAGCTTGTGACAGTGTTAGTCTCACATTGGAGCCTGAATCTGTGGGCATCACAGTCTCAGTGGAGCTTAGATTTGTGGGTAGCGTGTTTTTTTTGTAATCTCGGTGAAGTCTTAAACTTGGAAGGTAATCATCTACAGCACAACCGATCTGGTGGCTCAAAATCAGATCTCTGCTATCTTGACTGACCCACAATACAACATTTTGAAGGACTATAATCATCTTAAAGATACTGGAGAAGTTCTTGTCACATTATTATAGTTGCTTCAGTGACTCCGTTATATCTTTGTGGAGGCTCAAACAGTCAAGATCAAGATAGTCGTTACACTTTGCGTAATGATTAACTTGAAAGTGTGAGTTGTGAAGTTTTTGGAGCCTTGGACAGTCACGTTTTTGGAGTCTTGAACCGTCAAGTATTTGGAACCGTGGTCAGCATAGCCTGTGAATTTTTGGAAAAATGATGTATATGATAATATCATGGCAACACTAAAACCAATGATATGACAGTATATGATACGAGTCAAGATGCATTACAGCTACATGACAGTGTATGGCTATGATTCTTGTATGGCTTTGACTGTGGGAGAATAAGATTCAGGCCCATGAGTACAAAACTCCTTTCCGAGTTGGTGTAAATAAATGTCTTCTCTCACAAGAGGAGTTGGCATTAAGAGGGAGACTACAACCGTATATGCTCCTGAGCTAATATCATTGCTAAAAGAAAGAAGACCCTCATGGCTCAAAGACATATGGCTTCAAGGGGGAAATTCCGGAAGAAAAACAAGAAGCCACATAAATGCCAGAGGTATCTAGCTACCATGAGTACAATATGAGCCTAGATCATTTGAAGAAGTTGTAAAGCATCAAGTCTGGAAGGATGTGATACACAAAGAGTACGAGTCCATTATGAAGGGTGATGTCTGGGATATGGTCCCTAGACCACCGGACAAAGTTGTTGTCACCTCGCTATAAGATCAAGCATAGATCTGATGGGAAAATGTGTTGCCTGAGACTTCTCTGTAGGAAGGCATTGATTATGATTGCACCAGTAATCTATTATTACCCTTGCTGTTACACAAGGACAGAATCCTCATCAGATGAATAGACCACCTTTCTGCATGGTGCGATAAAGGAAGAGGAGTATGAAGAGCAACCTCTGGGATTCGAAGTCCAGGATCGAGACACCCATGTTTGCAGGTTGGCTAGCCCCCAGGGCTTGGTACGAGAGGATAGATAGCTACCTGATGAAGTTGGGCTTCACTCGTAGTAATGTTGATCCGAACCTTTACTTCAAGGTTGATAGAGAAAAGCCTCTCATTCTGGTGCTGTATGTGGACGACCTCTTCCTGACAAGTGCTGACCCTCTCATCCATCAGTGCAAGAGGGAGCTCCCTATTGAGTTCGAGATGAAGGACCTAGGACTGATGCATTACTTCCTAGGCCTGGAAGTCTGGCAGAGAACTGGCGAGATTTTCCTTTCTCAAGGAAAATATATTGTGAAGCTTCTAGAAAGATTTGGCATGGTGGACTGTAAGTCCGTGTCGACACCGATGGAGCTCAACTTTAAGAAGTTGAGTGGCAGTGCTGCTGGGCTCGTGTTAGAAAATCCTACTGAGTATCGTCAACTCGTAGGGGCCCTGATGTTCTTAGGGAACATCCATCCGAACGCAAGTTGTGCAGTGAACACTTTGAGTTAACACATGGTTGAACCTCATAACATTCACTGGGTTGGTGCCAAGAAACTCTTGAGATATCTCTGGGGCACGATAGACCATGGGCTGAGAGACACTGCTGGGAGTATGACACTCCATGGATATATCGATGCCGATTGGGTTAGCATTGTGGTGGATCGCAAGAGCACATCTGGATCCTGCTTCACTCGTAGATATGCTTCAGCAGGAATCTGAAGTCGGTAGCCTTGAGCACCGTTGAGGCCGAATACATTGCAACATGTATGGCCTATTGTGAAGTCACTTGGTTGCGAAAGCTCTTTAGTGAGTTGTTCGAGCATGTGTTAGATACCACTGTTATCCTTTGTGATAACCAGAGGGGGATTCGTTTGTCATAGAATCCCAAGTTCCACGATTGATCCAAGCATGTTGATGGTTGGTACTACTTTATCCGGGATATGGTACAGCGAGGCGCCGTAAGGCTCGATCATATAGGCACTGATGAGCAGGTCGCGGATATTCTCACAAATTCCCTTGGGAAAGGTCATGTTCCTAACCTTCCGTGAGAATCTTGGAATTATGGAATGACCCTATTTGGAGGGTCTTGTTGGACGATGAGCTCTGGGAGATCCAGGGGGTTTTGGAGATAGCCTCTTGGTGCTATAAGCAACCACAGGGCTAGGCTTGCTGAACCTAGTTGGTGTGCTTCCACCCCACCGTGATGATATTGAGTTGGTTTACCTCTCTTTGATCTATGCCCCGTATGCATCTTACCCATGGAGTTTCGGACTCATGGGAAGTACCTCTCATTTGGCCAATGAGGTGGGAAATGTGAATAGAGACCATAGCAAGACCGATGGACGCATCGAAGATTGTCGTACTCTCTATGTTTAGGATGGCACTTGTCCAACCACTTGATCTAGGATCAAGTTTAGCGAGGTTTCGGACCTCCAACTGACTTCGGGTCAGTGAAACCAACTTCGGGTTGGTGTGTGACTCCTTTGAGTCCCAGTGAGGTTTCGGACCTCCAACTGACTTCAGGTCAGGTAAACCAACTTCGGGTTGGTATGAGACTCTTTGTGAGTCCTATAGAGGTTTCGGACCTCTGGGCTGAATCTGTCAGCCGAGAATGATGTCTTGGTGACTGACCCACTTCTGTTCTGAAATAAAGAAGCCAACAAAGCAAGTTACAGTGGGATGACGCACGATGTTTGTATGGCATTCGTGGATGGAGTTCTCCCTAGTTGAGACCCTAGTTGAGAGGGAGTGTTAATTTTGGACAACTAGGTCCAAACTCCATGATGTGATGCTCAGGTGATGATGCCAATATTTTTATTGGGTTCCTCTTTCAAAGAGGTGCAAGATCGATCTAAAGATCATCTTGATCGGATGAGCAGAACATGTATTTTAAACTTTTTCCACATGTGCAAGATCAGACTGTTTTATCCCACATGCATAAGAGATGTGTCACACACCCC
The DNA here is from genome assembly GCA_034641835.2 of Pinus albicaulis. Classification (NCBI taxonomy): domain Eukaryota; kingdom Viridiplantae; phylum Streptophyta; class Pinopsida; order Pinales; family Pinaceae; genus Pinus; species Pinus albicaulis. The sequence continues at coordinate 1,386,279,946 of CM076582.1, forward strand.
CAATGATTCCTATATTATATTGGAGAGACTTGGAGTTCATTAGATATACACAATGTGTGGAGGCATTTTCTTCCCTCTTGATGGTGATGGAGCTGTGTTCTTGGTTCTGCATTTAGGGCTTCTTGGTGCAGCATCTTCGTGAAGCATTCTTGATGAATAGTCTTGGGGTTGTGTGACACGTGGGAGGCTGACCTTATGAAGACTTTGTTGGTTGAAGCATCCTACTGATCGTTGTAACGCCACCATCCTATATCTCTGTTTTTGGCTTGTCTTCCATCGATCTATTGGTATGTTCTATCTGCATCTTACTTTACTTATGCCCTAGAAGGTTAAAGTGTATTTGCATCTAAGCATAGAACATGTATGGAAAATTAACAGGTCCTCATTAAATCTATTCTGCAATCCCTCCCCATCTATCTCTTCTCAGTCCTTGCAGCTCCCAAATGTGTCCTCAAAGCCATGTGCAACTTGCAACGATCTTTTCTATGGAGAGACACCAAAGAAAAAAACAAATGGGCCTTAGTCAATTGGAAGGATGTTTGCACCCCTAAAAGTCAAGGAGGACTAGGACTGCGTGATCCTGAGAAAAGAAATACCATAATGGGAGCTAGCATCTGGTGGAAATGGGTCTCCAACCCCAACACTCCATGGGCCAACCTATGGGCAACCAAGTACGCACACTACTGGCCAAAGGAGGATCTCATAAGGTATAACCTAGATCAGCTGGATCCCAAATCTGGAAAGCAGCAAGCAACCAAAAAAGGATGATCCAAGGTCATAGCTTCTGGGAGCTGCGAAGTGGTAACCAAGCCAGATTATGGGAGGACTCCTGGCAATAGATGCCAAGCCTCTCCTCCATCTTCCACAGACCTCTCTGGAGTGCGGCTCTCCAAGGAAGGCAAAGATAGAAGGCTCACGACTTCTAGACCGACGACACCTCCCAAGGATACAGGCAATGGCTACATACGAGCAGATGGCAAGACAACTGGAACACAGAAAGCCACACAGAAATCTGGGAGGAGCTCAGTACAAAAAGAAAAATCAGAGTAAAAACAGGACCCGATATCCTTCACTGGGGGCATATACCTAACGGAAATTACTCAACCAAGGAAGCTTACAACATTCTTCACCAGCAGACCTCATCTGGAAAAAGATATGGAAAGCCAATCTGTGGCCTAAAATAGCTACATTCCTGTGGCTGCTCAGTAAACGACGCATCCTCACATGGGAAAATCTTTTGAGGAGGGGGGTTGTAGGACCCTCCAGATGCCCTTTATGTCAAGATAACTTGTAAACCATCAACCACTTGTTGGACCAATGCCCAACTGCCAATTTCTTGTGGGACAGAAATGTTGTCTTACGCTGACGCTCCAACCAAGCAAGGGGCAACATCATTAACACCATCAGCAGCTTGCAGGACAACCCTTATACCAGCACTCTCCTAAATAGACTTTGGCAGATCATTCTGGGCATCCTCATCTGGTACATTTGGAAGGAATGAAATAGCCGCATCTTCAAGGAGAAGGCATCCACTTATGATCAGCTTTGGGACAGGATCCACAGCAACCTGTCTGAAACTCTAGCCTTAGACGCCCGGAGTCAGGAGGACCTCCCTACCTCTGCAGTTGAATGCCACATATGGAACAATTGGCAAATGAGTCTAAACACCCCCATGGATATCAATCCTAGAAGTGCAAGTAGAACCGCTGCTCAAGAAAAATGGTCTCCCCCCTCTAAGGAATTCTTCAAATGCAATTTTGATGGAGCATCCAAAGGCAACCCTGGAAATGCAGGTTTCAGAGGCATTATTAGGAACTCTCAAGGGTATCCTCTTAGAATTTACTACGGGAACATAGGTTGGGACAACAACAATTCGGCGGAGCTAGAGGGGCTTATACAGGGTATTCAAATTGCCATCGAGTTTCACAACTTCCCTCTAGAAATGGAGGGAGACTCGCAAATCATAACTATGGTTGCCACAAAAATCCTCCAAAGCACAGCTTCCCCAAAAGTTTCCAACAGTTGGAGACTTTTGGTCACGTTCGCAGGAAAGCCAACTCTGTTGCGGATCTCCTGGAGAACAAAGGGGTGGAAAGAAACTGTGAGCTGCATCACTCCACCCTAACACAAGTTGAGGGGAAATATCTCAGACATAAGTGCCTCACTCTTATTCAAAAGGATCTGTTCCCCACGGATGCGGGTGACAGAACTGACACACTTGAAAATCACCTCCCACACTCCCCGAGAAATGGAGATCTCCCGCGCAGATCCTCACCTGCTGCGAATCCTCAAACCGTTGGCCACTCGCACGAGACTCACAGAATCAAAAAATGTGATGAGAGGACGGGAACTGTGTCACCATGTCCAGAGCATCACCTCACATCTATCACCATTAATGATCATCATGATTAACCCGTATTTCAGCCATCCCCCTTCCCTACAGCCTGCTCAAGTTATCAATCATAGCATGCAGATGCGTGCGAAGCCTACTCATTGCTATCCTCATCGCACACACCTCCGCCCCTTTAAAAAGATGAGCTCTAAGCCCATTTCAATCCACAGTCTGTTATCTCTGCCTTTCGCCTCAACTCTGCTCTAGCTTCACCCTGTCTAGCTTCACCCTGTCTTCAAAGGGTTGCGAAGCTCTACTCTCCGCGCAGCGCTGCGTAGTCTCCTTTGGGTTGTCGCACCTCTTCTTGCACACCTGCCCCCCAGCGTTGCTTGCCCCTTTGTGTACCCTTTCCTGAACCGCTTCCCCCTGCCTCTGCGCACAATGGCTCCCAGACTTTGCCAACGAACTATCCGAGGTGGACAGAGAGGGGCTCTCCCTGGTCGTTATCACCATGCTGAGGACAATCATCTAGAATCGATGAAAGGCTCCTCTTCCAGCACTTTTGCACGTCAGAGTCTCGATCCCGAGCAGCATGCAGAAGCCCCTGGGCAAGCTGCGCAGAGAGGAAGACATGGCCCGAGGAAGTCCACCATCTCTCCCCAGACACACTTCCAGCACCGCAAAACTGACCCGTTGTCGGTTCAGGAGGAGGAAGCTGCAGATTCGGACGTCTGGGTGATGGACTCTGATGGCATTTGGACGCGTGTCCCCGACGGCGTAGACCCGGACTCCCCCATCCTCTGCGCACCAATCCGCATTCCCAAGCATACAGTGGCAGACGCGGAGGAAGCTGTTGCATAGGCTCCTACTTGCCCCATTGAGGAGGAGGTCCCCAACAGTGATGATGAAGACGAACAGTGAAGACTGCGCAGCTACATAGTTCTCCTATGTTTTTTGTCATGCTCGCCATCAGTGCCTTTTTGCTACTGTTTACTTTGTGTTTCTCAGATATGCCAGCGCTACTGCGCATAATGTATTTTTCTGTTTTAATTTTTGTTCGCGTTGGTTTCCTCCCCCAAGGCAGCCTAAAAACCGTGTAACAAAGGCTGGGATTGGCTAAGCGCAGCTTGCCAACCCAGCCTATAGCATATGTAACTTTATGTTTTCGAATTAATAGAATAGCCCAACTTACCAAAAAAAAAAAAAAAGTTAATTGGCTTAATTATTTTATTACAAATCACTTGATCTACTAGATCATATTGAATCGTTGAGGGGTTATGTGTCTCGAGGGTCTAATCCAAATGTGTATTCCCTCTTTGAGCCTCATAAATGTAAAATCCCCTTGTGTGTAAATTAATTAATTTTCTAACAAAATATAATTAAATCCTAAGCCAAAAAATTAATTAATTAGAATCAAATTTAAATTGTCTAAGGAAAATAAATTTTCCAAATGGAAAAATTTGTGGGTCTTAGATGAGTCAATTTTTAAAGGTCCTCCACCAAGGGAATATAGTATATTTCAAAAAAAAATGGACCCTTGGGCCTTGGTTGTAAAGTCAATGTCAAATTTTTGAGGAAATTAGCTCAAAATAATTATTTTTGAGCTACTTAATGTGGAGTTAAATAATAAATTCGAAAATTTCTCAAAATTAAAAAATCAAGGGCCAAGATCAAATGGCCCAGATTATTTTGACAAGAATCAAAGAAAATAGTCGTTATTTTTCTATTTGGAGGATTTATCTATAAATTAGAGAGTCAGTTGAGTCTTTATCTTGATCTTTGGCTAGAACTGCTGCTGAAGCATTTTGTAAATTATTGTCTCGCTAGGAACTATTTTTTCTACTATAATTAAAAACTTTGGAGTGCAACACGAGGTGTTCTTGTTTGTTGATGTGTGGTATGTATTGACTACGGGTTTCCTATGTGGTGCTTTACTTAATATATTTTGAGATAATACATAGTGTTTGCAGGTACTCAATCCTTGGTCTCCAAGTTCATAGACTATGGGCAAAGATCATCTTGCTTGGATTCCTATTTTTTTAAATGGTGAATTAAACCTTCGCTAGCGCTATAGTGAACAATAATTTTTCTGAAAGGTTTTAGCCATTTTTTCAAGGAATAAATATTATAAAAATTACTTTCTCAAAATCTATTTAAAAAACCCATGTATAATTTGTAAAATAATCTTGTAATTTTATATGTAAATTATTTTTCTAACTTGGGTTGGGGTTTTAAATCTATTTTCTATATATTCGGAGTTTGGGTGTTTTTATTTTCATTTTTGCAGGTTGGATCAAGCAATCAAGTGAGAGAAGAGTCCGATCTAGACCCTTGAGGGTAAGATCTAGTCTCTAGACAATTTTACATGGACATTTACTAAAGATTTGACAGCAAAATTCAAATCTGGAAGAGAAAAAAAATTGAGACAAGGGTTTTCAATTTTTTGCCTCCTCTTGCCATTTCAGCGCCCGATCTGTCATTTTAGCCCTTTTATCCCCACAAATTGGCTTTCCTTGGCCTTGTTTTGTCTTTTCTTGGCCTCTTTTGCCCTAATCTGCCCTAAACCCTTATCTGAAATTTTTAAGGCTAAATACTTGGTGGTTTTGTAGGTTTTGAGACTCAAAAATTCTTATTTTCACGTGGCATTTTCATCCAAAATTTTGGATCACTTGGGCAAGTGTTTCTACAAGGCCTTGGGCCTAAGGTTTGATCTCTAAACTCTTGTTTTACTTCATTTTTATTACAGCATTCAAATCAATAATTTTTAAGCCCTAAAATCACATGTTACATGGTCAAAATTGTTTAAAATCGCAAAATCTTCATTTTCGTGAAGTTTGGCCACTTGGGCATCTTGGATTTAACCTAGATCTAAATTTTAGTTTGCAGTAACTTTCTGCGTAAATTGTTGAATCAAGCTTGCAAAATTTTCTGAATCAAATGCTTAAAGAGGGCCAAAAATTCTGAATTTTCAATTTCTAGCAAAATTTTACTATTTTTGGATATATTAGATATTGTATTGAGCATTGCTAGGTTGTTGATCTGTCATCTATTTAATGTTGTAATAAATAGAACAGATCTGAATTTTCTGAATCACATCCTTTAAATAGCCCTAAAAATCAATTTTTTCAAGTTTTGGTGAAATTTTACTATTTTTGGACATCTTGGGCACTATCTTGGGCCTCATTAGTTTGTTGATCTGTCATTAGTTTATTGCTGTAATAAACATATCAGTTCCGAAATTTGCTGAGTCACACTCTCTAAAAAACCCTAAAATTGAATTTTTCAAGTTTCAATACATTTTTACTACTTTTGGGAGAATTGGTCATTTATTTTTGGCTTCATTAGCTTGTTGATCTGTGATTTATATATTGCTGTTATAAATAAATCAGATCTGAAATATCACTGAATACATCATTATAAAGTGGGCTAGCCGCTAAACAAGTTAATCTATATTCGCTGGTCATTGGGAAATTTTATCTTTCACGTGTTGGGCAAATTTCATGATTTAAAGTGGTTTCCTCACTGATTTAAAGTATTACTGTTGATATAGATTGTCATAAATCTGAAATTGGTTTATCTCATCTTGGTCTCAAACGTTGTCTAACTTTGCACTCAAAATCTGAGTTTAATCTTGTTGATGAATAGAGTTGACTTGGGTTTCTAATTTTAAATTGGCAGCATTTTGTGTTGATAATTAGTGGTGGATAAGTTCATTTACTTAAGCATCTTGTGGATTGACTGGTAGTTGAGTTTTGCACTTGTATCCATTAGCACTCATCTTGGTTAATATTATCTTTCTTATTGTTCTTAAGTACTATTGGCATAAAGAGTAATCATAACTTAAGCATCTTAAACAATTTAACTCAAGATAAATTTCACTCATCATCTTGCATTAAGCATCCTAGATCTAGCTTGCATTAATAATTTACCTCCTAGCAAAAGCTAGGTTGATAGAGATATAGGGCAACCCTTTTCACACTAGCTTGAGAGATTCAGTTTCTCCTAGTAGTTATCACAGTGACCATGCAGTCGTCAAAGCCACAATATTTGCAGCATCGGAGGCACTAGGTGATTGGAACACAAAGGGAAGTATCATTAAGCAAGTCACTGCCTACTTCTTGTTGGCTTCCATTTCACAACTTACTTTGAGAATTGCTTTTTAAAATAGTTGGGGAAAAGGTTCCATTTAGACTAGGAATCTAACTAAAATTTACAAAGATCATTGCATCTCACATAGGTTATAGAAATCGCATATCATATAAGTTAGTAAATCATATCAAGCGGCAGGTGTCCATCCGATCATTTGGTTCTAATTTAATATAAGCAATAATTTGTGACTCCATTAAGGCACTGATCTCATAATAAAGAATCTAATCTAATCAATAGTCTTGCTCAAATTTGACCAATGGCTAGGCCACTCATCTGTGTCTCCCAGAAAAATTGGGTTCCAACTTGTTTTCCTTCAACTCACTTCATAGGGACAACCCCCCATATCTTGTTGTTGGGAAACAACTAGAACGGAGTGGGAAGGAATAAGAGTGACAACCCCCATCATGAGTGTTTTCGCAATTCCTGTACAATTCGAGCGACAACAGGTTGTATGTGAGAAATATTCTACTCTTAATTATGTAATGTCCCATTTTGCGAACATTGGGAAAGGAGCATCTCAGTAGCCTAGGCTACAAATTAAAATTAATAACGGGCTATGAGAGAACTAATTTATTAAAGGTAACTAAGAAAATAAATATTATAAAAGTCACTTATTAAAAGAAGAAGAAAAGCAACTCATGGTATTTGGATGAACCATGGTATTCACCCATGGTATTTCAATAATCCATGATTATTAAAAGAGATGAGTTCACTCCTTAGGATGCATATTTAGATTATTGTTTTTGTTATTGAGATGAGATTTTGGAGCTTGATTGGGTGAAAGCCTGTATGAAAGTGTGTTGGTTTCAGTGGTAAGTAATCCACCCTAGTTGATCTAGTACATGGGGCTTCGCTATTGGGATAATATGCCCTAGCCACTTAGATCCACTCATTGGGGCTTAATGTGGAGACCACGAGGAGAGGTCGACCAAATCTCTCATAGGAGCATAACATTGGAGAAGCATAATTTACAAGGCCAACTTCCATGTTGATGCATTCATCTTTAAGGCCACGACATTAGTTTATTATCCAGGCAAGAATGCCATGTAGCAAGGGTCATCGACAGATCTATTCCAAGTTCTGGAATCAAAGCATCGGCATGTAATTCCATATTTATATATAATAAAATAAGGCAAAGTTTATGTTGTTATTTCTCGTATTTATTTTCAGTTGCAACATCTCTCTCTCTCATTTTTGGGCTTTTACATTTGTAAATTTATGAAAGTGTTAGCACTTTCTATTGTGCAAAATTGTGCAATTTTATTATCTTTTCGAGAAAGAAATTCGTGGTGTATTTTTCTGAGCAAATATCTAAAGAATTTAGTTTAAAAAAATTACAGAATATCACAAATCCCCTTTGATGTCATATTTCTAAATGTATTTTCTTACATCTATCATCTTGTTAAGTGTTTTTATTAGGTCAATATTTCATTATAGGACTCACTCTTATATCAATGTTTGAGTGTGGCACCTTCAACGACCCTTCCAATTACATGTCTTCATCAGTTCCCAACAAATTAAGGAGTATTACCGCATTTATAACAATACTTTGTGTCTTGACCATTCATAAATTGCTCTCTTCACTTGGCCTCTTGACTCCATTGGCCTAAAATTGGATGGGAATTATTCCCCTATCTTCCATCACCCTTTTATTCTCAATATAAAAGACAAAAATCTTGTTTAGGTAAAACTAACTCTTCATGTCACCTTTGAACCTCATTGTTTTTTTTTTAGATCTAGGACAATCGGTAACTGGTGAGAGTTGCCTGAGCAAGGCCCGGGTTCAAATCCAACTGGCTACCACTATAAACCTAGGCTAGGTGCAACAGCCTGCAAGCCGCACACTCTTCATGTCACCTTTGAACCTCATTGTTATAGCTTTAGTAATCCTGATACCTAGGGATAACCCTCTTGAGTTGGGGAAAATCAAACCAAATATGAGAAGATAGGATTCTTAGGTGACACTGGTGATCATCCTAGTAGTTTCCCCTCGAATTGCACCTTGTGGATTAAGGTTTTTATCATCAAAAGAAAGTTGGGGATGTAACACTCGCTAATATTGAGTAGCAACTCTTGTCTCACCAAGCTCAATCTATCATATTGGCATTCAAGGTGGGCTATTACCATGTGCATTCTTTCTTTGGAAAGGATGGCAAACAAGCAAGATTGTGGACCAGGGGAAATAAGTCAAGGAGTACACATAGGGAGGCCGAAGAAATGTAGGGAGAGTTATGACCCTCCACAGAGTCAGTCAAGGAATAAGGCAATATCCTCAGCGATGGTAGCAGCATCAGCATACAATAGCTAATTCTTAGCAAAGGTGAAGAGTTGCATTACCAAATCATCCACCCCTGTGTGTAGGATATGCAAATCCAATCCAAATTCAAACAGGCCTTAGGATCCTTCATGGAAGTGGTTCCCCTAAAGAAGGAAATGGATCCTAAGCCCATGAAACGAATCCCATAGAAAATGAAATGGATCTTGACATTTCGAAATGGATCTCAAAACTTCCAATGCTTCTTTTACTATAGTTTTGGGTTATAGATTATAGTTTCATTATTTTGATTCTTGAATGGTTTTGATTCTTAGCTCCATTTTTCTTTAATTATATAAATATTTTTATATTTTTTCGTACTCAAATCCATGCCATGTTTGAATCCCAGCTTTTTAAAAATCTAGTTGATTTGTATCTATATCCATGTCCTAGTAACGTAGGTAAAGAGGGAAGAAAAGGAACTTAAAACAAGGCCAAGCATAATAGGGGCATGACTTCCAAGGTCAAAGTAGATGAGGACATGTCCCCTTGGGTTCCAAACACTACCTTTTAAAATAACAAACACGCCAAATATTTAAAGCTTGTGGATATGCCTTGGCACATGAAAACATTAATTACCACGACTATGGAAGAAGCATCCGATTGGAAGAAATCCTCATTAAATTGGACCAATTAGACTAGAAATACAAGATCTTAATCAATGTGATTTGATCATTAGAGGCAGGTAGTGAGGAACTGGATGAGGATGGAGGACTAGGAGTATGGCATGGCAAAAGAAGCTCAATTTGAGGAAGTTGCTAGGGCTAGTCCAAGGGGGGCACCCCTCCCATCTTCATCAATGTTGACTCAAGCTCAAACTATGATGATTAGCCTTTGTCATACTAGATTTTACTATTAAGTATTGTTTATATCAATGTTCCGCATGGATGCGTGGGTTTTCTGTCCCCCACATTTCCCACAGTTCGCAAGAGGGGGGTCCTTGGTAAAACATTTCCTCACATCCCCTTTTTGGGAAAACTTGGGGAAAAATTTCCCTGATGTGGTGAAGATGTTTCCCCAAAATGGGGGAGTTTGCATGTCTTCCCCCCACAAAAAGGTGGGCACCTAGGCACAACGGCCCCCCACCACGATTTTTTGTCCATCAACAACCCTTTAAGATAGATGAACACTTACAACAAACCAACCTACGGAGAAAATATCCATAAAGACAAAGACCAGGAATTCATTGTTGCATCCACCTCCCAACAACCTTAGGAAATAAGGAGATATCATTATTATAGAACTATAGTTATTGTTGAAGAACAGGACTAGTAGCATCCTTAGAACAAAGATAGGATATAGAGCTTTGAGGAATTTGTGACGTTAGTAAATAGTGGTAATTACTAAATTCTTAAAGTATAAGTTGACATTCTCCTTTATCTTATCGTTTCTATCCCTTTTTCCTTCATCTTACCTTTTCTATCCTTTTACTTAATTTTTTAACATTAACATTAATTGTTTTAAGATGTTTGAGAGTGGTTCCAACCTCATCGGACTTCATAAGGAGAGAGTAGAATTTCATATCCCATTCGGAGTTTAGTAGAATTATCGTTTTTCAGGATTTTAGGCTTGGCAAAATTATAGTTCTTCTATTGGATTGCACAAATGACAAATTTGCAAAGGATGAACTGTTATTGTTGGAATTCTATCATTATTTTATTTTTATAATTGAGATGGGAACCCCTATGCCAAAGACCTCGATGTTCCCCTACCCCTGAATTTCTTTGAAATTTTGGGGGTGTTGTTGGCATTATGGCTAATATGTTGTCCTCGATGGCAACCTACTTAATAAATATCCATGATGTCAACTTGGTTATAATATGATGATTTTGGAACTATTGCAGATGTCATGTTTGATAGTACAACTATTTCAGAAGATATGAAAGAGAAATGGTAGTTCAGTTACAGATGGATGGGAATTGGGAAGCTTGAAAAGTATACGAGGCCCCTGTGAAGAAGAAGTATACGAGGCCCCTGTTGTTGTTCGTCAATGATGCCTGGATCATAATAGTTGATATCTGAATGTGTTGATGATTGGTTATTGAGTGGTGACTTGGCTTGGTATGGCATGATAGTATTAACAGTGTTGGTTTGATCTAGTTCAGTGATTGATCTGCCCTAGTGACTCAATTGATTCGGTTCTCAGAAAATCAAATTTTCAGTATTTTGTGAGTTGAGATATGTATGCAGGTGTTACGCACAGGAACGCGTATATACGCAAGTTTTCTTCAGAACAATCACGTATATGTTTTGAAGTTAATTTGATCAGGGTTTGCAATAACTGCACATTGTCTCAAAGATGACTGTTTGGTTGATTAATTGATGTGTAATAGTGCATTGATTTGACCTGGTTACATTGGTTGAAATTCAGTTCAGTGATCAGTTGGCTTCAATATCCAATGACTTGCTGTTTCAGTGATTCAGTTGGTTTCAGTGATTGTATTTCAGATTTTGTGATTTAGTATTTAGTTTGGTATTGGGCTTATTGTTGGTATCGGTCTAGTGTGAAAATATGATGAAAGGTGGCATGCAGGTTTTGATGTTTGTTTGAGACAAGTGGATCCAGTATGAAATATTATGAAACGTGGTCCACGAAGGGTGTTGAGGGTTGGAGCCTTCAGTGAGGGAGTCGAAGCTTCCTTCCAATGGTAGCTAGTAAAATTGTTCAGGGGGTAGGTGCTCCCTTCCGAGAGGAGTCAGTAAACGAGATAAGGGGGTCGTAGCTCCCTTCCAGTGGGTGCTGGAGAACGAGTGGAAGTTGTATCCTCCTGCAAGTAGGAGCCTGCGTGTTGGTAAGACTCTGCGCCAGTATAAGACAATGATGTAATGATTTTTCATTATAATAAAAAAAGAAGATAGAGATGATAGCAATAGTGGTTTTCTCCCACATTGGGTTTCCACCTAAAATCCCGGTGTCCATATGTGTTGATATGTTTCTTGTGTGTTGATGATTTACTACTCATGGTTACTGCTTAATAAATGGATAATGAAATAATGATGCATTGGTTAAAGATAATCATCTAATGAAACACATGAAAATTTAGTTATTTGGATCTACGCGGTGTGCGTTCACTAAAGTCGCGTACACATGCGGATTGCATGAAGAACAATAGCGTATAAAATTCTAAATATGAAATTAGAAAGTTAAAGTGAATTAAAAATACAAATGCACCCCCCCCCCCCCCTAGTATTTTCCTAACAATTAGAATCAGAGCAGGTCGCTCCAGCAAAAGCTTAACAGCTTGAGAGTGGATCGGGGACAATGGGAAGGAAGCAAAAGAAGATGGTAGCATAAAGGCAGAAATCAGGTTAGGAAAGCAATGATAGTGATGCATCTGATGTTGTCGCAATATTTGCATTTATAGATCGGGGACAATCTGCAGCAAAAGAACAAGGCAAGTCAGAAATAATGGACAATAAAGGTATGTTTATGATTAGTGATGCTAACTATCAGGAATGGAAAGAAAAGATGAAGTTTAAGTTAAAGGACCTTGGATCTAATGTTTGGCATTTAGTATGTAAAGGTTGAACTAGAACTCCCCCATCGGGTGAAGAATTGCAAAAGAATAAAAAGGCATTAGATGAAATCATTTGTAACATACATGATTCAGCGTTAGAGAAGGTTATGCACTATGAAATTACAAAGGAGGTATGGGATAACCTGCAAGGCATCTATAAAGGAGAAGGAAAACTTGTAAAGGAAGGAGTTTGTTCATCAGAAAAACCAACACGTAATGTTATTTCTGCAACATTAAAAGAATGTAAAGAAAATTTGTGTCTATCAAAAGATGAGATATCAGATGGAGTTACTTACTTAGAAGAAGACAGATTAGAAGAAGTTCTTAATCTTCGAATAAAACTTGCTTCTGCTTTGAAAAGGATTAACAGTCTTGAGAATAAGTTGCACACATATGAGAACAAAGATCATGATAAATCGATAAATTTTGCAACAAAATCTAAACAATATTATGAAGGACTTCAAGCTGAGATCATCTCTCTAAGATCAGGTCTTGAAAAGTCACACAAACTAAATGAAGAGCTAGTCCAAGTATTTGAAGAACAAGAGAATGGGCTTAAGGAAGAGATTATCGAATTAAGAGCATAACTAGAAGAAGGAAGAAAGGTTGAAGAACAAATGTGGAAGAAGTATATGGTAAAGAAAAGTGAGTGTCAAAGACTAGAAGTTGAGGTAATCACTCTAAAATGTAAATTAGAAGAAAAGGATAAACATTTAAGATTTCAAGATAGTACTCTGATTTTGGATAGCATTCTTAGTAAGTAGCCAAAGATCTCCCTCCATCAAATCAAGCCTTTCTTTCAAAAAACTGTTAAAGGAGAATCTATTTCACAGGCTTGTGGAAGCAATTTTGAGGCTACCAAAGCAAACTTGACTATCCAAGCAAAGAACTAAAACGAAACCAACAATCAAGGAAAGTAAATTTTCAAAGGAACTCATTCGCTCCGAATAATAGAAATAACAATCGATTCTCTCCCTTGGTCAATGACATTGAATGTTTTATCTGTCATAACTATGGACACATTGCAGCCAATTGCAGAAGCAGATTGTTTCAATCTCAAGCAAACAACCACTTCACAGGAAGATCATCAGCTCCCAATTACTCAAGTTTCTTCCAGGGTTATTGTTTTACATGTAATATATTCGGTCGCAAAGCTATTAATTGCAATAAGAGAAATTTGAAGCAGAAATATTATGATGCCCCCTTCTTTGGTCATGTAGGGTGTTATACATGTAATAAGTTTGGACATGTAGCAAAAGAATGCAAGAACATAAGACAACAAGCAAATTCCCTCCAAAGCAAGCAACGAGACAAGAATATTACTACCAAAAGACCTAAGAAAGATAGATCCATCAACACTCCTCATATTAAGCAGAAGGAAGAAGAACAAGTAAGTTGCGGCCTTGCTCTATGCTCATTCGAAGAAGATGAATGGTACATAGATAGAATATGCTCTCATCACATGTCTGAAGATAAGAACAAGTTTGATTCTCTCAAGAAAACAAATATGGTAAATTTATTATTGGAAATAGTGCTCCAACATAAATTCTAGGAAAGGTAGAGCCAAACTTGATAAGCATACAAAAGCAGCCAATGCATTATCAATTCAAGGGATAAAGAAGGTTATTCTATGTGTAGGCCAAATAGCTAATAAAGGACATATCATTGTGTTTACATCAACTAAATGAAAAGTTATATAATAAGACATTAGAAATGTTATAATAAGAGGATTAAAAAATGTAGACAAATGATATGTGCTAATAAAAAATAATTTAGGCAGAAATAAAAGGTATAGTTCCTCTTCTTCAGATTCAAAATAAAAGAAGACGATCCCCACTGCAATCTATTTTACTTAATGTATACTTCCAATAGAGACTGCAACAGTAAATGGGAGGTATATAGCCTCATGGAAAACAGGTGATGATTATTAGGTCCACAGGATCAGTGGCGTATGATCTCAGAGGGAGCTATGCATCTGTATCTTGATGATGAATCCCTATGTTATTTTGATATTCTTTTGGTGATCTTTATATTAATGTTATTGCATTTGATGAAGCAACAATGATCAAGAACAAATATAACATGTTCTGGGGGAGTTGTGGCTATAAAACTCAGCAACTTACATTATGTACGCGGTCCTTATGAAAGACAATCGCGTGTATACACAGTTTTTGATCTAGACAGTTATGCGTGTTTGACAGTTATGCGTGTTTCCATCAATTCATTATTATCTTTCTAGATCTGACATTGGTTTGTTGAAGTCTATTAGTGATGCCCTTATGTTGCTTCAGGTATTGGCTTATAATGGCTTATGTTGAGTTATTGCAAAGTCTTATTAATCTTGTTGATATGTGTCTATAATTGGTGAGAAATATATGATGTGATAAGAATTGATGATGATGACTGGCACAAATCCAGGGGGGAGCATATTCCTTGCTTCTAATGGTTCATTGTCGGCATTATTTTTTCTTGAGCACGCCTTGTTGCATTATGTTGACTATGATAAGTTCATATCATTGTTGGTGATCTGGATGTATGGTTATTGTTGTTGTCACTACTGGAAAATATACATGTTGTTGTCACTATTTCATAGATGCTTGGATTGCATGGATGATGCTTTATTATTCGTGTTACTATTGCTTGATATTGTTTGGTTATTTGGCCTCTTGTTAAGGATGACCGTGATGTTCTTATTATGTTGTTGTTTTAAGTTATTATGTTGAAAATGCCTATTCAGGACATGGTGGTTGTTGATAATTATCATGGCTTTGCTACAAATATGCCTCATTGTTGAAATCCTTCTTCATGGTTATGGATGTCATGTATGTATCTTAATGTAAAGGTCATGAAAAGAACCGTGTTGTAATCATTCTAAAATTCATACATATATGGGATATTGGGATCAAATCATGCTATGTATGAAATCCCATTATTTTGGGTGACTAATGTAATATCTGGGTCAAATATGTAACTCCATTATGTTGGTGGATCACAGAGTCATTGGTGATAGGAAAGGTCATATTTGTCTAAGGATAGCCATATATTTCAAGCCTTGTACTTTATTGCATATATTTAGAAGGTCCAACATATTCTCAGGGGGAGCATGATCAACATACATATTTGATTATTCATATCAGCATATTAGACTGACAGTGATGACTGCTACAAAGGAAGGTACTTCATTCATCCTGATTTTTCCCTTTTCCCTTAATGTAAAAGGGGGAGAGAAGA
This sequence comes from Pinus albicaulis, assembly GCA_034641835.2. Taxonomy (NCBI): domain Eukaryota; kingdom Viridiplantae; phylum Streptophyta; class Pinopsida; order Pinales; family Pinaceae; genus Pinus; species Pinus albicaulis. The sequence continues at coordinate 1,386,295,490 of CM076582.1, forward strand.
CTTGGTTTTTTCAAGTCGTTTCCAAACACCGAAGTGGTTTCCATAAAGTCCAATGGGGTAGATTCTTGGCATTATGGATAGTGTGTTGTCCTTGATGGAAACTTGCTTGATAAATGTACTTGATGTAAACTTGGTTATAATATGATGATTGTGGAACTATTGCAGATGGCATGTTTGATGGTACAAATATTTTAGAGGATATGAAAGAGAAATGGAATTTTAATTACATATGGGTAAGAAATGTGAAGTTTGAAAATTATACACATCCCATGCAAAGAATAGTCATGTACATAAGCAAGTACTTTGAACAAAAGCCGCGTACATAATCCGAACCATGGAAAACTAGATACCAAGGGCCATTACCATGGTAATTTCCCATATTATTGTGTCGGAAACGTTTATTTGATCCTGTCAACAAACACTAATGACATTACCAAAGGATTTTCCCGAGTTATTGGAAAAAGAAAAAGATATATACGAAGATTGAGATCAAGGTGCTATGTGTGCACTGGATCAACTATTCATATGTGATAATGATCTAAAAACATGTGTGCACCAGTGAGCAAGGAGATGACTCAGATCTTATAGATATGATAGTGCATTAAAGACTAACGTATATACTTGTTTGATATGTTTATGTTTGTATAGCTAACCATGTTATATCTATAGCTATGGTGATGGTATGATATGAATGTGTTTGTAGTGATATGTGACCTTTGAAAGTATGTGGATCCGGTATGAAATATTATGAAACGTGGTCCATGAAGGGTGTTGTTGAGGTTGGAGCCTTCGAGTGGGGAGTCGAGCTACCTTCCAATGGTAGTTGGTAAACTTGTTCAGGGGGTAGGTGCTCCCTTCCAAGAGGAGTCAGTAAACGAGATCAGGGGGTCGTAGTGCCCTTCCAGTGGGTGTTGGAGAACAAGTGGAAGTTGTAGCCTCCTACAGGTAGGAGTCTACGTGTTGGTAAGAGTTTGTGCTAGTACAAGACAATGATGTAATGGTTTTTCATTATAATAAGAGAAGAAGACAGAGAAGATAGCAGCGGTGGTTTTCTACCACATTGGGTTTCCACCTAAAATCTCGGTGTCCATATGTGTTGATATGTTTCTTGTGTGTTGATAATTTATCTGCTCTTTACTGCTTAATAAATAGATAATGAAATAATGATGCACCGATTAAAGATAATCATTTGATGGAACATGTGAAAAATTAGTTATCTGGATATACGCGGTGTGCATTCACCAGAGTCACGTACACATGCAGGTTGCATGAAAAACAGTAGCGTACATAAGTTTGAATATGAAATTAGAAAGTTAAAGTGAATTAAAAACACGGATTCACCACCCCCCCCCCTATTATTATTCCTAATAGGTGGTCCCATACATCCCCCATGTGCATCTCCCCACCCCCCACAATCTCCCATCCTAGAAACTCATTGCAACATTGGTTTATATTTTGGTATGCATGTAACGTTGTTACTTCCCATATGCAATTTTGGTCTTAAACTGTATAGTTGTGCTCCAAAATAATCAATATTTTCTTAAATCCCTTCATGGGAGAAGACAAATCTCATAACAACCTAGTATTTTCTTGAGGCACTATAACCTTGTTTTCTTTGATAGCGAGATATAATAGGGAGTGCATGTTATATTATGAATAGAATTTAGCTAACTTACAAAAAAAAATGGTGGTAAAATGAGATGGTTGGACAAGAACCTACAACATGGTATCTTCTACACCTATATAACATGAAAGGCTTTATAGAAGCATAGCCAATTATAAATAATTATAAAGCTATTGTTAATTTTGGACAACTAGGTCCAAACTCCATGTTGTGATGCTCAGATGAAGATGCCAATATTTTTATTGGACTCCTCTTTGGAAGAGGTACAAGATCATCTTAATCCGATAAGCAGAACATTCATTTTGAATTTATTCAAAATATGTGCAAGTCGGCCTTAAGGTTTTGTGCCCCAAGAGTTGTGTCACACACCCTCACTGATGGATATAAATTGGTCAACATTGGAGGACATTTTCACTTGTCTCATCCTCACATATTTCTCTCTCCTCATCTGATTGGTTTGATGACCTTGGAGGCTCTTCTCTCCACACGTGGGAAAATTTCAGCAGCAGCACAATTCTGTTTTCGGCCTAGGGTTTTTGCAGCAACGTTGACTTTGGTCAACGCAAGGTCAAACGGACCTGAAACTCTCCCAGAATTTCGATTTTCCAAATCCGCATTTTTTGGCACTATTATCGAGGCTAGACGTTGACTTTGTCTTGGCTGCGTTGACCTAGCTCCTGCTGTTGTTTGCGTTGATTGTTGACCGACAGAGTTGACTTTTGAGTTGACCGTTTTTGCTGTCCTAGAGGGTTGTGTGACATTGTTGTTTCGCTGACCATATTGGGACTTTGTTAGTTGAAGCATCCTGCTGATCATCGTAATGCACTAACACACTTATATATTTTTGGCTTATCTTCTATCGATCTACTGGTATGTTCTATCAGCGTTTTACTTTGTTGTTTATGTGATTGCTGACTGATATTGGATATTAAGTAAAGTTGCAACAAGCATAGAACATTTACAAAAATTTACATGATATCAAAGTTGAGGTGAAGACAAAGCCCTAGTTTGTAGCAATCACCGAAGAAGAGGATGGGTTCCTCAAACTACAATGGCTTTAAGGCTAATGACAAATTGACTGGAAAGGATGACTTCCATGCCTGGAAGATGACATTGGACCTTAAGTTGGAAGACCAAGATGTCATGGACTATGTGCAGGGTAAAATCCAAGAGCCTCCATCCATTGCAACCGTTGCTACCAAAACAAAGTATAAGAAGGGGGAAATCAAAGCAAAGCTGATGATCAGGGACTATTCACAAGAGTCTAGTTGCCTACATCTCTGAGCTGGGCACATCCAAGGAGATGTATGATAAGTTGGTCAACATGTTCAAGGCCAACAATGTGAATCAAGTCCTATTCTTCAAGAACCAATTGAAGAATCTGAAGAAAGGCAGTGATGAGTTTGCTCAATCATATTTTCTGAAGCTGACCGAGATCAGGAATAATTTGCTGGTTATTGGGGAGACAATAGCTGATCGAGAGATGGTTCTCACCGCACTTGGAGGTCTCTCATCTGAATGGCATGTATTCAACACTACCATTCTCAATAACAATGTGATACCTGATTTTGACGAAGTACTATCGAGATGCGTACAAGAAGAGACAAGGATGAAGGAATATGAAAATGAAGGAAATGTTGCCTTCGCTGCTCATACTAAGAAGAAGAACTTTGGTGGTCCAAGGAACAAAGGAAGAGCAGGGGCCCAAGGAAAGAAAGGCAAGTGTTACACTTGTCACAAGCCAGGTCACTATGCTAGAGAATGTCCTTTCAAGAAGGATTCTCCCGATGATGATGACAACAACAACAACCGGAGGAATGGCAATCAAAGGAACAACAGGTTCAAGGGGAAGAGGAAGGCTCCCTCCGGCGGAAATGGTCAACCTTTCAAAAGGTCGAAAAACTCCAGGTATGAGGAATCAAATGTTGTTGATAAAAGAAATGAATTCATTCTTGTATCTGCCCTCTCTGTTGCATCTCCACCCGACACTATGGATGTCTGGTTGATAGGTAGTGATGCCTCAAGGCACATCACTGGGTTCAAGGAAGCACTTTCTGATATGGTTGAGAAGGATACTAATCTGGAAATTATCCTTGGAGATAATGCCACATATCCCATGAAAGTGACAAGGACTGTAACCCTCCACCTGTCTCAAGGTCAAGTCCTCCACTTGCAGGATGTACTCTATGTACCTGATTTGAAGAAGAACCTTGTGTCTATATTGGCCATGGAAAACAAAGGTTTCAATGTGGCATTCATTGATGGGAAGGTGTGTATCTAGAAGAAGAGTTTCAAGGAAGCTATCACGATTGGATTTAGAGTTGATACACTCTACCAGATTGGAGGAAGTCCATTGGGAGCAATGACGTGTGATAGTATCTGACAGACGGTACTATGGCACCGGAGGTTTGGACATTTTCACTACAAAGCCTTTCCCGAAGCAAGGAAGGTGGTGACGGGGATGCTCAAGTTCTCAAATAATCATGAAGGTGTATGTCAGGGTTGTGCCGAAGGAAAGCATACAAGGGGACCTTTCCCCTCAAGCGTCACAAAGACATCTGATGTCTTGCAATTGATTCATTCTGATCTGTCTGGAATGCTGCCCGTGACATCCTTGGGAGAATGTTCTTATATATGACGTTCATAGATGACTTCTCTCGCAAAACCTGGATATACTTCTTGAAGAAGAAGGATGAGGCTTTCATGTGGTTCTGTACCTTCAAAGCCTTGGTGGAAAATCTAACAAGGAAGAAGATCAAGATATTAAGGACCGATAATGGCACTGAATATGAGACGAACGAGTTCAAGAACTTTTGCAAAGAAGCTGGCATCAAGAGGGAGACCACAACTATCCATACTCCTTAGCAGAATGGCGTTGTTGAACTAAAGAATAGGACCATTATGGAAGTTGCCCGTGCTATGTTGTGTGACCAGGGTCTACCTAAGTTTCTGTGGGGAGAAGCTGCGAATACTGTTGTGTACATTACAAAACCGATGCTCGCATTCCACTCTGGACTCCAAAACTCCCGAGAAGGTTTTCTCTGGTAAGAAACCTGACGCCTCACATTTTAGAGTTTTTGGATGTCCTGTTTATTTTCATGTGCCGAAAGAGAAGAGGAGCAAGCTGGATGCTTTTGGGAAGAAGGGAATGTTTGTGGGCTACTGCGAAACTTCGAAGGCCTATAGAGTCTATGTGCCTGGTCAAAGGGAAGGGGAGATATGCCACGATGTCACCTTTGACGAAGATGCTTCCCTAAGGAAAGTAGTCAATCTTCCGACATCTAAGGAAGATCATGAAGCGAGGCCTGGAAATCAATAAGAACCGAAGGATGAGACGATGCCCGATGTTGAAGGACCAATGGACCCAATTGATCCACCTCCTTCGATGAGGAAGAGACCATCATGGCTCAAGGACACTCTCGAGGATGCCGAGGGACATATGGCTCCAGGGGGGACATTCCGTGAAAGCAAGAAGCCAAATAGATACCAAGGGTATCTAGCAGCCATGAGTACTATTGCACAATCTGAGCCTGGATCTTTTGAGGAAGCCGTAAAGCATAAAGTCTGGAAGGATGTTATGCACGAAGAGTATGATCCATAATGAAGAATGACGTCTAGGATGTGGTTCCAAGACCGGAGGACAAAGCAGTTGTCACCTCTAAATGGCTCTACAAGATCAAGCATGGACCTAATGGGAGTGATGAAAAGTTCAAGGCAAGATTCATTGCTCGTGGCTTCTCTCAAAAATAAGGCATACACTATGATGATATATTTGCACTTGTGGCCCGAAATACCACCATCTGATCTATCATAGCCCTCGTTGCTATGCAAGGATGGATTCTTCATCAAATGGATGTGAAGATCGCATTTCTGCATGGTGCGATAAAGGAAGAGGTGTATGTGGAGCAACCTCTGGGGTTCGAATTCCAGGATCGGGACACCCATGTCTACAAGTTGAAGAAAGCCCTCTATGGGTTGAAGCAAGCACCCAGAGCTTGGTACGAAAGGATAGATAGCTACCTGATGAAGCTGGGCTTTACTCGTAGTAATGTTGATCCAAACCTTTACTTCAAGGTTAATAGAGAAAAGCCTCTCATTCTGGTGTTGTATGTGGAAGACCTCTTCCTGACAGGTGCTGACCCTCTCATTCATGTAATATTCCCAATTAGTAGCAGCTAATTGGAAATATTAATTTTGATTAATTTTGTCTTTATAAAGTTAAAATAAAAATAAAGTGGGTGAAAGGAGAATATCACTCACTAAAATAAAGTGCACTCCCTAGTAGACTCAATGTTGTGACTTAAGTGGGCCAAGGGGGGCCAAGAGACCACGTAGAGGGGGACCCACTTAGACCACGTGGGCCATGACAGCGCAGTTTAGTTGGTAATGTGGGCCAAATGGAGGCTACGTAGGAGATGGTGGGGCCTAGGGTTGAGAGAGGCCCATTGTTATAAAAAGGAGGAGAGCCTCCTCATTTCCTCATTCAATGTTTATGCATATTGAGCTGGTCACTTCGACTACTTGAGCACGCTAGCTGTTTAGCTTGTCTGCAGCACTGTTTAGTGCACCGAGTGTCTCCGTTCAGAGATCTCACCCTCAGCCCCGGGAGACTTTGAGTGCTTGCTCGGATGAGGCATTCCTATCAGTATTTTTGCAGGAGAATCGAGTTGAGGCTTTGTTGTGGAGCATTGCATCTAGTGACTGCGCAGTCTTGAGAGGGAGGACGTAGTTCATTTCGTGGGAGCTCCAGGTTGATGTCATTTTGGAGGTTTCGGGTCTAGAGATTGTGCAAGGGGCCAGCACATGCCTATTGGAGACTTTTGGCAGAGTTTGTGGCAGTATTTTGCTAGATTCCATTCAGCCTCAGTGCAGAGCTTTGGAGGATAGCGTAGATCCTCAAGGGGGTGATTTTTGGGGGTTGGCCTTTTCAGAAATGCTCTCTGGGCTTTTCTGGGTTTGGTGAGTAGAGCATGATTCCAGAGTTTCAGCTTTTTCCGAGTAGGGGAGCAGCCCCAAATACTCATTTTGGTTCCAGCAGTAGCAGCAGCACAGCAGTTCCCCAGCAGCATGGACGCAGATCAGAGAGCAACCATTTTCTTGCCATTCTGAGAGTATTTCTTCACTTGCCTGGAGCAAGACTAGGTACCTTCACTCTGATCACCTATTGTACTCACTTATATTTCTCAGTATAATAAAATGGCTTAGCATTCTCTCTACATTTCTTGAGTATCTGTTATATGTTCCATATATGCTATTGTATGCTTGCACTACTGTTATTTTTCTCTTCGAGCATTCCAGTTACTATACCACTTGGTGTAGCCTCCAGATCTCACCCTCTTTTCAGAGGGGAAATATCTGGTAAATGCCCTCCCAGTCCATCTCTGGTTGGAGTCTGCTTGTGTTTGAGAGATATCCCTGAAAAGGGATATTACAATTCATCAGTGCAAGAGGGAGCTCGTTGCTGAGTGTTAGGGTCCTGTGATTTAGCATATTGGTAGACCAAATGCACAGGGTAACATGAAACCAGTCTTTGGAGTCCTAGGACCTAGCCTTCCTGGACTCAGAGAGGGTTCTCTCTATTGTATGCAAAGGATGTGAACTTGTTTGCTATTAGGGTTTGATTTTACGCTAGTTGTGAAGTTTAGGGTTTGTTTGTTTGTTTGGTTGGGTAAGATAATCAAGTAGAATAGGTGGAGTGAGTGGTCATCAAATCATTGGGCTATGGAGTCTATGAAAGTCATGGATATCTCAATAATGAATCAGAGTGCATCACAGGGCAAATCTATTGTGGTCAATGGATCTTTTAAGGTTATGTGTGAAGTGAAATGGACATTAAGTTGGGGAAACAAGGTAGGGCAAAGGGCAGTTAAGAATCCTTTGTCATATACCCATAAACAAGAAGGTCTCAAATACTAATAAGCAAAAAATAATAATCATGAGATAGGGCAAACCATTAACTCAATGACAATACTTAAACAAATAGACATTCAAGATAAACAACTCAGTGAAACACAGAAAGCAAGAAAACCTATCTAACTTTAGTGATTTCACCTTGAAAGTTTGAAAACATATAAGATGACAAATAACTTTAATCAATGAAGAGGGAACTCCTAGACATCATCAGTCAAGCTATAAAGAACTTTGAGGCAAACTTATCAAGCAAAAACAAAGGGCATGATCAAAACATGGCATCTTTGGCTAAAACTATCAAGTAATCCATCAAAGAGAGATTCCACAAACAGAGTTTAGATAGCATCAAGTAAGCATGGCTAACCATAAAACATATTTGGAAACTACCTTTTTAAACCATTAATGAAACAAACAAGCTTAGGTGGATCTAAGGAGCAGCTAAAAATTCCTTAAACTAACCCAGCAAAGGAAAACATAAAGACAATAGAAACAGGGAGGACTAAGGTGCCTCAAACAACATTTCTTAGCCTATACTTTTCTGATCTACTACAACATAGAAGGATGGACATAATGATAAACAAGAAAACATGAACAAATTAGAGACACGTCACCATTAACCAAGCTCAGGGATCCTGCAAGCAAACTTTCATCATTATCAATCAAAGCATATCATTCACAAGCTCCATAACACCAAATTGCTCTTCAACCTCAAAGAACCATGTATTGCTCTCAAAACTCATCAAATGCCAACATTAACAACGAGTCCTCAATGCTCTATTTAACCAACAAGGAGGAGAAAAACCTAATAGAGTATCTAGAAGCCTATTGGCTAATCAGAAATGTCACTATTGTCCTTGAGACCTTGCAAAGCCCAAGGCACAAAATATCTAAAACAAAATATCTTTTCGGGCATTTTTAGCAAAGAAATTGATATTTGAGGTCTGACAAGCCTCCTAAAACTTGCCAAGCGTACATTGTTGACTTTCCCTCTGCTAAGGGTGCAGCACTGTGTTTTAGGATGAATTTCCATGCCAAGGGCGTAGCACTAGAGCAGGAAAACTGGGTCAACTTGCAACAGTGTTTTGAAAGCTTTCCCGATGTCGAAAAAGGCTCAGTGATGGCCCGTTGGAAAGCCCTTTGAGTCTACTTTCCAGATCTACCCTTGGTTCTCTGATTTGACCTCTACAACCTGTTCAAAAAGAAAAAATGCCGAGGCTGGTAAAGGCACAGCACATGTCCTGAAAAGCAGGCAGAATGGTAAAAATTAGGGTGTTTTTGACCCTTTTGGAGGACCAAAACAACTCCAATTGATCTGAAACTTTGTGAGCATGCTATACTCAAGCTGAGGTTTCCAAAAATGTAAGCCTTTCCTCCTGAAGATGCTCTGAGAAAAAGCGTAGCACCATGGGTGCTACCCCCTTGGCCCTCAAAATTAGCAAAAAACCAAAACTTGTCAAAAATTTCCCAAATTTGGTGGATGTGTGCCTCATGGGTTTTGAGAGACCTATAGAGAAGCTTGTGCCAAGATTCCAAAGTTAGCTTGGCCTTTTTCCTCTTTTAGTGCTTGCATCTTGGTTTGAGATTTTTGAGTTTAGCCCTTGCAATTTGGTTTCTCCACGCATAATGTTTAGTCATCCTTCTTTGGAGGTCAAGATATTGATTTGCTTTCTTCAATTTAGCCTCCAAGTGTATGTTAGCTCTCTCCAACCAAGGCTCCTGATCATGTGCTATCTCCATGGCCAAAAGCTCGTTTAGAGGGAGTTGTTGTGCTAGCGTTGATTCTTGTTCCCTTTGCTTTTTTAATGCCTTCTTCAACCCCATGGTTCTAGATCTCCTCCTAGATTGTCCTTCCTCATCCTCACTCTCTTCATAAGTGCCCATGAACTCCTCTAGTTTCACCTGTGCCTTTTGGGCTTCTTTCCGGGCCTTGATGGCTCTAGCTTCATAGATTGCAATTTGTGCTCTTAGCTGCTTGTTCTCCAAGTCAAAGGCATCTTTCACACTCTTGGCCCTATTCAAATGTGCTTGGAGGTCTTCAATTTGTGCATCTCTTTCCTGGAGGAGCAAGTTTGTGATCCTTGCTTCATTCTCCTCATCACTGTCCACTTGAATGATCTCAAACTCCCTCTCAACCTCATGATCTTCTTCTTCTTCCTTTAACTTTTGTTTCCCTTTGTCTAGTGGCTGAGCGGAGGTGGTTGGCATGGTCCCTTGCCTTTTGGAGGCAGCAAACACAAGCCTTGATCCTTTTTGATATGTGAGAGGGAGAAACTCAAATTTGATTGCTAGAATGCTCTTACCATGACTGATCTCAAGACTGCCTTTCTTTTCATCAATGATCTCTACATTTATGTCTCTTGCATTGTGTTCTTGACAGCCCTCTTGAGATTCATTTTCATTTTCCTCCATGCTAACATCGCTGTTGTGATCTTCACCACTATCATCAACCGCTTGACTGTCTTTTTGGTTTATAGTGTCACTGTTGTCATTATTATTAGGGCTATCAGTCATCGTGGTTTCTTCATTATTTTCATGACTGTCATTAGCCTCTTCTTGACCTTCTGCACAATCATCATCTTTACTTTGTTCATCTCTGTCACTATTTTCATGACTGAGGCTTGTTTCATAAGTGTCACTACTGCCCTTATTTTGGTTTATAGTGTCCTTACTGTCATTATTTATATCAATGCTGGCCTCTTTATCTTCTGCACTTTCCTCATTGTCATCATCTTTATCAATGCTGGCTCCTTTGTCACTTTTTGTCTTATAGGAAAGAGGGCATGTGATGTTGCTCTATTTTGAACAAAAACCCTAGGACTTGCACAAAAACCCCTTGATTATGCTTAGAAGAACCTTGGCAGTAATTTGCAGTTGATCAGAGGTGATTTGGAGAATTTTTGGGGCTTAGAAGGCTTTATGACCAAAGGCGCAGTGCCTGCCCGAGCTGTTGGGTCGGCCTGCACGTGGAGTCAGGTGGCTAAACGCGCAGCGCCGTGCAGGGTTGCATGTGTCGTTGGCAAGGCTGCACGCGCAGCGCCATGCAGGGCTGCATGTGTCGTTGGCAAGGCTGCACGCGCAGCGCCGTGCAAGGTTGCACACGTCGTCGGCAAGGCTGCACGCACAGTCGGCAAGGCTGCACGCACAACGCCGTGCAGGGCTGAAACGTGTTTGCTGGGTTGAACGGGCAGCACCATGTAGGGCTGCATGCGTCGTCGGCAAGGTTGCACGCGCAGTGCCGTGCAGGGTTGCACACGTCGTCGGTAAGGCTGCACGCATCATCAGCAAGGCTGCACGCATCGTCGGCAAGGCTGCACGTCGGTTTTATCGGGTCTCTCGCTGTCGGGTCTGCACGGAGCAAACACGTAGCGCGCAATCACAGGCATGCAGCACACAGTTAAACTTTACACAGCGGAGACCTCCAGGAGCGTAGCGCAGGATTCCAGGCGCATAGCACAGAGCAGATTTGCCCAAACTTGCCGAAAATTCACAAATTTCGCTCTGAGTGTTTCTTCGATGACCTTTGTAACAGCAAATGGGTTGTTGAAGGGTGGAGAGGGCCTTTATAGGTTCAAAAACTTTGATTTAAATGTCAAATTCACTTTCCTAATGTTTTCTTTTCAAGCCTTTGACCCTTTACTGATATTTCTTTATCTTTTTTCTGCAAGTGATATGAAAGACATTGAAGTGGCTTTCTTTCTGCACTTTGATAGTTGACATCTTCCTTTTGGCCCTTGGGAATTCAAACACACAGTAACACCCTTAAAACTTTTCCTTGACCTACACCATGGAATTCAGATCATGCCTTTACCTTCTTTTGTCTGCACCATAAATTTTAATCTATGTTTTCACCTTCTTTAACATTTTATGTTTTGCAGGTGCTTGATTTTTCCTTGTTTGACTCCTCACTATATTTTAACCTCATTTGCCTTGGCCCCACTGTTTTCTTCTTCCTTGATTGATTCTTCATGGCCATCATCTTCATGTTAGATGCACTTGTACTTATGAGATGATCCTGAAGGATTTGGAGAGGGGGAGGAAGGAGGATCATTATGATGCAGGGGTATGTGAGTGAGAGGCAAGACATCAATGACAAACCTCTACTGAGTGTTTAAACCAGTGTGGAAAAAATCCCGATTTTATCCCGACATTTTAAAAAAATCCCGATTTTTTGCAGGCGCCGATAAAATCCCCCGATTTTTTCCCGATTTTTTGAAAGTTGAAAAAGTCTGGATTTAATCGTTATAATCCCGACTTTTTACCGACTTTTTCCAAAAAATCGTGAGGGAGGTAATTTTTTTAATAATTTTTTTTTTTTTTTTGAAAAAATCGGGATTTTTTCCAAAAAGTCGGGATTTTTTCAAAATATGAATATTTTTGTATTTTTTTAGTTTTGACAATTTTTTGCCGATTTTTTCGAAAAAATCCCGACTTTGCCGATTTAATCCCGACTCCGACTTTTTCCACATTGGTTTAAACCCTGTGTTGATAACTCCTTGTACTAACATGAAACTGATAGAAAAAGAGTGAATGGAATGGAAACCTCTGTAAGTGAATGGAAGGAGTGTATGAATATATGAGGCTGTGTGAGAGGCTGAATAAACTTGATGACAACCCCTAACTGTGAAATTTACCTTGTTTCAACTGATATTCTTCATAGGCAGGTGGAGAAGTGTCAAACAGGGATTTCAAGTTTACATACCTAGGGTCCCCTCTTAGGGCTTTACTCCTTTCAATTTTTAAATGATGACAAAGGCTTGAAGGATGGTAGAATTTTTACTTACCCGAAAAATAGGTATGAAGGACCTTTAGCAGGAGTCTGGGAATGAATTGAGTGCTTTTAGGGTTGAGGAGGCCCTCCTGGCCAAGGGTGCAGCACCACCTCCCAGGCACACAGCGCCATGTGTAATTTACATGGGAAAAAATTGCTAGGGGCGCAGCACCAACTCCTGAGCGCGCAGCGCCATTTTGCAGAGGGCATTTGGAGGCCTTCCCGGTGTCGGAATTGGGCCCGTGATAACTCGTTGGAAAGCTTAACCAGTCTACTTTCCAAATATACCATTTTTTCTCTAATTGGAGTTGATTTGCCTTGTCAAAAGTTGATTTTCCCAAGACTAGTCAAAAAGTGTTGAATGATGGTGCAGAAATGCAGAGTGTTAGTGCAGACCACTTTTGGATGCCTTCCTCAATTCCAAATTGAGCTCAGGATAGCTCATTGGAAAGCTTTTCAAGTCTAGTTGTCATTTGACTCATCAAGCAAGTCATTTGGACACTCCAGCTATGAGAAAACCTAATTTTCCCAAGGTCACTCCAAGAGTGCAGAAATTCTCCCGTGACACCTGTATTTTTGACATTGCTCCCAAACCATGATACCTGTGTAAAACTGAAGGAGGTTTTTCTTCTTGGCCCTATGATGGACAAAACCTCTCTCACTTTTGCCAAATTCATCTCTGTTTGGCCAGAAACATATTTTTAAGCAAAACTGGCCCTAGGTGTGGCAAATGACTTGGCCCTTGGAATGAATTCTTGGAAAATGATGGAGGCCTGATGTTTATGAGTTGGTATGGATTTATGTTTGCTGATATGATCTATCATATGAATCCTTTGCTCCTATGCCTCCTTTCCATAGCAAACCCTAGCTTAGTTGGAAGGGGAAATTAGGGTTTGGTGTAGGCAAAACAAGGGATTTAGGACTACCTTGTAGAGGGAGGGGAATGAAGGGGTTAAGGGTTGTCTAAATTCTTGGGGAAATTTTGGGGAATAGGGATGGATGTTAGAGAGTAGGGGAAAGTGGAATTTGAAGGATTGAGAGAGGGGAAGGCATCCAAAAGGGGAAAACACAGGCCTTGTCTCGAAAAAGTGTTGTAGCAATAGGCTAGGTTTTGTAGAGAAATGATGATTTTGAGGGAGAGGAGTGATGGAAAGTGTTTATGAAGGTATATTAAGGATAGGAGGAAGTGTAAGAGCATCAGGATACAAGCCTTCTTGATGATTTAACCATGGAAGTCATGAAACCAAGAAAAATGCCCTCAAAAACCTTGGATGGACAATGGAGTCATAAGCAAGGGATAAACAGAGTAATGAGATTATGGGTAGGAAAAAGGATGGAAATGAGAGGCACAAGCCATTTGGAGTCTATAGGAGTTACAAGGTGACCATGAAATGGCAAAATGGTAGGATAGTAAAAAAAATTCTCTAGGGATAATGAAGGCAATAAGATTCTAAAACTCACAATGTTCATGGAATTTTGTTTTTAGAAATCTACAACCAATAATTAGTCATCTACGGATAGTGAAAATTACTAATGACTAACACTGAGTTCGAGATGAAGGACCTAGGACTGATGCATTATTTCCTAGGCTTAGAGGTCTGGCAGAGAACTGGCGAGATTTTCATTTCTCAAGGAAAATACATTATGAAGCTTCTGGAAAGATTTGGTATGGTGGACTGTAAGTCTGTGTCATCACCGATGGAGGTCAACTTTAAGAAGTTGAGTGGCAGCGTTGTTGGGACCGTGCTAGCAAATCCTACTAAGTATCGTCAACTCGTAGGGTCTCTGATGTTCTTAGTGAACACCCGTCCAAACGTATGTTTTGTAGTGAACACTTTGAGTTAACATATGGTTGAGCCTCATCACATTCACTAGGTTGGTGACAAGAATCTGTTGAGATATCTTCAGGGCTGAGATACACTGTCGGGAGCATGACACTCCATGGATATATTGATGCCGATTGGGTTGGCAGTGTGGTGGATCATAAGAGCACATCAGGATGTTGCTTCACACTTGGTTTTGCTTCGATATCATGGATGAGAAGAAAGCAAAAGTCGGTGGCTTTGAGCACCATGGAGGCCGAATACATTGCAGCGAGTATGGCCTGTTGTGAAGCAGTTTGGTTGCGAAATCTCTTCAGTGAGTTGTTTGGGCATGTGCTAGATACCACCATGATACTTTGTGATAACCAGAGTGGGATTCAATTGTCCGAGAATCTCGTGTTCCACGATCAATCCAAGCATATTGATATCAAGTACCACTTTATCCGAGATATGGTACAGCGAGGCGTCGTAAGGCTCGATCATATAGGAACTGATGAGCAGGTCGCGGATATTCTCATAAAGCCCCTGGGGAAGGTCAAGTTCCTAACCTTCCGTGAGAATCTATGCTGAGGGTTTTGTTGGACGATGAGCTATGGGAGCTCTAGGGGGCTTTGGGGTTAGCTTCTTGGGGCTATAAGCAACCACAGGGCTAGGGTTGCCGAACCTTGTTGGTGTGCTTCTGCCCCACCGTTATGATGATTGAGTTGGTTCACCTCTCATTATTTATGCCCCGTATGCATCCTACCCATTGAGTTCAAGGCTCATGGGAAGTACCTCTCATTTAGCCAATGAAATGGGAAAAGCTAGAGACTAGTAGCAAAGACTGATGGACACATCAGAGATTGTTGTACCCTCAATCTAGGATGGCACGGTCCAACCGCTTGATCTGGGATCAAGTATAGTGAGGTTTTGGACCTCCAACTTACTTCAGGTCAGGTAAACCAACTTCAGGTTGGTATGAGACTCTTTGTGAGTCCTATAGAGGTTTCGAACCTCTGGGCTGAATCTGTCAGCCAGGAATGATGTCTTTGTGACTGACCCACTTTTGTTCTGAAATAAAGAAGCCAGCAAAGCAAGTTACGGCGGGATGACACACGATGTTTGGATTACACAGGTGGATGGAGTTCTCCTAGTTGAAAGGAAGTGTTAATTTTGGACAACTAAGTCCAAACTCCATGTTGTGATGCTCAGATGAAGATGCCAATATTTTTATTGGACTCCTCTTTCGGAGAGGTGCAAGATCGATCTAAAGATCATCTTAATCCGATGAGCAGAACATTTATTTTGAATTTATTCAAAATATGTGCAGGTTGGCCTTAAGGTTTTGTGCCCCGGCAGTTATGTCACACACCCTCATTGATGGATAAATATTGGTCAACGTTGGAGGACATTTTCACTCATCTCATCCTCACATTTCTCTCTCCTCATCTGATTGGTTCGATGACCTTGGAAGGCTCTTCTCTCCACACGTGGGAAATTTCAACAGCAGCTCATTTCTGTTTTTTGCATAGGGTTTCTGCAGCAGCGTTGACCAGCGGTGACTTTGGTCAACACAAGGTCAAACGGACCTGAAACTCTCCCAAAAGTTAGATTTTCCAAATTTGCATTTTTTGGCACTAATCCCGAGGCTAGACATTGACTTTGACTTGGCTGCGTTGACCTACTGTCGCTGTTGTTTGCGTTGATCGTCGACTGATAGCGTTGACTTTTGGTTGACCTTTGAGTTGACTGTTTTGGCTGTCCTAGAGGGTTGTGTGACATTGCTGGTTGGTTGACTATATTGAGACTTTGCTGGTTGAAGCATCCTGTTGATTGTCGTAACGCACCAACACACATATATTTTGGCTTGTCTTCTGTCGATCTACTAGAATGTTCTATCAGCATTTTACTTTATTGTTTATGTGGTTGCTGACTGATATTGGGATAAAAAGTAAAGTTGCATCAAGCATAGAACATCTACAAAATTTACAGCTATGTAAACAACACAATAGTATGTGCTAAAATGAGATGGTTGGACAAGAACCCACAACATGGTATCATCCACACCTATATAATATGAAAGGCATAATAGAAATATAGCCAATTATAAAGCTACGGAAACAACACAGTAGTATGTGTTGAAATTTGGCCACAAACACAAGTGAACAATTTCTTAGTTTGTAAGAAGTAAAGTTCAACACCACAGAATAGTTAATTTAAGCACTGGGAATAACAACTTGAACGCTATTAGAAGATTTATAAGGTGTTAATAGTGCCCATTGAAAACAAGAAAAATAAATTCAAAAATAACCATTATATAGGTAAATAAATAGATAGCACCAATGGTTATCTCAAGTGCTAGATTCTCTTGTGCTAAGTCCATATAGGTCTCCACCTCAAAGTTTGTGAGGGTGGAGTAAGATTACTAGCTTGGGGAAAAAAGTAATTATATAGCTGAAATGGTCAGTTACCAGTGTCGATCCATCTTAACTGTGGATCGATTATGCGTCGAGAGGGGGAAAATCCCTCAAAGTGCAAACCTTTCCTTAACTTTTTAGCACTAGAAAGAATTTTTCACCTCAACAAGTTTGGTCCTTCTGATGCATGATAGATCCAAAGTTAAGATGGACTTGTCCACTCCATGTTGAGCTCCATCATATTGCGCAACACGCCATTGAAATGTTTTAAACAAAAGATATTTTTTACTTTCAATTTATATATATAAGACATTATGCCATAGTATTAATAAGTTTCAATTGAAGTAGAAAAACAATAAGATACATTAGCCCATCAAGGGGATCTGGAAATATTAATAGTGCCTAGAATCGCTAGATTGACTAGAGGTGCAGGATTTGGATTGTTGCAAAATTGTACCTCAACGCAAGCTAGTTCTTCATATTCTTCCTCCCCAATAGGGTTTGTATTTAAAAAAATAATATTATAAATAATATTTTAATTTTAATATTTTTTTGAGGATAATTATTTCTTGTTATCTATATATATATATATATATATATATTTCCATTTAATTTATATAATTAATAATTATTTTTTTAAAAATTATATTTAATAAAAATTTGAAGTTTTATATCCTAATGGGGGTGATAGATCAGTAGGCATTGAGGAATGTGGCACAGGCTCGCCACCCTACGTCTCCCTCTTTACATTGTGTGAGACTACAAGCAGAAAATGGGATGCATGCATATGATGATCTCCGCCATAATGGGAGGACAATTAATGGCATTTACGATGGTTGTATCTGTTGGAACACCTAATCCTCCATGGGTAGGTGTGGAATATGAAAAGTCACAATGGAGTCCAAGTGACCTTGGAATGTGAAACCAAGAGTCACACCATTGTACTATAAATGTACATCTTTGTATAATGGAAAATAAGAAAGCTACACGCTTATCCTTCATTGTGTTGAGTCTCTTGTGTGTGTGTGCTCATCTTCCTCATACACCATGTGTGTGCTTCAACATGGTGTTTAACATGGTATCAAAGCGGGCGATTTCTGGCCCTGCTTCAATTGAGTGAGCCATTTGTGTCTATGGCCTATTCATATCTGCAAAAATTCTTGGCATTTTTGCAGCACTCAGAAATTGGGAGCAGCACTGCACATCTGAAGCACTCAGAGATTTCTGCAGCAGTGTTCTTGACGCCATTCAGAAGTGTTTTGGAGAAGGAGCAGCATTTAGAAATTGGCAGCATTCCAGCACTGATTTTGAAAAAGAGCAGCGTTGTGCATCTGAAGGTTTTCATTCTCATTTGTCCTGCAATTTCTGCATTTTAAATTCTGCATTTGAAGAGCTGCTGGATACTATTTAAATTGGATTTCTGAACAAGTTTTTGGGTTTTTGCTGGAAATATTTCTGAGTTTTCATTGGAAGATTTCTGAGAATTCTGAGTTTTTCTGCTGCTATATGGCCCTCTGCAATTTTTGAAGAAAAGTTCTGGGTTTTTGAAGTAAAAATTTCTGAGTTTTTATTGGCAAAATTCTGCCCCATTTCCTGAGAAAAATCTCTGCATTTTGTCCAATACTTTGCTGCTGGGTACTAGAAAATTTCTGGGTCCTATTGACAATTTCTGGAATCTGTTGTGCTTAAACTGTCTCTGAGATTTCCTCTCTGCTCTGCTGTATAAAATAAAAATTAAAATTAAAAAATTAAAAATTAAAAAATTCCTGCAAATCGGCCTCTCGGCCCTCTCATCCCACAACGCTCCCTATTCTTCAACGCTATCCTTACACCATACGATTCCCTTATCCCTCCAGCCTCACGTTCCAAACCCCTGCAATCTCACACGCGGCTCATCTCACATTCCAAACCTCCCTTTTTTATAACTTCAAATCCCTCTAAAACTATACCTACCACACCCTCTATTCAGCAGTCCAACCGCCACTCCACACATCCACCTCTCACCATACCTCACGCTCCCTTACGCAAGCTCCACGACTCTTCCCTTTACGGATTCTGCGATCTACTCTCCATTCGGCTCCCAACGCGGCCTTAGCGCCACACTCCACAACGCTTCCCCCGTCCTACGCACTGCACGCTTCTCGTTGCACATCGCCCCACCTGCACTCATTACTCCGTTCCATCCGCCTTACGCCCTCACGCTGTTTACCACGTTGCACAGCTCCAACGCTCCGCCATCCCTCTCGGCCTAACGCTGCATCCCTCTCCTCCTACGCGGCATGCTCCAACTCATATCATCTCCAATCACCGACCCCCTTCTCCCGCGGCTGCCCAACTGTTACACTCACTAAACTCTACAACTCTCCCATTGGCCTCTCCCTCAAACGCCAACTCTCCCTCTTACGCCTCTCGGCCTCCCCCTCCTACGCTTAATGCGTTCTCCCTTTTAAATCCTAAATTCAATTTAATATTTTTTAATTTAAAGTCCCCTCACTTAACATTCCACTCCACTACATTTTAAATTCGATATTTTAATAAAACCCGCCCCTCTCCCATATAAATACATCCTCCTCTTATTTTAAATACGCCCCTCCCTTTCATATAATAATTCCCACCATGTTATATATATTAAATTAAATCCACCCTCCATTTTTTAATTCCACTTTTTCCCTTTCCCATATAATACTTCCCCCTCCCACATATAATACATTTCTCTCCACTATATTTTAAATTAAATCCATTAATTTAATTCCCTTTTTCATTTTTAATAATTCCCATTCCCTTTTTAATTATTTCCCTTTCTCTCTTTTTTTTTAATCCCAAATAATTATTTTTTAATTAATTTTCAATTAATTTAAAAAAAAAAACAGCAGAGAGAGAGAGGAGAGAGAAGATTTGAAGCACACACATGGTGTATGAGGAAGAAAATCCACCCTCCATTTTTTAATTCCACTTTTTCCCTTTCCCATATAATACTTCCCCCTCCCACATATAATACATTTCTCTCCACTATATTTTAAATTAAATCCATTAATTTAATTCCCTTTTTCATTTTTAATAATTCCCATTCCCTTTTTAATTATTTCCCTTTCTCTCTTTTTTTTTAATCCCAAATAATTATTTTTTAATTAATTTTCAATTAATTAAAAAAAAAAAAAAACAGCAGAGAGAGAGAGGAGAGAGAAGATTTGAACTGCAGAAAAAGAAGAATGATATGTGAGCAGAATTGAAGAAATGACATGGACTATACATATAGAAGAAGAAAGTGAAATTGTGTGATTTTTGACATGAGAGTGATTTTTTGAAGAATTTTACAATTGAAGACACGTTTGCCAGCTCTTTGAAGAAAAATTCAGCTTCTTGCATAAGTGTTTTCGCTGGACATTCAAATATTTTTGCAGAGATATTGACATTGTATTTTGAGTGGAATTTGCCTCTTCATTCAAGATTTGAAGTGTATTTGAGTTGTTGGATTGTTGATTGCCCTCCATCATTTGAGGAGCAGATTTTGTACTTTCCATAGTTGGAAGTCCTCTTGAGTCATTTGTATTTCTTGTTGCATCATATTGTAAACGGGTGCATTTTCGGTTGAAGCCGACACCCTTTCATTCATTTTTGAGCCTAAATTGTTGAAAATGGCCAAAATCAATGAGGCATTAGTGTTGTTGAATGACCTCATTCATTCAAATGTTGATGATATGATAAAATTGAGCAAGGATGCTCTTTGTAAAATTCACAGTTGTTTGCAAGATGCACATGAAAATATTGAGTTTTTGCAGTTGGAATCTCAGCTCCAACAAGAAGAACTTCAGCAAAAGAGTCACCATTCTGAACCTGTTTCTGTTCAAAATATTGAGAAGGACTCTCATCAAAAGAAAGAAGATAAAGTTGCAGATGATTCACATTCAGTTCATTGTACTAGAGCAGATGTACATGCAGATGCACCAGCTCAGCCTGCACTTCCTAAGCCCATCATCGGACCTTGGGAAGAGCTTGTCCACAACAAGCACCGAACTAGTCTTGGATATGACAAGGATGTGTCCTTTCATATTCCAGACTACACAAAGCCCATCATATTTCAGAGTGCCGGATTCATGTATGACAGTTCACCTGCAGTTGTTCCAGATCCTGTTCCACAACAACAACAGATTGAGAAATGCCAACACTGTGATCGAGTTGGCCATATGAAAGATCACTGTTTTGATCTTCATCCATGCAAGCACTGTGGTCGACACACTCATTCTTCAGACAGATGCTTCAGACACAAGCCTCCTGCAAGAACCAAGATTCATCTTGGATGGATCGCTTCTTGGCAATGGGCATCAGCAGCTAAGAAGATATTTACGACACATGTCAGAACTTGTTCACGGATATTGAACAAACTTGCAGTTGAGTTTTCGCCATCATCTCACCTTGTCCCTGACAGGGGGGAAAATGGTGGTCATGTACAAGCTTCGACGACAGATCAAGCGAGCCTGAGCCACAATCTCTCATTCCAGATTCAGAGTTGCAGCCAAAGTTCAAGCGAGCCTGAGCCACAATTCGTCATTCCGGATTCAGAGATGTAGCCAGAGACACGGATGCCCATGAGCATGCCCTTGGTTGGTGGACAACCTTAAACCACCATCTTTGGTTTATGGACAACCTAAAACCATCACATATGAGGAACACTTCCTCTAGCAGAAGCCTTCAGATTAGCAGCCTTCAGCTTCTTGCCAGCATTGGTTGAGTTCCAGGAAATGCTACAAGCATTCCCGAGTTGTTAACCCTAAACCATCACAGGTAGTAGACCTCCCTTCTTTTAGGTCGAAAGTCTCCCTTTTTATGAGGGCAATTCCTCTAGCAGGAGCCTTCGGCTTCTTTGCGATTTTGGAAGAGTTCGGGAGCGCAACAAGAAGTTTTTGCGTTCCAGTGTTTGTGGTCATCCTAAAACCACCTATTTTTTCCAACATTTCAGAGAGTTGATTCAGCCCAAGTGCTGCCATGTATACTTTGCAGATTTGTATTCCAACTCTTTTCTTGGACTCACACATACCCCTTCGGATTAAGGGGGGATGTTGGAACACCTAATCCTACATGGGTAGGTGTGGAATGCAAAAGTCACAATGGAGTCCAAGTGACCTTGGAATATGAAACCAAGAGTCACACCATTGTACTATAAATGTACATCTTTGTATAATGGAAAATAAGAAAGCCTCACGCTTATCCTTCATTGTGTTGAGTCTCTTGTGTGTGTGTGCTCATCTTCCTCATACACCATGTGTGTGCTTCAACATGGTGTTTAACAGTATCGATCTTGTACCAGAGGAGAGATTGGCAGTCTATTCGACAGCAATTGATATCCAAGTGTAAAATAGGTGAAAGGATGTTTATTAGTCTGTTTGTTCGTGTGTTGAGTAATGTGGAGCGCTTCAAGGGGAAGAGTCCTTGTCTCAACTCATGGACGACAAGGGGAATCCTCAGCGGAATTGAATTTGAGAACCAGAGCACGCAGGATTTTCAGAGCAAAGGTAAAGAGAAATTTGACATTGTGTTTAGTGGTGGGAGACATCTCGAGGAACAACCAAGCTATATCACTGTTACAAGTGCTCAACACTCGTTCTTGGAGCTATTTTGGGTGATCCATACCAAGCATAAAACTTGTAATCCAGTAGTTCTCTCTGCGCTGGATTTTTACATTCTTATAAGTTTCAATCCTACTAGGTATGTCGAGATAGAGGAATGGTTAGGCAAAGGGCATTTTAGCTTTTCCCTTTTTGTATGTATTGGGGTTGTAGGGACGTCTGGCGGCTTACTGTTGTGAATCATTTCCTTGCGCATTTGGGTGGTAAAAGTATTCTGGATTCTGGTTTTATTTGGGTTAGTTATCCCTAGGGTAGTAGGGAGCCTATTCGATCTATTAGTTGTGAGGTTTTGAAAACCTTGGCTCCCTGCATACTCCAATCTGAGCTTTCTTCGACCCATTTGTGGTTGTTGGTGGTTGTTTTCTCCACTAGGGTTGCGCCGGGTAGCGGTGAATTGGCAATTGGTTTTGTTGCCATCTTGGACGGTATTTGTGGTGGCTTGCAGGGGTCTACCTGGTAAGTGGAATTTGCATTGGGGGTCGTGGGTGTCTGTCGCTTCTAGCAGGAAGAAGGCGCAACCCCATCCGTTTAAAAGGTTTAGCTGGTGCATTAGTAACGTTGTCTTTACGGGACAAGAAGGTCGAAGGAGGGAGATGAATATGCATCCTCAGCGAGGATGGACACATTGATAGTTGGAGGCGAGAGGTCCTCAGGAGAAGCAGCAACAATAGGAGCACGAACATAGAGAAACTATAGACACATCGCTCTCTCAGCCCTTTCCCTCTGTGGGAAACGTCTCCTCAACGGATTACAGTGTGGGCATCTTTCAGTAGCTGAGCAGCTCTTTGGACTAGCTTAATCGGGCCCAGCAATATGATCACTATAGACTTCATGAATCACACTCTACAAAATCTATGGGAGATGCATGATAGACTGGTCAGCCTATGGAGAGGACAGCGGTGCATCTAGGAGCGGCTTAACTGTCTGGAAACTAGGTTGGCGCACATGGAGGGGCATGTCCATTGTGAATTCCAACCCCCACCATCCCCTAGCTCTAATCCGAATCATCCTATCTCGGTAAATTCTGATGATCGGTAGTTGTCTTTTAGTTTTGTGGGGGTTTTGGCACTTATTTCCTATCAATTTATGTAAATTGTTGTCAATTTGGAAACTTACTACGTATCTACTATCTAGGTATGAACCTGTTGGCCAATAAATCTAGTAAGAGTGAGAACAAGAAGTTCTTGAGACACATCATGAGAAGCCGTAATCTTTTGCATAAATGGAAAACTTGGATTCACACAAAAATAAAATGTTTTATATTGGATAAGGTTTAGTCCCTTTGTAACATATTTATTATCATATAATTTTATACTAAATATTAAAGTACTTTTTGCCAAACGTAAATTTAATTTTTAAAATATAAAAATTAAAATTAAAATAATATTTAATATAAATATTAAAAAATATTGCGAGAATCTTCACTATTAATTTTTTTAAAATAATATTATAATTTTAATATTTTTACGAGGATAATTATTTTATAATATTTTATAATTATATATCTATATGCGTATAATTTCCTATTTAATTAATATGATTCAATAAATATTTGAATAAATTAACCAAAAAAGAAAAAACCATGGATAAAGTTTAGTCACTTTATAACATACTTGTTATCATATAGCTTTATATTAATTACTTTCAAACACACACACGCACACATATATATGTGTTTGTGTCTGTGTGTGTGTGAATTAAAAGTACAGAATCTCTTATGGTTAAAACATTTCAATCATAAGTTGCTCAATATGATGGAGCTCTACATGGATTGGGCAAGTCCATCTTAACTCAAGATCTTTCATGCCATGTATATATATATATATATATATATATATATATATATATATATATATATATATATATATATATATATATATATCAATGGTGCTTCACAACACAACCCTCCTATATGCGGGATCGGTGTAAAAAAGCTACAAATTCTTCAGGGCTCAAAACTAGTTATTGACTCGGCAAACAAAAAAATTCAATCAAAAATGTTTTTTGCAACCTCTTCTATAGGGCATTCAAGAGTTCCATGCTTTCTTTTGAATGGTTATCTTTTAGCCAAGTTCTCATGGACCTTAATATGAAAGCAAATGAACTCTCCAAGGAAGCTTTGTTACATCCTGTTGGGTCTTTTGGCATTTCCAAGTGTGTGGAAGGATTGGAGCATGAATCTATGGATTTTTTCTTTTGATCTCATTTTCCCTATACATGGTCTACTGTGAAATTTTTACATAATTTTCAATATAGTAAATTGTTGAAAAGTCTTGTCTCAAATCTTATATAGGGTTTTATGAATCTAAAGACGAAGTGAAGTCTATTTAATGATGAGGGGATTTCTCCCTCATTTTTGCAATGAGCAATCAGTTTGCTTTAGTTTTTTGATGATGGACTAAAAATCCATGTACAATCCTTTACAGGACCACAATACATATATTCATCCCTCTCCAATATAATCAATTTTTTTCTTTTTAGATATCTATTTATTCACCTATCTATATGTATCTATATAGGACTTTGAGTTTGTGCATCACCTTTTCATCACTTGCTCCTTTTCGGCCTAGGTGTGGTTATCAATTGTTAAAAAATTCAACCCAAAGGTAGGCTAGATTATGTCATCCTTAGAAATTTGTATAAAAACTTGGTTATTTAATGCATTTATAGCTTGTTTTGACTCTTACCTTACTTTTATGTTTATTTTATCTGGTGGGCTCATGATCTACATCTATTCCAAGAGAAACAGATCCCTCTAGAAGTGGTTGCAAGGATGAATGAGAATCTCTCTCAGGAGTTCAAATGTGAACACAAAAGGTCAAATCCTCGCTAGTCATTTATGCCATCTTTGGATTTTGCCATTCTCTGGGGATCATTTGACATATATAGTCGAGAGCATTCCTCCAGGTGCAAGATAGGGATGGTTCTCTATTTAAACGCTTCCCATTTTGTCCACATTCATTGTGCTCTGAGGCACGGCTCAAACTCAAAAGCTAGTTCTTTGCTCTATGGACACTATTGTACTTTGCAAAATCTTATGGAGAGTCGAAGATGCAGGTCATGCGAGACTCAAACATGGTCATCGACTAGGCCAATGGTAAAAACAAAGTGCAAATTGTGCATCTTCAATCTCTATTCAACCATATTCAAGAACCAATCCATGTTTTTGAGTGGACATCCTTTTCTTGCATCTATAGAGAATTAAACAAGAAAGCTTACTATTTTTCAAAATAAGCCTTGACACTTATCAATGGCTCATTCACCCCTTGGAATTTCTTTAATGGGCAAGAGCTTGAGGATATGACATTCCACTTTTAATTTATCTTTTGGCATGGTCGTACTGACAGCATACCCAGGTTTCTCATTAGAGTCTTACACTAATTAGTATAATATTGTGGACACATGGCAACAGTGGAGGATGCACATGTGGCATAGAAAGGATGAGTCAATGGTGACATGGTACTTGAGCAAATTCATTTTCTCTCATAAAATTTCTCTCTCTTTCTTCCCCTAAAATCTATCCTAGTTTCCCTCCACTTGATCCCTAATTTTTCTCCTCCATTACCTCACATTTTCCCTTCTTTCACTCCTTAAAACTATCCCTATTTTCCCTCCTTTGTTCCCTAAAAATTCTCCTTGAATTTCTCCAAGAATTTGATTTCTTAACTCAACCGATAAAAAGAGAAATTACAAGTTAACTCAAGCTGTCATTCGAAAATTGGAAAAACAAAGGAGCAAAAAAGGAAAATCAAATTGGTTAAGGGAAATTACTGCCAGATATGTGCTAAAAAAAGAAATTTGAGAGAAAATTCAGCCAAGTCGAATTTATTGAGAGAAAATAGACGAAAAAACACTCAAGCTTATTTGCCAAAATTATCGAAGTGATGTTTTGTCTCATGTTAACTCAAAAAGAGAGAGTCAGTTAACTCAATTTTTCCTCCACTCAAGTGAACTAAGACACAATAATAGCCATTTGACCTCTTCTAAACTTGGGTCGAATTTGTGATGGGATTATTATTTAAGCAAGTGGAAGGCCAACTCTCCAACTCGAATTGTCTTTGAGCAAGAACAAGCAAACAACTCTCCAACTCGAATTGTCTTGAGCAAGAACAAGCAAACGTGCTTTCTTCTCTCCATTATTCTTCTCTCTCTCTTTTCTAGCTCTTGGTACTTTGTGTCTGGGTATCAATCTCTCAAGTTCTGTAAAAATCTTCTTGGTGCAGCCAACCTTTTAACTCTTGCAGAATAAAAATTGGTTTTGATCCACTCACTCTGGTTTGTTTGGTTCAAAGTTATATTGCATAAATTATTAAGAGTACTTAGCTGTTTCTTTGGGAAATTTGATACTTAAATATGCTTTCTTCATACATCATCTTTCCATATTAGAGACTGATTTGTGAAGGATTGTTCCATATTCACTTTATGAATTTTCCCATAATTGTTTGACCACTAACATGCATGTCAAACAGCCTTAACCTTGCTGTTTTTTCACTCTTTTATTGTGGATTTACAGGTCTGGACAGCAAGTACACTTGCCAGGGACACACTCCCCCCCCCGAGTTTGACACGCACCAACCCAAACAGAGAAGAGGATTTGCCAGTGACACATAAGGCACATATGGCTGATTCTCTTATATTTCCATGGATTTTTGAGACTGTCTTTTGAAGATCATACCAGCTGTTAAGGCGTAAATCAGTGCTAACAATGTGTCAACTACATGTTGAGTACAGAAGGAATTATACATCTCCCTCATACTGGGCTGTAGAAAGCGCCTTTCGACACAACAAGGAGGGAAATGAAATTGGAGCAATAGTAAAATTTGCTGCATGAAAACAACCCTATAGCCAACACTCAAAACATCTAATAGAGTAGTATCACACCAACTCAAAGATCATTGTCAAAACATTGAAAATAAATTAACTAGAAAAAAAATGAACACATCCAAACATGAGTTGGGAGCATTTTCACCTGCAAAGAAAACGAGCCAGTTTCAAAGTGGCTTCAAGTTCAAAGCTGATAGTTGATACCCTGGGGAAAAAAGAAGTCGAACATTTAAAGAATAATCTCTTGAAATAACCTCAAAAGAAATCAACACTTCAAGAGCTATATAAATATGCAGTAATCCAAATACTCTGATATATAACAAAATGTAACACTACTTCACCACAATAGAATTTAATAATTTAAAACCATAGTTTTGCTTCATATATGGCTCTATTATTGGAACCAAGCATCTTTTGACATTTTACAAACTGAATGTTTTCCTTGCACGCATCGCAATGACCAAGACGACAATATAACTTAATTAGAGAATACTCACATAACTCATAAGTCCTGACTATATTCAAATATCCACAAGCATGAAATATTTCCAAAAGCTAAGACAGTACATATCCAAAAGCCCTATTCATAAGAAAAAGGAGAAATGATGTCAACTTTGGCAGAAACAAACCTCTGTATCATGACTAATCAAATATGTTTCAGTATTCTGCAAATTCTGATGCACAGATAATTTGTCAGGAGACAAATTCCATGCAATTTAAGATTATTAAGAAGGTAATTTTCTTGCTAAAAAGATACCTCCACAAAAACAGTGTTTTTCTCGACAAATAGCCACCAAGAAAAATTGCAGAATCCACAAGAAAGGTCTACCCTTAAAAGTGGCTGACAGATTGCCCACAAGTTTTTCATCTACCAAGCTCACTGAACAAGAGCTTGGAATGTGCCAGCTTGCAGTTGACCACTTCTCCAAACAATGGTTGTGTGATTGGCAAAGAAGATTATCAATGAGATCGAGGCAACCCTCTCTAGGCAAAGATCTCATTATTATTCTGCAATCTTGATTATTAAATGAGTCTCTGGTTTTATGTTTCCATCCATTTTGAGATGGTATCTCAAAGCCTATATGTATTTTGACATAAGTCTCTTATATTTGTATTTAAGACATAGACCATAGCTCTTTCTGTATTTGGAGCTAAGTTGCATGAAATGTGGAAATGTCTGGAAGTTTCTTAAATGGGTACGGCTGAAAACGTGACCCCCTACCCACAAATAGAAACATTTTGGCCATGGAAGGGCCCCACCTTTCTTGGGAGCTTCAATGAACCCGCACAAGCAAAGAATGTCACAAAAACAGGGAAAATTTGGGCCGAAAAACTACCAAAACGTTTCAGTGCCTCCAAATCAGCAAATGTCATACATGTGTTTCAGTAATGTTTCGACATTTCCACGCATTTGCAGTACGAGTACGCAAGGTTGGGGGGGCGTTTCCTACAACATAGACTTGGAATGGTGAAAGCATATCTTTTTTTCCAAAATGAAGATGCACACTATAAATAACTAGAGGGAATGTTGTGGAAATTATCAATTCAAGTGTCCTCTGTAAACAAGAAAAATACAGATTCACACACAAAGGAAGACAATTCCATAAGAAATAAGGCCACATATGTAGAAATTTATAGTTTCCCACCCCGGTTTTCAGTTTTCACCTTATTACTCCAAAATAATTAAATGCCCTTTCCCATATCCATACATTTAATAAACTGGAAAATAAATTTGCTGAAAACACAAATTCTGGAAATTTTTTCAGAATGCTGAAAATGCAGAAATAAAATAACAGCAATAACAAACAGTCATTCAACACATCATAACTCAGTATTTTTGGTCAAGGTGACCCTGGAAAAACCCCCTACAACTCTTGGGGAAAACCAGTTCGAAAGCTCCTTCTTATTTCTAGAAAAATGCTTTTTACAGTGATAGAAATATTCAGCAAAATAAATAATCAGCAAACAGACTTTTACAACTTATCTCTTTTTCCGTGCTTAACCACCGCCTCGGAAAACGTGCAAATAGCAAAATAGGAACAGCAATAAATGCTGTACAGATTTCTCGATTTTCGTGCCAAATAACAGCCTTAAATGCTGCTGTACGGCTGCCTAGAAAAGCGTGCAAGCTGTCCAAAAATCTGCTGTACGATTTCTGCCTTGAAATGCGTGCCAAAGGTACATCCACTTGCTGTACGGCCTCCCTCAAATCTACTCCTCGAAATCTGTGCAAATCTGCAGTGAAAATCTGCTATAGGCTGTTGTACGGCCTAGCTGTACGGCCCTTCTTCCTCAAAAATCGTGCCAAAAATCTGCCTTGCTGTGTGCTAAAGCTGCTGAACTGTCTTGCTGAAAATGTCTTGCTGAAATGCTGCCTTGGAATGTGTGCCAAGCTGCTGCCTCCTTCTCTTCACTGCCCAAAAATCTCCCTTGCTCTCTTTCTCTCCTTCTCCCAATCTGCTCATGAAATAATGAATGACCTTTTCCTCCTTTTCCTCCTTTAACCTAACCCTAAGTGACTTTTGGGGAATCCCTAAATCCAATGGCTGAGATAGATTGAGATCTAGGGCCGAGATTAAATGCTCATTTAAATCTCACTTTCTATTTTTTAATTCACCCCACTTTAATAAAGACCCACTTAATCTTTTATTTCCAAAGTCACTTTTTCCTTTCTAATTTTACATTGAATTTATTTAAAGTCACTTTAACTTTAGTAACTTTATCACTTAAAGTCACTTTAAAATTAGATTTGACTTTATAACTTTATAAAGTCACTTTAGTAACTTTATCACTTAAGTCACTTTTTAATTAGATTTAACTTTATAAAAAATTATAAAGTTACTTTAGGAGAAAAATTAAATTCTTTTGGACACTTTTCCCTAGGCCAAAGATCAAAGCCTTAGGGAACCACCTGTCCTCCGGTAACCAAATTTCAACACTCCCTCTTACCGAGGAAGGTGTTCCTCACCACACCCATCTTGTCTCCGAAGTAGACATGCTTGCCCCGTGGTAAGGCTTTGGTAAGAATATCTGCAACCTGCTCATCAGTGGGAATATACTCAAGCTTCACAGCTCCTTTCTGAACATAGTCTCTGATGAAATGATATTTGATCCCGATATGCTTTGACCCGTCATGAAATACTGGATTCTCCGTGAGTTTAATGCAACTCTGATTATCACAGTAAATCACTGAAGGTCTCAACGGCTGACCAAATAAGCCAAACAACATCTTGCGAAGCCAGATGGCTTCACAACTAGCTAGACTGGCTGCCATATACTCTGCTTCCGCTGAACTCAATGCTACTGACTGCTGCTTCCGGCTGAACCATGACACCACTGCCGAACCCAACCCAAAACAGCACCCTGAAGTGCTCTTCCTATCAGAAGCACAACCTGCCCAATCAGAATCAGTGTAACCTGCCAATCTCACTCCATCCCCTTGCCTGTAGTCCAGACCATAATCCACTGTCCCCTACAAGTATCGCAGAATGTGTTTTGCAGCCACCCAGTGAACCTTCCTAGGCTCACACATAAACTGATTCATCGTGTTGACTGCAAAACAGATATCTGGTCTAGTGTTGACCAAATACATCAATGAACCAATCAGCTGCCTGTACAATGTGGGATCCACCAACTCGGAATTCGAAGCATGAAGCTTCTTCCAGTTGGTGATCATCGGTGTCGACATGGGTCTACAATCCTCCATGTGGAATCTGCCAAGGATGTCCACAATATACTTCCCCTGTCCCAGGAAGAAATGCCCCTCCTCCTGCCACACCTCCAAACCCAAAAAGTAGTGCATCAAGCCGATGTCCTTCATCTCAAACTCCGCTGCAAGATCTCTCTTGCAGTGCTCTATGAGTCTCTCTGCACCTGTAATGACTAAGTCATCCACATACAGCACCAGAATGAGAGGCTCCTCACCTATCACAATATAGTAAAGGTTCGGATCTGCCTCACTCTTTGTGAAACCCATCTTCCGCAAGTAAGTATCTATCCTGGAGTACCAAGCTCTGGGAGCTTGCTTCAGGCCATAAAGGGCCTTCTTCAGTCTGCACACATGGGACTCCTTCCCATGCACCTCAAAGCCCTGTGGCTGCTCAATGTACACCTCCTCCCGTATGAAGCCATTGAGAAATGCGGTCTTCACATCCATCTGGTGGATCTTCCAACCCATCTCTGCTGCTATCGATATAATGGAGCGGATCGAAGTATATCGAGCCACGGGAGTGAAGGTCTCCTCATAATCAACTCCCTCTACCCGGGAGAACCCTCTAGCCACAAACCTCGCTTTGAATTTCTCAATGCTGCCATCTGCAGCATGCTTTACCTTGTAAAGCCATCTGGAAGTAACCACGGATTTGCTCTCAGGCCTCGGCACCACCTCCCAAACATCATTCTTCATGATAGAAGAATACTCCTCCTGCATGGCCTCTCTCCAGACCTGCTGGCTAGCTGCCTCCTCATAGCTAGAAGGCTCAGAGTCAAGGATGCTGGTAGCCATTGCCATATAGCCACAAAACCTCTCAGGTGGTCTGCTCTCTCTGACCGGCCTCTTAGGCTCAGCAACAGATGTGGCATCTCTCAAGGTGTCCTGAAGCCACTTGGGCTTCCTCTTCCCTGAGTGCACTTCTCCCGCCGAAGAATAAAACTCCTCCTCCTCAACATCAGGAGCCTGAACTCCTGACTGTCTGTCTGCTGTCCTCCTGCCTGCACCTGAACCTGTAGATGCTGAGGTACCGTGTGAACTGTCCATCAGTGGACTCCCCAGTGAACTGCTCTGTGGACTGCTCTGCGTGCTGCCCATAGCTCCACCCCTCTGACTCTGTGAGCCACTCCCCACTGACGGACCTGACATCGTCATAGATGTACCTCCGGATCCTCCTGATCCCTGCCCACTGGATCCCTGTGACTGACTCAACTGCTGCTGAGGGTCTGGCTGATCCAGATACTCTAACTCCCATGACCTCCTAAAGGCCCTGTCCTCCTCAAACTTCACATCCCGTCTGACAACAACTTTCCTCTGCGCAGGAATGTAAATCCGAAAGGCCTTGGAGGTCTCACTGTAGCCCACAAAGATACCCTTCTCTGCGGTGGGCTCTAGTTTGGTCCTCTTCTCCTTGGGTATGTAGGAGTATGACATGCACCTAAAGATACGAAGATGACCCATATCAGGCTTCTTCCCAGAAAAAGCCTCCTCCGGAGTCATGTGCCCCAAGGCACGATGCGGACTCCTGTTCTGCAAGTAAACAGCTGTGTTGCAGGCCTCTGCCCACAAAAACAATGGCAACCCCCGATCATGTAACATGGCTTTGGCAGCCCCTCCGATGGATCTGTTCTTCCTCTCCGCAACCCCGTTCTGCTGGGGGTTGTAAGGAACAGTGAGCTCCCTCCTAATGCCCGCCTCCGCACAATAGTCAACAAACTCTCCAAGGGTGTACTCTCCTCCATTGTCCGACCTCAGGGACTTGATCTTCCGACCTGTCTGTGTCTCCACAAGAGCTCTGAACTCCTGAAACCGCTTGAAGACCTCACACTTGGTCTTCAAGAAATAAATCCAGGTCCTCCTGGAGTGATCATCAATGAATAAAACATAGTACTCATATCCACTCAAGGAAACATGAGACATCCGACCGCTCACACCGGAATGAATCAAATCAAGTATCCCAGTCGCTCTGCTGTCACTGCTGGGAAAAGGGGATTTGGCAAACTTGCCCATCGCACATCCTCTGCAAGTATCAAAGTGATCAATACTGAACTCTGGCACACCTGTAGTGATCTCCCGCAAAGTCCTCAAGGCTCCATGATGCATGTGCCCCATCCTGGGGTGCCAAATCTCACACTGCTCAGAACTGCTAGCTCTGCTGTCGGTACTACTGCTCAATGCCAAAAGGGACTGAAATGCAAACTTGTACACCTTTGCATGGCGTACACCTATCTCTCTAGCTGAATCAGCTGGAGTGCCCCTGGGATACATCAACACCTGTCCTCCCCTGAACAGTATCTCATATCCTCTGTCCTCCAAAGCTGAGACAGATATGAGGTTCTTCCTCATCCCTGGCACATAAAGAACATCTGACACCTTCAAGGGAGGTTTGGACTCCCTCTGAAATTCAATGTTCCCACACCGACTGCTCTAACAACTCTATCATCACCGAGTACTACCTCTACATCAGTGCCACTCTCTGAAAGCTCTGAGAAGTACTCACGGACTCCTGTCATGTGACGTGAAGCCCCACTGTCCACATACCAGATACCCGAAGATGCTCCGCTAATCGAGGGAAATGCATGCTCCCTCTGAACCTCTATGGCAGATAATCCCGCACTAGAAGACTCACACGCAATGAACCCAAACTCCCGGTCAAAGCGATCTGCAAAGTCCTCAACCTCTGCTGAAGCTGCCATGCTCTGGTTCTTCCCCTTCTTCTTCTTCTTCTCCGGACACACAACTGCATAGTGTCCCATCTTCTGACAATTCCAACACTTCACTTTGGAATAGTCCTTCTGTGAGTTATCCCGTTTACCTTTACCTTTGCCTTTGCCCCCACCATTGCTTGTGGAAGCCTGCTTCTTCCCTTTGCCTTTCTTGCGTCCTGCCAACAGTGCTACATCCCCATCTTGCTCAACTGGCTTCGCTGCCCCAAGCTGACCTTTCCTGATCTCTGTCTGAATGCAATCATCCCAAAACCTCTCCCATGTGGGAAAGGTCTCACGTGCACAAACCCCATCAGCAAAGTTCATCCATGAACGGGGGAGGCCATTCACCGCAATCCGCACCAACTCAGTGGGTGGAATGACCTCTCCAATCGCTACCAACTCATCTCTCACATTAGTGATCTTTGTGAGATATCCAGCTGCACTATCATTACCCATCTTAATGGTCTTCATCTTCTCCTTAAGGACCATTTTCCGGTTCTCATTGGTACTCTGGTAGAGATTGGACAATGCTGTCCACATCTCATGGGCATTTCTCTTTCCTCTCACATGAGGAATGCAATGGTCTTTGACTCCATCTAGAATCAGCCTCTGGTTCCGTCTAAATCGAGTCTCTTACCCTTGTTGTTCTTTCTATTATATGCTGCCAACCGAGTAGCATCAGTAGGCACATTAATAGGTTGTTGTGTGGTATGAACCATGATATCCCAGACTTTTTCCTCCTCAAAAATACTCTACATTCTCTCCTTCCAAACACTATAATTTTTATGCCCATCGAACCTATCCTCCACCCTCAATTCCAATGACATCTTGTTGTCCTAAAACTGAAAAATAGCACTCCTGTAGTAAAGATAGAAATTCTGTGTGTGAAAAATCGGCGTCTTTGGAATTTTAAAATCATCATTGATGTAATTTTCCTCCTTAACGTATGGAAGTAAATGACTCTCAACCTGCGATACCATGATCATTCTGGTTTCCTGGGTTTTCGATTTTCATATTACTCCAAAATAATTAAATGCCCTTTCCCATATCCATACATTTAATAAACTGGAAAATAAATTTGCTGAAAACACAAATTCTGGAAATTTTTCAGAATGCTGAAAATGCATAAATAAAATAACAGCAGTAACAAACAGTCATTCAACACATCATAACTCAGTAATTTTTGGTCAAGGTGACCCTGGAAAAACCCCCTACAACTCTTGGGGAAAACCAGTTCGAAAGCTCCTTCTTATTTCTGGAAAAATGCTTTTTACAGTGATAGAAATATTCAGCAAAATAAATAATCAGCAAACAGACTTTTACAACTTATCTCTTTTCCGTGCTTAACCACCGCCTTGGAAAACGTGCAAACAGCAAAATAGGAACAGCAATAAATGCTGTACAGATTTCTCGATTTTCGTGCCAAATAACAGCCTTAAATGCTGCTGTACGGCTGCCTAGAAAAGCGTGCAAGCTGCCACAAAATCTGTTGTATGATTTCTGCCTCGAAATGTGTACCAAAGGTACAACCACTTGCTGTACGGCCTCCCTCAAATCTGCTCCTCGAAATCTGTGCAAATCTGCTGTACGGCCTGTTGTACGGCCTACTGTACGGCCCTGCTATACGGACCTGTTGTACGGCCCTACTGTACGGCCTTCCTTCCTCAAAAATCGTGCCAAAAATCTGCCTTGCTGTGTGCTAAATCTGTTGTACGGTCTTGCTGAAATGTCTTGCTGAAATGCTGCCTTGGAATGCGTGCCAAGCTGCTGCCTCCTTCTCCTCACTGCCCAGAAATCTCCCTTGCTCTCTTGCTCTCCTTCTCTTAATCTGCTCATGAAAGAATGAATGACCTTTTCCTCCTTTTCCTCCTTTAACTTAACCCTAAGTGACTTTTGGGGAATCCCTAAATCCAATGGCTGAAATAGATTGAGATCTAGGGCTGAGATTAAATGCTCATTTAAATCTCACTTTCTATTTTTTAATTCACCCCACTTTAATAAAGACCCACTTAGTCTTTTATTTCCAAAGTCACTTTTCCCTTTCTAATTTTATATTGACTTTATTTAAAGTCACTTTAACTTTAGTAACTTTATCACTTAAAGTCACTTTAAAATTAGATTTGACTTTATAACTTTATAAAGTCACTTTAGTAACATTATCACTTAAGTCACTTTTAAATTAGATTTAACTTTATAAAAAATTATAAAGTTACTTTAGGAGAAAAATTAAATTCTTTTGGACACTTTTCCCTAGGCCAAAGATCAAAGCCTTAGGGAACCACCTGTCCTCCGGTACCAAATTTCAACAACATATTGTCTATTGGGTCTAGCTGATTGTTGAATGTGTTGAAAATCTAGGGCATCCTCCATATTGATAATTACTTCTTATGATATTTATTAGTTTAATCTTTTCCTATAATATTTTCCATCATAAAGCAATTACACAAAGGAGCTCAACAGTAAAAAAAATGCCATAAGGATAATAAAGAGACAGCCACACTATAACACAAGCGTTTACCCAAGGAAAACCCACATGGGGGAAAAACCCAGCAATCCTTTCCTTATAGAATCAATTCAACAAGAGAAATCAAAGTCATAAATAAACTGAACAGCATAGGAGCAAGATGACCATCCGCCAAGAACCAAGCGAGCCCTCCACAAATCCCAAGACAGGTGTCCTCAAATCTGTTCACAAGATGTCTGCAACAAGGTTTGCTTCAGGTCTACAAGAGGGCCGAAATTTGGCCTTCAACTCAGCCTCAAACTTCACACTATACCACAGAAACTCATCCAGAACTCAGCCTCCTTTGTCTACAAGAGCGAGGGCAGTGTTGTCCACGAAATTGCACACCTAGGATGTCAGAAAAATATTCAACCCCACAAGGTGTGTTCTTCGCAGCAACGCTCAAAGAAGGGGTTGTCACCTGATCCCAACTCTCTTCGTTTAAGCTCTATCCTAGCTAAGCTAAGGGGGGTGGTCCCTAAGGAAGATTCTAAAGATAACTTGTTAGAGATAACAAGTTTTAGGAGATGGTTAGTAAGCCAATCACCATGCAACGTAACTTGAAATGGAATTAGAGATTGATTAAGCAAGTACAAATGTTTATGAGCATATATATTATAAACATTAACAGTAGAGATTCAATCAATTTAATAAGATATCCTGCTAGACAAATTAGAAGAGACCAGTGTCAAATAAATATACTTACAAGAACTATATGCTCGAAAGTAAAATCCCAATACTTGCCATGAAATAATGATTTCCAAGATACAAGAACGGGAAAGTTGCAAGACAATTGTTAGTGAATCAAGATAAAAAATCACATGCAACTTTAGCAAATGAGCAACAATATGAAATTGAAGCTTACAAGAGATAAAACTTTTACTTAAAGAAGGATTTCTCAACATTAAAGGACAATTAACATGAGCATAAAAATGAAATAGACTAGTACAAGGATATAAAGTGTAATGTTTGCAAGTGAATGGGATGCTCACAACCCAACTCGTACAATAATCAATCAATTATATGCAAGATGAGACAAATGTGATCAATGAGTGTGTGAAATCAAGTGGTCCTGGTAAAATTTAATTACATGTCTAATCTAAGGTTTGATTTCCCCTCAATTCCTTCAAATTGGTAATGACTGAGGTGGTCACAAGAAGGCTAAGTGAGGAAGCTAAGGTCTCATTAACGATAACCCCTTCATTCTTCAATACAACCCGCATGCCTTCGTTCTTACAAGGGACTTTGCCACAAGAGAACTGCAAGGTCATATGTTTTAACCTTGCTCTAAACTCAAATCGAGGGAGATTGAATGATAGTTGAGGAAGTTTGTCCTAAATATCTATACCAAGCTTATGCTTGGAGGTTGATTTTAGAAAATCTAAAATGCAAATTAAGAATAAGATCTAATACAAGAACAATTGCTTCAATGAGATGTAAATTTGACAATTAAAAATGAAATGCTTTATGTGTGAAATGTCTTAAATTATATCAATAGTGAAATACAATTCCACTTTAATGATCAATTTAGCACAAATTATGATATCAAAGTGAGAAAAGCTTATACCAATGATCAATGAAACAAGAAATACTCAATGAAGCAAATGCAAATTAGATCAGGAAGCTCGTGAAACTGCTCAATGAGAATTAGCGAATTAGTCCAAGAGAATGATGAGTAATGCAAAATAACCAAGAAATTAGATCTAGCAAGGCTAATGCAACTAGATAGTGAAATGAGCAAGACAATTAATCTAAGCTAAAAATACAAAATGAACAAGTTAGTCACCAACCATCAAAGAGATCCTCCTTCCAAATGAGGAGGTGGGATAACAAGGGGAGAAACCCCAAGCTCCCTCAAGACAAGATTTCATTTATTATTATTACAAGTGAGACCCTCTTGTCGAGAAGTGAGGGCTTAGAATCTTGAGGAGGGTTTACAAAATATAGCTTCAAGAGCAAGTACCCTTCCTTAAGATGCAAGAGAGAAATAGAAATTATTTACAATGATTATGGTGAAATTACAATGAGAAAATCCTCCAAAGAAGAGAATTTGCTTTCCTCCAAATGGATCTCCATTAAAGAAATTAGATGTCCAAGCTTTAGGAGC
Organism: Pinus albicaulis; assembly: GCA_034641835.2. Lineage (NCBI taxonomy): Eukaryota > Viridiplantae > Streptophyta > Pinopsida > Pinales > Pinaceae > Pinus > Pinus albicaulis. Next base: position 1,386,333,486 of record CM076582.1, read on the forward strand.
AGGATATGCACAAAAGAGGAAGAGAACTCCCCCTAAATGCTCACGGCCAAGGGAAAAAGGAGCTCAAAAATATGGATATATGATTTGTAAAGGCTCCAAGCGTAAATCCCTTCAAATTTGTCCTCAAACCCTTGTCGTCTAGCCTCCAAGAGGAATTGTGCAAGACAGAGGAGGTGAAGTTGATGGCTTGATCCACTAACTAGGGTAGGCTTTAACTTCCAAAAAAAAAATCTTATGTCCTTTGATCTTCAAGCATCCACCTACAAGCAAAAACTTTAAGAAAATATCCAAGCCAAACCCTCCTCCTTCAGATTTGTGCAAGCATAGAAAGAAGATCCAAATATATACAAGAGAAACGTGTGATCTAAATATAAGACAAAAATATGTACAACACGGTTAGGATATATACATAAAAATTACAAGTTTGCATGCAATAAGAGTATGAGGACACCTTCGCTCTTGTGCAAGCAAGAAATAAGCTCTAAATAGCTAGATTATTCAGTAAAAGCGCATCAATAGAGAAGTAGATCTTAAATTGATGATGTTTTCAAGTTATAGCAAGGAAACTCCCTTCAAAAAAATTTGTTTGATAAGCCTTTGAGAGAAATCAATTTGGGTTCTTCTACTTCTATACCTTGAGAGTTGGTTGGTTCAATCGAAAACTTCCCCAAATGCTCAAGATTTGATCAGAAAATTATAGATCTCTACACACTTCAAAATATTTTGTTAGATCCACAAAGGGTTAGATCGCACAACGAAAAAGAAGACTAGGGGTTCATCCGAAAACACACTAGCGCTTCTAGATCTAGAATGTTTCTCTAATCCAAAATATTACACAAGATAACTTGCATAAATTAATCCCTAAGGCATATGAAACTAACAAATTAAAGACCATTTCGTGTTAGAGCATTAAGAGCAAATAAATCAGAAAAAAATTACCATAGAAGCCAGAAGAATAACACCACAAAGCATGTATCCCCAAAGTCTTTCTTCATTACTTAGGAAAATATTTAGTACAGTAGAGCCTTGCTATCCAGTAGCTCGATTTACAATTGATTGTTACATGAGGAGCTCAAAGGCTCAATTTATAGAAAAAATGAGAAGAGAGGTCCCCCTCCAAGTGGAAATGTCTTGGTCCAAAAGCAAAAAGACTTAATCCCAAGAGAAAAACAGATAGGTCTCCATCCAGAAAATAGAACCCTTGATTGCCTCTACACAGTCAAAGAGAGGTAGATGCTAGGCCCAAATAAAGACTTGGTTGAGGCGGAAATTAATTATGGAGTGGTTTGGACCACTTTAAAAAACTTCTCCTTCTTTTTCCTCAATAAAATTTCATCCAATTTAACCAACTCAGACCATCTCCCCAAGAAATTCGATCTTCCTGGACCAACGAATTTTTTCTGTGTCATAGCTTCCTTGATGTGTGGAGATTCCATCACTTTTTGACTTGACTCTTTTCTTGGGACAGTCCACTTCATTTTTTAATCATTTTCCACTTGGAGAGAATTTTTATTTTTCTCTCATTTTAATTTATGGCTAATTATTTGTCATTTTTTGCCAAAAATTGGAGAAAATGGGTTGTGAGGGGTATATACTTATTTTTTGACCCTCAAAGTGTGTCTAAATAGAAAGTTGAGGTGTTGAGGTCTAATTTTGAGCACTCATACCCCCTACAACTTCTATAGACAACACTTATTACATTTTACAACAATTATTAAAAATCTTGTCCAGTGGGAAAATTTTCATAATTAAAAACTGACACTTAAACTCAACCAAATTTTGTGAAACTTTATATATGATCTAGTATGGTAATATACATCGACTCTAAACACTAAGACTCACCTAAGACTCTACCATCAAGCTGCACTTAGCTTTGAGGTATATCTGGGAAAATAACTTAACTGATTATAAGTGTTGAAAAACACAAATAGTGAGCTAAGGAAAAAAACTCCCTAGAGTGAACTCACTTGCTAGCATAGTCATAAGCTACATAGGCCTTTTACATGATTCTTTTTCATCATACTAAAATCATTTTTACAATATCCCCGTAGTGCTACAAAATCTAGAATACAAAATGATAAGAAGAAATGATGATGAAGTTTGGAACTTTGATTAATTTGATGATGTTAATTCTCTGAAGTGTACTTTGGGCATGGATTCTTCGACAAATATTCAAATGACATTTGAGTGGTCAACATCTAGCTCCACGTGGGGACGTGTACTTTCATGAAAGCATGCGAGAACCTAGAATCTACATCCAAGTGAAACAAAATACATCAGCGGTATCCATTCAAATATATATCCATAAATCATCATATGAAATCAAATACTGAAATAGAACTTTTCTATTAACATGAAATATAAATATAATCTAATAGCAAAAATGAAGTTAGATCCAAGACTTTTTTGATCCATAAAGTAGATAAATGTCTTTCGGATTAATCACATTATTATGAATTGGTCGACGTTTCGAATGATCTAATGTGGTTCATCCTCAGGACAAGGTGAAAAAAGCTAATTGATCATCAGAATAAATAGTAAGGATGCATTATAGCCCGGATTTAGCCGTTAAAAACTAGTTGTTATTAACGACTAGTTTTTAACGGCTAAATCCGGGCTATGATGCATCCTTACTATTTATTCTGATGATTGATTAAGCTTTTTTCACCTTGTCCTAAGAACCACATTAGATGGTTCGAAACGTCGACCAATTCATAATAAATATGATTAATCCGAAAGACATTTATCTAGCATAAATGAAATCTAATCTAAGAGAGCAAGGTTAGAAATACAATACAGAGAATGACCCATGGCATCAGATATCTTATTTGAAGATTAGTTTGAGCATTTGGCCATTTGTAGATAATTCAAGTGGCTCTCCATCCAATGTGCTCAAGTAGAGGGAATTATGTCCCGCAAGTCCTCTAATGATGTAAGGTCCAAGCCATAAGTTGTCGAACTTTCCCTGATTTCTCGACTTCTCCTTCCTGCAATCCCATAAGAGTACCACATATCCCTGTTGAAAAAGCCTAACTCTATAGGATTTATCAAAATTCTTCTTAACCTTCACTTGATTTTGACAATTATGCTCAAAAGCCCTTCTTTTGGAAGCCCTTCTTTTGATTCCATCCAACTCCACTATTTGATCAATCCTATGTTGAACAGCATCCTTCTCAATAGTGAAATTTTGGAGGAGTTGGTAAGTTGGAAGCCTTAGGTGCACGGGCAAAGTAAAATAACCTTTGAAGTCCATAACAACCCACTAGTAAAATAATCAGTATCAGTCAAAATCCATGGGTATACATTACTAGAAATTTCCGTAAATTTTCCTATGAAATCCAAACCCCAATGTTGAAAAGAAGCCTCCATGACCACTGGCTATAATGGCAAGGCAGCTAACTTTTGCTTCCTAGTGAACAATTGACATGGAAACTTCTAACATATTTATGCACATCAGAAAATATCGTAGGCCAACAATTACTAACTCTTAAGATTTTGTTGGCAGTTGTCTTCGCGGTGTAATGCCCGCCACAAAATCCTCCATGAAACTCAGAAATAAGTCTCTTCGCCTCAACTTCATCTGCGCATCTAAGAATTATCCCTTCTGGATTTCGCCATCTAAGGCCATCTTTCATAATGCAATACTTAGTTGCTTTTGTTGGAGAATGAAATAGGGCAATTATTAATTTAATTTCTCCTTAATCATTATTATTTGTTTGTGAAATTTATTTATCTTCTTATGTTTCTTTATTAGATCTTTCATCAAACAAATATCAAGAGCAAAACAGTAAAAACAATGGACACAGAAATTAGGCTCCAATCCAGGGCAAAACCCCTCTAAGGGGAAAACCCAGAAAATCTCTTCTCTTCTTATAGAATCTTCTTCAAATGAGACAATCAAGACCCAAACCCTAGACCAAGTCCTCCTTCAAGCACCAAGTCAGCCATTCAAGTAGCCCTTTTAATAGGATCAGATCAACAAAATTCAACCCTACATCAGCCAGCTTCCAGTTACAACTTCGACCCCATCTTCGACCCTGCAATTTTGACCGTGTAGTTGTTGCAGAAAACCTAGGACAATTCTTCAAGAGATCTTCCTTTGAGCAAGACAATGTTTCTCAAAGTCAATGAGGTCAAATCAAAATATTCGCTCTTCTAGCAACTCGATCCTACAACTTGTTCTTCTACAATTCGAACTTGCAATTTCAGCCCTCCTTGAAGTTGTAGACGCCCTAATTCTTCGCACATGTGAGAGAGATAGAGCCCAAAAACAAATATCCAAAACTTTTTCTTCCTTCCTTGATCTTCGCTCGAACCTTCTTAGTGTTTTGAGCTTCAAATCGGACTTTTCTTTTCAGGTTTAACTTATTAGTGAATGAATACCAAATGAGGTCAAAGTTGCCTGTATTTATACACATCTAAGGGGTTCGAGTGCCTTCCTTTAGGCCGATTTGAAGTTGCCAAGGTCAACTTGTGCTAGGAGGCTTCCAAGTCTTTCTAGAATCAAAATAAATTATTTTACAAGGTACATCGCCCAGATGGGCCTTATAATCATGGTGTTGACTCTCTAGACTCGTAACAATAAATCCTATGACCTATCAAACCCTAGAAGCATTAAGAACATGCTTTTACCTAGAAGATCATCAACAAGAAGCATGAATCCCATGCTCCAAAATAATAATTCTTCTTTCTTCATTTTTTTGTTACATAAGATATACATATTGACATGAGTACAATGACAATTATGAAGACCAAAACTAGTTACATTTCTAACACTCCCTCCTAACTAGGGAGATATTCATAATTGTACACCCTTGTACATGATTATTCTCACACTGAAGAGTTCTCATAGGAAGAGACGAATTGATATGCCATCTTTAAGCATCAACATCATGGCTAGCATTGTCAGCATAGTAAGGCCTTAACTTTGACAAGCTCTTTCATATACAAGAGCAAAATGCTAGGTGGTTTTACATGAGATACCACACTACCTCTACAAGGCACATACCCCATCCAAATGTTCACTAGGCATGTCCTTTCTAGGACTATTCTTATCTTGGATTCCCAATCTTCAAAGAATATTGTTCCTCTTCGACCACTCTCGTCTTGGATACATGTCCAATTTTCACAGAGTACTGGTCCATTTCCTATCTTGGATTTTACATTCTCAAGGTAATCACAGATGCTTATTCAACACCATCCTCTCTTCAAGGCCTTCCCTTAGACTTATGGTTGTTAGTCTTAGTCAAGTGCATGACACATGAAGAATAGAATACAAAAGTGATGTCCATCGTCACTCCCCCTAAACCAAAGAGTATATCCCCATTCCCTCTTGATTAGGGAATAGATCCTTGCTCCTATTTAAGGAGACTCATTTTCTCCCTCTCAAAATATAGAGGAGATCCCTAACTTCCTTTCAATTTGGGAAGTCATCGCCACAAGATTTATAGCTTGTCTCCATAAATGTATCAGTTATCAGTTCTTCATGGAGATAGTTGCATGGCTCCCCCTTTCCTTCATATCCCATAATATCGAGATTTCTTCCTTCCTAGGTATCATGTAGCCATCTTCCTTCAATCTTGTGATAGGGTTCAGGCCATCAATCTTGCATATCACTTTCCCTCTTAAACATGAAAGTGATATTTGATGAAGATCGGGTTATCTTCTTTCACTTGCTACCTTTCAATCCCAAGGTGATGATGTGAACACCTTGACTTCTTAATTGCCAAAACCATATACTTAATTCATATGTTCGTTGAATTGAGTTTAGCACCCATAGTTGAACTTGCCTCAATTGTCATCATGCATTCCTGCAATATCCTACCAGATAGCAAAACAATATGTTATCCAGATAACCAATATCTAAATATTAAATAGCAGACTTACCTTGTCATGATGGCCCTTCTTATCAGAGCGTCAACTTACTTGAGTTCTTCGAGATCAACATCCTTACGCATGATCTATCTCCATATGAATCTTTCTCCATGCAGTCATTTTAATCAGACTGCCCATGGATCGAACTTGATTACCAAGTTGTAATATCTTTGTTCGAGTTATCATTGTTAACTCCCTTTCTTTCTTCTGGAGACTATACTTGATGTTGATCAACATTGTTATATTTATGCCATGCAATCTTGTGAGAGAGTCTTGATCTCCATCCATTTCACAACATGTTAAATTTATATTTTCGAGCATCATGCAGCCATATGGAAGAATTGTTGAGCACATTGACATAACTAACTCTTCCTTCATGATTCTTGTAGATATGAACTATACCCTAGAGAAGAGTTACTTAAAGTATGCATACCTTTGCTTTTCATAAGATCATCTAGCCATTCCTTCTTGCTTCTTTATGCATGTCAAAGATAGGTTTCCTTTTCCAAGAAGAAAAAGACTTTCAATATGTCTTTCATATTGTAACTTGACCATTAGCATTCCTTCATCCTTTAGACATATTGTCTCCAAACTAGATGGAATATATATTCTAGTCATGATGTTACTTCCAAGAACCTTCCATAATGATGATCCTTATAGGACCTTGACGATGCTTTTATGCAAAATGACTACCTCTAACATGATGTTAGAAAATGGATGAACGATAATATGCAATATGGTCCCAAGCTTCTTATTCCCTTTAAACTAGATGATCTTTTCCAAAGCAAATTAAACAAGTAGATTCTAATCTTTCTACTATCATGTGCTTCTATCTATGACGCCATGTTTTTTTACAAAATCAAGACTCTTCTAGAGTATACAATAATGCATGCTACTCTACTTACTACTTAATAAAGGAAAGACAAAAATTCACAAAGAGCCTGATAGAGATGAGGCTTCCTTCAATAACAGATATCCTTAGGATCTTCTCCTTTCGACTTCTTCTCTGGTTCTCCCCTTTCCTCAACTATGTGAGCTTCACTTCTTTCCTTCCTTTTGTTGTTCACTTTGATGTTAGGACAATCCCTTTTATAGTGCCCATACTCATTGAACCCAAAGCATTGGATTTTAAACATGTCTTTCTTCTTGGAATTTCCAAACCTTCTTTTCCTTAACTCTTGGTTCTAGCAATGAAGGCTTGAGATCTTTCATTTGATTCAGTATCATCATTTGCCTTGATCCTAGATTCTTCCAAGATACATTGAGCCCATAATTCATCAAAGGGTGTAGTATCTTTCTTTGAGTAGATGCTAGTTGCAAAACTACTCCAATAAGGTGGCAAAGCATTCAGTACATAAAGAGTCATTTCAGAGTCAAAAACAGCCTCCCCAAGCCCTTGCAATTAGTCTCTTATTTGTGAGACCTTCATCAGATAGGCGGCCATGTCTTCATCCTTTGATTTCCTTATTCTATATAGTTGATTCCTCAAGGAAATCTTTCGACCTTGTGTACTTATAAAGTACAACTTCACAAACTTATCATACATAGCCTTTGATGTCTCAAGAACAAAGGGAACAAGATAATCTTTTATTGATTCCACAATGATCCTTTGAGCCCTTAATTTTCCCTTCTTGTACTTAGTTAACTCTTGAGTCTTCTCTTTGCTAGGTTCGACTACTTCTCCAAGGACATATTCCATGACTTCTTTCTCTGTGAGTGCCAAGTCAATCCTCTTTTTCCATGCTAGGAAGTTTTCTCATCCAATATGTTCGTTGTTCTCCTTGCAAAATGTAGCCTTTATATATATAGACATAGAAAACAATGTACCACTTACTTTCCAACCAAGAGTCGTCCTTCTTGATGATGTCTCCAACTATCTTGAAGTTTTCAAAACCTCTAAGGAGACTTCAAAGATGCCCTAGATAGAGGTCTTCCAGAATGCCTTCAACAATGATGTCTTCAAACAGCTTCAAAAGCTTGATGTGGAAATCCTCCATCTAGATCAATAGGACTTCTTCTTCTTTCCTTGTGTCCTTCTACAAATGATTCCCCTCGACAAGAAAACCCTTTTTTGTGTCCTTCCAGCTGCCTTCTCTTGTTCACCTTACATCTAATACCATGTTCGAGAATGTAGTAGGGCAATTATTAATTTAATTTCTCCTTAATCTTTTAAAATTTGTTTATGAACTTTATTTATCTTATTGTGTTTCTTTATTAGATCTTTCATCAAACAAATATCATGAGCAAAATAATAAAAACAATGGACACAGAAATTAGGCTCCAAGCCAGGGCAAAACCCCTCCAAAGGGAAAACCTTGAAAATTTGGTCTCTTCGTGTAGAATCTTCTTCAAATGAAACCTATTGACCACTCTTTGTCAACAACCCCATAGCAGTACACCCTTTTTTTTCGCAAAAGGGATCTATCATGTTCGAGTGTTCGTGCCATTTATATTTCATCATTCAGCCGACAATTTTGTAAATGATGTAAACTCATTTTGCATGTTTATAATGTAAATGATCTTGGTAAGACCATCATGTATGTAACAACCTAGGTAAGCCTAGTATTTTGGTGATGATTTCTATCCTAGGAGGTTTTTTGTCTCACTGATTCATTTGTGTTTCTCGACACAAATGATCGGCAGGGTTTTTCCCCTCCAGCCTCACTCCAAAGCTAGGGTGGATTTTGTCGTCAAGATACTAAGTGATTCCTAGTGTTTTTTATCAAGTCTTTGTAAAGTAATCTAGAAATGATCCTAACTAATTGGCTAGATCATTTTATTACAGATTGTTAGGTCTACTAGATCATATTTTGAATCGCAGAATTAGGTAGATTATTGAGGATATGTTGCGAACGGGTGTTCTCCTTATGGTTTAATGTATTAATCTTATGTAAAGAGGGTTGGAAAATAATTAATCCCCTCATAAGTTAATTAATTAAATTTTCAAGCCAAATTAAATTAAAAATCCTAAGCCAGAAATTTAATTAATCTTGTCCTAGTAAAATTAAATTTTCAAAAGCAAAATTTGTGGGTCCCTAAAATATAATTTTTTAAAGGTCTCGAGCCAAGGGAATACTGAAAATTTTGAGAAATTTTAGACCCTTGGGCCTTGGTAGTTAATTCAAAGTCAATTTTTGAGGTAATTAACTCAAAAATGTTATTTTTGAGTTAATTAAAAGGGAATTAATTGAAAAAATCGAAATTCCTCAAAAAATTATAATTTCGACGAGATTAAAAAAATAATCAAACCCTTTTCGATAGTCGAGATTACTTTGACGAAGATGAAGCGAACTAGTCGTTGGAGATTTTATCTTATAAATTAGAGGTTAGTGTCAGTTTGATTTTTTCATCCGATCTTTTGATCGTGTACTTGCTCTTGAAGCTCTCCTGTAATACTTTCTGGAATAATACAAACGAAGACTTTGGGGTTTTATTTTGATGTTCGTGTTCTTCTTCGGCATTTTATGTTAAACTTGTTCTTTATATTCTGTTGGGAATTATTTCAATGAATTGTTGATTAATGACTCTTGTAGAGTAATCTATTGCACAGGTATCTTGCTTTAGTCACTGGATTTAGAGTAAGAATATTAATTGGATTGAGTTAGCAGGTATTTCTATCTCTTGAAAATTTTATTTTTTATCTTATTTCTCTATTGATTTAATATTTTAACTTTAAGTGTGCAGAAATCTCTCGGATTTAGAATTTGGCATTTAGAGAAGTCCTCGGTTGGACTAGCTACTACCAAGGAAATAAGATTTGAAGAGCCCACTAGATCTAATTCCCCGGGCTTATCTTAAATTCTCTTCTTGCAGGGTTTTTCTAGAGCTTGTGCCTAAATAAAAAAAATTATCTTATCTTTATTGAATTTAAGGTTAGATCTAGCTAGTAAGAGTCTTAGATCTTTAGATCTAGGAGCGAAGTCAGACTTATACTCCTCTAATCTGACAGATCTGCAACTCTTGTGCATAGATCTGTAGATGTATTATATAGATCTATAGCTTATTTGTATAGATCTGTGACTTATTTGTATAGATTTGTAGTTTAATTGTGTAAATTTGAAGTTTTGCAACATTATTTTGAATTCTAACATTTGAGTTTTTAAGATTTTCTCTATTTTTGTACATATTGGGCATTGGACTTTTCTCTTTTCACTTGTGCAGGAATAGATTTGAAAAATCAACCAAGGAAATCTTCAAATCTGAGCCAGATCAGACTCCGGAGGGCAAAATCTAGGCTCAATATTTGTTTGCAGAAATAGATCTGAAAAATTAGCCAAGGAAATCTTTAGATCTGAGCCAAATCTAGACCCTAGAGGGCAAGATTTGGGCTCAATATTTGTTTGCAGGAATAGATCTGAAAAATCAACCAAGGAAATCTTCAGATCTAAGCCAGATCTAGACCATTGAGTACGTATAGGCTTTTGAGGCTATTTTTACAGGATTTTGGTCTCTAAAATTCTAATTTTCAAGCGGCAACATTATCCCAAAATTTCAATGATTTTCAACGGTGGTATCTTCAAAGCCTTGGGCTAAGGGTTTGATCTCTAAACCCTTATTTTCTGCAAATTTTATTACAGCAATCAAATCACAAATAATTATGCCCTAAAAACACATTTTATATGGTCAAAGTTGTTTAGAATTGCAAAATCTTCATTTTCAATGTTTTTGGCCACTTGGGCATCTTTGATTTTGCATAGATCTGACTTTGAAGCTTGCTGAAAATTACTGCATCGCTGTGAAAAATCAGATCTAAACATTTCTCATTCATATCCTAAATAAAGTCCCAAAAAATTGAATTTTTAGTTTTTCGGCAAAACTTACTATTTTCAGACATTGCGGGGATCTTTTTCAGTATTTTCAGTTTGTTGATCTCATATCAATTTACTATTGTTATAAACTTATCAGTTCTGAAAAAGACTGAATCAAACTCTCTTAAAGCCTTAAAATTGAAATTTTTAAGTTTTAACATATTTTTTTGCCATTTTTGGAAGGATTTGCTAGTTATTTTTGACAGTTTTATCTTGTTGATCTGTCACTATTTCACTACTGAAATAAAATATCAGATATGAAGTTTCTCTTAATCAAGCCCTAAAAATTGATTTTTCTTCAAGTTCAAAAATTTTTACTAATTTTAATCATTTTGAGCATTGGTGCCGGTATTGTTTGTCTGTTGATCTATGGTTTAAATTACTGCGGCAACTAATATTTCAGATCTGAAATCTTGCTGAAGAATATATCCTAAGTTTGACTATAGGAGAAAAAAAAAATTATTGGATTTGCATTACTTTAGAATATCGTTTAATCCATAAATTACTTGATGAAGTGTTTATTTAGCATCTAAATTTCATGGTATTTCTTGATGATTAATTATTGAGATTTAAGTGCTAATTACATTCATATCCTTCAGTTGAGTTTGATGGGATTTTAAATGTTTTCTATTAATTAAAATCACTTATTGTTTAATTAACTTTTGTTTCATTTACTTGAATTATTGGATCTATATTGAATGTTTAAGTTTGGAAAATCTTTCAAGTAATTGTGATCGATATTTTTCAAAGCTCTATTGTGGATCTGTGACAAATTGAATATCTTTTAATTGAGTATTTTTTTTTTGCATCTTCATAATCAGCATTTTTGCCTTAAGTACTTAGTGGCTAAATTAGATAATTTGTAATCTAAGTGCTTTGGGTTTTAACATCACATTTCACCGTATTCTAATCATTCTCCTTGCATTCTACATTCTAAGTTAGCATTGCATATAGGATAGTTATTCATCCAAGCAGTAGTTTCTCATCAAGTACTTGGTCCTAAATTGTTAGCAAGATAGTTGACTCCATAAGGCACTGGTATCAATCTTTCAGATTCAATCGAATCCTTTAATTTTGCTAGATCTTTTACAAGTATTTGGTCGTTTAATTGTGTCTCCCAAACAGGTTGGTTCCCAACTAGTTCTCCTTCATTCCATTTCCATAGGGACTACCCCACTTAGTCTGATATAAGGAGACAGTTTAAACAGAGAGATTGGGGATCAGGGTGATAGCCCCCGATCGAAGCCGTTGTCGCGGTGCCTAGACATTATGTGCGACAACAAAACCATCAAGACCCAAACCGTAGAATAAGTCCCCCTCCAAGCACCAAGTTAGTCCTTCAAGAAGCCCTTCCAATTGGATCAGGTCAACAAAGTATAATCATACATCAGCCAGCTTCCAACTACAACTTTGACCCAAGCTTTGACCTTGTAGCTGTTGTAGAAACCCTAGGACAATTCTTCAAGAGATCTTCCTTTAAGCAAGACAATGTTTCTCAAAGTCAATGAGGTCAAATCAGAGTATTCGCTCTTCCAGCAACTGAATCCTGCAACTTGTTCTTCTGCAATTCAAACCTGCGATTTCGGCCCTCCTTGACGCTGTAAAAACCATAATTCTTCGCACATGTGAGACAGATAGAGCATAAAAACAAATATCCAAGAATTTTTCCTCCTTCCTTGATTTTCGCTCTAGCCTTCATGGTCTTCTCAACTTCAGATCGAACTTTTCTTTTAGATCGAACTTATTAGTGAGAAGTAATGTCTGATAGAGAAATAACTATAGTGGTGTTGAATGCTCTGCAGAGGGATGGGGAAACTTCACTTCAAGCATCTATGGGAAGAAAGAAGCAACACCATTCCAGGATTTATGGTATCTATGGAAGATAGAAGAGACTAGGTTAAAAGCTGAAGTTGATATAGGATCAAATGAAGAGAACCAGGCCTATGTTGCCATGTCAAGAAGAAAGGGAAGATTTGGTAAGTTTGGTCCTCAGAGGAAAAGAAGAAACATGGATAAGATATGATGCTATGGATGTAATGAACTTGGGCACTATAAAAAGGATTGTCCCAAATCTAATAAGGACTAAGAGGAATAAGGAAGAAGCCCATGTTGCCAGAGAAATGGAAGAACAGAGTCGAAGATACCTAAGAAAGAAGAAGTGAATGATCTCTATTATGATTGAGATCATCTTCCTCTTTAAAAGGTATCTGTCAGTTGTAAAATAGTATGTTAGGAAGCATTGTATATTAGTTAGATACATCACTTTAGAATTGGCATCATGATGGAAGCATTAATGGAGGAGCACTCGTCATAGGAGGATGTTTGTAACACATTTATGTGACAACTATGTCATGAGATAAGTGGATACTAGGAACCTCACTGAAAATAATATTTATAAAAGGCAATCATCTAAATCAAGGTTAATCGTTCATTAATCATATGGAAACAGGGGCTGACATTTTCTAATGGAATCCTCTTTGGATTCACTGGTTAGAAAGAAAGCAAAAGGTTTCATCGAGAATTCTAACTTGCATAACTTTGGGATTTAGGATATGATGACATATTGATGAAGCAGATAAAGAGAATGAAACTTTTCATTCTAAGGAAAAATGTTGCACGATGACTCAAAAGAGATGAGGTACATATATGCTGACACTGGATGTTATGAAGTCATGTCATATGGTTGCAGGTAGTATACTTCTATCTTTAGAAGTATGATCAAAAGAAAATAGAATTTCCTTTGAAGCACTGGTTGCCAAAAGGCATGATCCACACCAGATGAAATCAACATAATATGTCCTCATATGAAATATGAGGTGGTTGTACACTATCAAGGAACTGCATACTGAAGCTCCTTGGAATAAAATCAAATTGTGTGGAGAAAAAAAGAAGAGATCATGAGAAGTGCAACCATGATAAAAAGCAGTCAACATCTAAGGAAGCCAACAAGACTTGACTATAAAATCTCCTGGGAAGATATGTGGACTCTGATAGAAGTCTAGAAAACATGGAGACCCTTGACAACACTTATCTTTAGGAGATGTGTCTACCTGTAAACAAAGGATGTCAATGCCTACAAGAAATTGTCATGGTGAAAGATCATCACTAAGGTAACTTTTGATTTAAAAGATTCATATTTATAATTAAATAATATTTGATGAGCTTATGCAAGGTTGCCAAAGGGAAGCATATGTCTTCCACAAGTTGATAACCATATGACATAATGAAAGATCCTTGGAAGAAGTATGGTTCGAAGAAAAGTAGCATGGCATGAAGCTAGACCAGGTGAGAAGATTGATGGACCACTTTCTGATAGAAGACATGACTCATGAATGAAGGTGATGGATGATTTGTGCCCTATGAAGAGATCCTAAAGATGAAGACTCCTCAACAAGAAAGAAATTCATGACATTGAAGGAAGGAGTTATTCATGAGCAGCTAGGTGTTTTCATCATTGTTGTTGCAGATCCCTAATTAAGAGGGAGCCTGGTAATAAGTTTCTTACTTGGAAGAAACTTGGTAATTTCTAAGCCGAAAGGGAGCTTAGATACATTCTTTGTATAGGAATGAGTACATTCCTTTGTGGAATATGTCCTCCCTAGTTGAGAGGGAGAGATAGACACGTCATTCTGGTCTCCACCTGGGAAGACAGAATGGAGGATTGGGTAATCATCTGGCATCTAATACTCTTGAGGATGTATTAGGGCATCCAAGTTAAGAGTAGTCGTGGAAGGACAAATATTCTTTGAGGACTTTTAATCCAAGAGAAGAATAGTCCTAGACATATCCTAAGTGAACCCGAGTGGGATATGATCCAAGAGAGACAATGATGTAGGTGTCTATTCATCATTGGTCTCGCCAGCATTGGAGCTCAAAGATCTCGTGGAGAGATGGAGTTGTAAGTCAAGGCCTTGCACTATGACAATTTTGGTTGATATGATGTTATACAGATGGGATTGCCAATCTGATTCTTATGTGATTCTTCAGATTGAGAGTGACCATGTACCATTATGAATACCTCCCTAGTTAAGAGGGAGTGTTGAAAATTTTAACTAGGTTCGGTCTTCATAATGACTTGTAATTATGAATTTATATAATGAAGAAGACAAAGATAATAAAATGTATTTTGCAATGCTTGCCTCATGGGTTTCATGAGCAAGGAGTTTTTATTATAGGTCAAAGACTTCTTCTTGATGGCTTTAGGAATTTGTCATCTTCTCATAAATGTCATGGAGGAGTCATGAATATGAAGTGATGTTACACTTGTAAAGGACAAATTATTGATGTAATTGTATGCTCCAAAGACCTTGTCAATATGCTCATGGAAGTTGACTCAAATGTACAGCTTGAGTGGGCCTAATGGTTAAGAGCATGTGTTTCCTCCTAAGAGGTCATAGGTTCAAAAACAGAGGGGGGTAGAGTATGTATGCCTTCGTAGACTTAGCAGTCAAATCGTTGCATGGAGGTGGGTCCCTTGTCCCACAAACAAGGGGGTCTCGTACACCAATTTGGTGTCTGGCTTGGCCGTGACCTTAAAATTAGATAATAATAATAATAATAATATTAAATATATCCCTTGATCAAGTCGGCCTACTAGTTGGAGATCATGTCGGCCTAGAACAGAAATAGACCCTATATATATATATATATATATATATATATATATATATATATGGGACTGCGGCCTCATTACACATTAAGCAATTCGGATCAGCTCTGCAATCAAGTGCGAGGTTAAGGACTGAGATCTAGTACGAAGTAAAGGGTCTGTAATACAGTAGGAGGAGACAAGGAATTTCAGAGAAGGGAACCGCGATTGGGTCGAGTTATAAGGATGCCATCATAAAATATTTGCATATCTCAAGAAGATACACTCAGCGTGAAGAAGGACAACTCTAATTCTATCTTGGGCTACATAAGTTTAAAGAGACCGAAGTCTACCACAGCAAGAAGAGGAGTGTATAAGAAGCCAAGTCTGTAAGGTGTGAAGGCAATTACAGTTTAGTTATTTAAGGAAGGGCGAAGGTATCTACAACAAGGAAAAGGGCTACTTCTAAGGCACAGCCTTGAGCCTTAGAGAAATCTAAAGTATGCGGGAAAGAGACCATCAAGGAGTCTCTTGAAAGCCAAAGTCGAATCAACAGAAGGGCTGAAGGAAAGCACATAGTAGGAACTGAGTTTCCTAGTGTTGATGCAGTGCATTACAAAAAGGAGGGATCAGCTAGAGAAGCTGAGAAGAGAAGTGACAAGGTCTTGGAGGCATACTAGTGTCAAGGGTTTGTGTCATGGTTATGGTACTCGTCAATTGAAGATCTATAAGAAGAATTACTTTAGGGTTTTCCTCTCCAAGAGGGAGAGGTTTTGGCCCTGGCTTTCTAGCCTAAATATTTGTGTCTCTTGTGCATTTGATAATTGACTTGATGAAGAATGGAATAATCTAACGAAGACAAGATCTAAGTGAAAGAAGCATAACGAAATCACAAGTAATTATCATGAAAGAGAAATTTGAATAAAAGCCCTAATTTCTCAACATGGTATCGGAGCTAAGGTGTTGAAGACAAGAAAGGGCAGTTTAGCAAGAAGACACAACGTTCAAGCTACAAAGAAGACATCAAGGATCAGTTTTCAAGAAGATATCAAGGATAAGTTTTCAAGAAGTCATCAAAGCTAAAAGAAATATCTACTTGCTCTCTAGATCTAAGAAGATCTTCATTCATTCAAGAAGGAGCAATTAGAAGGAAGTTAGGAAAACCCTCAAGGCATCTCAAGAAGATCAAACACCTTACTCAAAGGACTTCTACATCAAGACCTTTCAAGAGGAAAAGCAAGATCAAGGAAGTGATCTTTATCTTCAAGGAATCGAAAGTTATCTTGTGATTGAAGCCAAGTCAACATTATTGGAGACATCATCAAATCATCATTTGCTGAAGTCATCATCAAGCCATCCTTGATCATCATCATCATCATCAAGGATCCAAGTTGATCTACCGCTTTACACCACTCTTGAAGAAATCTATCTAAGAGGGAGCTTCTACTACTATTTACATCATCAACGAGGAAGAAGTCAGTAGAGGAAGAAAGCATCTATTCAAGCAAATATATTTATGACTTCATCTGAATTTGTCAAAATGTCTTTTTGCAAAGAAAGCAACAAATTGGTAGAGGGAGCTTCTACTACTATCTACATCATCAACGAGGAAAAAGCCAGTAGAGGAAGAAAGCATCTATTCAAGTAAGTATATTTATGACTTCATCTGAATTTGTCAAAATGTCTTTTTGCAAAGAAAGCAACAAATTGGTTGGGGTTTCAAACTTTCTTGCATGGAAGAAAAGGACAGGTCTAAATTTTATTGAGAACGAAGTCATGGACTATATCAAAGGGTCAGCAACTAAACCTTCAAAAGAAGATACTCAAGCACATGCCGAATACATGAAGGGAGAAATAAGAGCCTAGAGGATTCTTATAGAATCCATAAAGGACTCTCTCATCCCCTATGTATCAAAACTAGAATCTTCAAAAGAAATATATGACAAATTGATGGAGCTATTCTCGGTGAATATTGCAGGGGAAGTAATATCTCTAAGACAAGAACTATACAAGTTGAAGTTGTCAAGAGAGGAACGAATCACTTCATATTTTATGAGGATTTCTGAAATGTGAGATCAACTACAGGAATTGGGAGAAGTAATGTATGATAGACAAATGACTAAATGGTGCTGAATGCTCTACCGGAGGGATGGGGAAACTCAATTTCAAGCATCTATGGAAAGAAAGAAGCAACACCATTCCAAGATTTATGGTCTCTATGTGAGATAGAAGAGACTAGGTTAAAAGCTAAAGTTGATATAGGATCAAATGAAGAGAATCAAGCCTATGCTGTCGTGTCAAGAAGAAAGGGAAGATTTGGTAAGTTTGGTCCTCAGAAGAAAAGAATAATATGGATAAGATACGATGCTACGGATGTAATGAAATTGGGCACTATAAAAAGGATTGTCCCAAATCTAATAAGGACATGAGAAATAAGGAAGAAGCCCATGTTGCCAAAGAAATGGAAGAAACAGAGTCAAAGAAACCTAAGAAAGAAGAAGTGAAAGATCTTTATTATGATTGAGATCATCTTCCTCTTTAAGAGGTATCTATCAATTGTAAAATAGTATGTTAGGAAGCATTGTATATTAGTTAGATACATCACTTTAGAATTGGCATCAGGATGGAAGCATTGAAGGAGGAACACTCGTCATAGGAGGATGTTTGTAACACATTTATGTGACAACTATGCTATGAGATAAGTGGCTCCTCGGAACCTCACTGAAAATGATATTTATAAAAGGCAATCATCTAAATCAAGTTTCATCATTCATTAATCATATGGAAACAGGTGCTGACATTTTCTAATGAAATCCTCTTTGGATTCACTGGTTAGAAAGAAAGCAAAAGGTTTCATCGAGAATTCTAACTTGCAAAATTTTGGGATTAGGATATGATGACATATTGATGAAGTTGATCAAGAGAATGAAACTTTTCATTCTAAGGAAAACTACTGCAAGATGACTCAAAAGAGATGAGGTATATATATGCTGACACTGGATGCTATGAAGTCATGACATTTGGTTGCAGGTAGTATACTTCTATATTTAGAAGTATGATCAAAAGAATACAGAATTTCATTCGATGCACTAGTTGTCAAAAGGCATGATCCATACCAGATGAAATCAACATAATATGTCCTCATATGAAATATGAGGTGGTTGTACACTATCAAGGAACTTCATACTGAAGCTCCTGGGAATAAAATCAAAATGTGTGGAGAAATTAAGGAAGAGATCGTGAGAAGTGCAACCATGATAAAAAGCAGTTAACATCCAAGGAAGCCAAGAAGGCTTGACTAGAAAATCTCCTAGGAAGATATGTAGACTCTAATAGAAGTCTGGAAAAGATGGAGACCCTTGACAATACATATCTTTCGGAGATGTGTCAACCTGTAAATGAAGGATGTTGATGTCTACAAGAAGATATCATGGGGAAATATCATCATTAAGGTAACTTTTGATTTAAAAGCTTCATATTTATAACTAAATAATATATGATGAGCTTATGCAGGGCTGCCAAAGGGAAGCATATGTCTTCCACAATTTTATAACCATATGACAAGATGAAAGATCTTTGGAAGAAGTATGGTTGGGAGAAAAGCAGCATGGCATGAAGCTAGACCAGATGAGAAGATTGATGAACCACTTTCTGATAGAAGACATGACTCTTGAATGGAAGTGATGGATGATATGTGCCCTATGAAGAGATCCCAAAGATGAAGACTGCTCGGCAACAAAGAAATCCATGACATTTGTAATATTCCCAATTAGCAGCAACTAATTGGCAATATTAATTTTGTTCAGATTTTGCCTTTTTTATGTTAGTCAGTCAATAAAGGGGGTGATCGGACCCATAACCCACACTTAGGAGATAATAATTCCCTAAAGTCACTTAGGCAAATGTTAGTTAGTAGCGTGGAGCCCAAGAGGGCCAAGTGACAGCACAGGGAAGGGGCAGCATGGAGGCAGCGTGGGCCAAGCAGCACAGTGGCAATGTGGGCCAGGACAGCGCAGTGGCAGTGTGGGCGTGGCCAAGGAGGGACAGCGCAGTGGCAGTGTGGGCGTGGCCAAGGAGGGACAGCGCAGATGAGTGGGGCCCAAGGGGGAGCTAGGCTCTCAAGCATAAAAGGGAGAGGAGGCTCACCATTCATTCATTCTATTATGCATCTTCTGATTTTCTGTCTTGAGACATTAAGCAGACTTTTGCTGTTGAGCGAAGTGTGCAAGTGTTGTTCAGCGCATGGGTGTCTCCGAGTGGAGATCCCAACCTCAGCCTCGGGGACTTTGAGTGCCCGCTCAGATGAGGAGATCCACCATTGTTTTTCAGGGCTTAGCATTCAGCATCCTTCAACCAGGAGCACGCAGTCACTTACGCAGCGCAGTCCCTCTAGGAGATTACGCAGTCTTGAGAGGAGGAAGCACAGGGAGAGAAGGGAGATCAGAGGTTTCAGTTCGGGAGTATTGTGAAGGGATCAGCCCTTCACCAATCATATTTTGCAGTAAGAGGAGGCCATCAGTTGCAGACTATCATTTCAGGGCCAGCGTACTCACCTGGAGTGCGTGATTTTCCAAGGGAGGTCAATTTCCGGGGTCAACCATTCCGGGATTCCTTCCTGGGTTTTTCCGGGTTATTGGAGGAGAGCTTATATCCCAAGTTTCATATTTTTCTGAGTAGGGGAACAACCCCAAGGAGCAGCTCCATTCCAGCAATAGCAACAATCCCGGTAGTAGTAGCAACAGCAGTTTCAAGAGTTACGCAGTCATAGAGAGAGCAGCGATTCAGTGAGAGATTCTGAGAGTATTTCCAGCTTGCCTTGAGCAAGACAAGGTACCATCATTCTGATCACCTTTGTACCTATTGTTATCTTTCAATTTATAATAAAATGGCTCAGTGTTTCACCATATTTGCAGTTTTTTTATGATGTCTCTCTATTTGTTGTAGTTATTTGTTTATGTTGCTTTATATTACTATCTATTTCCTATTCAGAATATTACAACAATGAAGGAAGGAGTTCTTCATAAGCAGTTATGTGTTTTCATCATTGCTGCTACAAGTCCCAGATTAAGAAGGAGCCTCGTAATAAGTTTCTTAGTTGCAAGAAACTTGGTAATTCCTAAGCCGAGAGGGTTCTTAGGTACATTCCTTATATAGGAATGAGTACATTCCTTGTATCGGAATGAGTACATTCCTTTGTGGAATATGTCCTCCCTATTTGAGAGGGAGAGCTAGACACGTCATTCTAGTCTTCACTTGGGAATACAGAATGGAGGAATGGGTAATCATCTGGCATCTAATACTCTTGGGGATGTATTAGGGCATCCAAGATAAGAGTGGTCGTGGAAGGACAGATATTCTTTGAGGACTTTTAATCCAAGAGAAGAATAGTCGTGGACATATCCTAAGTGAACCCGGGAGGGATATGATCCAAGGGAGACAATGATGTAGGTGTCTATTCATCATTGGTCTCGCCAGCATTGGAGCTCAAATATCTCGTGGAGAGATGGAGTTGTTAGTCAAGGCCTTGCACTATGACAATGCTAATTGATATGATGCTATACAGATGGGATTACCAATCCAATTCTTCTTATGAGATTCTTCAGATTGAGAGTGACCATGTAACATTATGAATACCTCCCTAGTTAAGAGGGAGTGTTGAAAAGTGTAACTAGGTTCAGTCTTCATAATGACTTGTAATTGTGAATTTATGTAATGAAGAAGACAAAGATAATAAAATGTATTTTGTAATGCTTGCCTCATGGGTTTCATGAGCAAGGAGTTTTTACTATAGATCAAAGACTTCTTCTAGATGTCTTTTGGAATTTGTCATCTTGTCATAAATGTCATTAAGGAGTCATGAATATGAAGTGATGTTACACTTGTAAAGGACAAATTATTGATGTAATTGTATGTTCCAAAGACCTTGTCAATATGCTCATGGAAGCCGGCTCAAATGTATTAAAGATATTCGTTGATCAAGTCGGCCTACTAACTAGAGATCATGTCGGCCTAGTAGAAACAGTCCCTATATATATAAGTGATTGCGGCCTCATTACACATCAAGCAATTTAGATCGGATCTGCAATCTAGTGCGAGGTTAAGGACTGAGATCTAGTACGAAGTAATAGACCTATAATACAATGCGAGGAGCCAAGGAATTTCAGTGAAGGGAACCGTGATTGGGTCGATTTATAAGGACGCCATCTCTATCATAAAAACTTTGCATATCTTAGGAAGATACACTCAACGTGAAGAAGGACAACTCCAGTTCTGTCTTGGGCTACATAAGTTTAAAGAGATTGAAGTCTACCACAGCAAGAAGAGAAGGAGTGTATAAGAAGGAAAGTCTGTAAGGTGTGAAGGCAATTACAGTTCAGTTATTTAAGGAAGGGCGAAGGTCTCTACAGCAAGGAAAAGGGCTACTTAAAAGGCACGATCTTGAGCCTTAGAGAAATGTAAAGTATGCGGGAAAGAGACCATCAAGGAGTCCCTTGAAAGCCAAATTCAGATCAACTGAAGGGTTGAAGGAAAGCACATAGTAGGAACCAAGTTTCCTAGTGTAGGTGCAGCGCAGTGCAAAAAGGAGGGATCAGCTAGAGAAGCCGAGAAGAGGAGTGACAAGGTCTTGGGGGCATACTAGTGTCAAGGGTCTGTGTTATGGTTATGGTACTCGTCAATTGAAGATCTATAAGAAGAATTACTTTTAGGTCTTCCTCTCGAAGAGGGAGAGGTTTTGGCCCTAGCTTGCTAGCCTAAATATTTTGTCTCTTGTGCATTTGATAATTGACTTAATGAAAAACGTAATAATCTAACAAAGACAAGATCTAAGTGAAAGAAGCATAACGAAATCACAAGTAATTATCATGAAAGAGAAATTTTAATAAAAGCCCTAATTTCTCAACAGCCAACCCTATGTGGACCCAATGAGGAAAGGTGGACCTAGGTGGGAGAGATGATGAATGGGGCTCTAGTGAGTGGAAGGGGAGTGATATATGTGGATAAGGGAGTGGAACCACGCAACCAAATTCGAGGTTTCCCAAGCAGTACCACCCTAAAACCCAATGGTCAATAAAGGAGATCCCACAGGACTAAGATCCAAGGGTAACATCCAAAAAAGACCAAGGGGACAGAATCACAAACTAAGCCCACTCTTTTCGTCAAATCCCCCCATTAATCCATGCCCAGGAGTGTCCATGATAAGAAAACTCAATACTCAATTACAAAATGACAAGATATACCTTCGGGGTTCAGGAGGCGTACCTTCAAACATACAATCATAATAGATGGGTGAGGGACCACATGGTTGGCTCAAGTGGCGGAGAAATGACACAACGAGCTAGTTGGTGGCTGCAAGGGGTTGTTAGCTGCCGACTAAGGACCATCTTGGAGAAAAAATTTCTCCTAGGGATATCACCCACAAAGTGGTGGGTAACAGGTTGGAAAGTGGAGCGCTTGGTTATACACAAACATGATGATGATACAAATCCAATCATTCAAGTAGTACCACATCAATGATGATCAAATGACAAACCCAAGAACTTCCTTCTCTGAGTCTCTCTTAATTTGGATTAATCATATTTTGCATAACCTTCTAGTCGATGCACCTTTTGATTCATTTGGAAGTTCATTTTTAATTTGGATTCCTCTCAAAAGATTTATGTTTTTTAGCTCAATGGAAAACCTCCTGATAAAATCGAGAAATTGTGAGTTTTCAACTTGTCGATGTTATTAGCCGATTTTTTCAGAAGTTTTTCAATCTTAAAAAAAAAACGCGATTTTATCCAAAAAATCTTGAGTCTTTTCCAAGCCACGTATAAGTCAAGGGAAAATCGAATTTTTAAACTCATTTTGCACTCAATCTTTAACGATTCGACCCTATGGAGAGAGGAGTTTGTCACTGCCAAGAAGGAGGAGATTTGAAAAGTTTTGTGGTGTGGAAAAGCCATTTCCTATTCCCGGAAAATGGGTAAAGGAACTCGGTGACTGATTGGTATATGACATGTAGATGACTCATGATAATGATATACATTTATTATATTTTTTGTTGATATTTTGACTATTTTTATCAGGACTCGAGATTCAAAACTTGATTCATTGTTGATATGTGGTGTAGCACAAGACTTCTTAAGTTGTTATACATCTTATATATTATATTTCTTTTCATATTTATGTGGCAATGCATTTATCTAATGTTGTGGATACTTTAGATGCTAAAAAAAAAATTAAAAATGAATACTTTTTGTACTTTTTTACTTTTGCCGAGTTTTTGCCGATCTTTTCAATTTTCTCCCGACTTTTACGACTTTCTCAATTTTCGAACACTTGCCGATTTATTCCTATGTTCGACTTTTTCCACGTTGGTTTTTAGTGGACAGCATGATATGTTTGCTTTAGGTTCTTTATTCAAACTATATGAATCCATATTGTCATCAAAAAGTAAATTACAATGGCTTCTTTTGGACTCAATCCCCAACTACTCTTTAGGCACTAACCCTCTATTGAAAAGTGTAACTAGCTTCGGTCTTTATAATTATATTTGTACTTGTACCAATATATATTTCTTGTAAAAAGAAAAAAGAAGAAAAAAATAGTAATTATTATTACTACTTTTCTAGTCGAGCATGTCCTTGTAATATCCCCAAATTAGCAGTGAACTAGTTTGGGATATTAATTTCGATAATTTTTTGCTTTTCCTAAGTTTGACAGGAAATAAAGGGGTGAGGGGACCCATGAATAAAACATTAGATTATAAGCACTTTCCTAAAGACACTTGAGCACATATTTACTTGACAGCGTGTGGCCCAGGAGGGTGAAGTGCAAGCGTGAGGGAAGAGGCAGCGTGGGCAGCGTGGGCCCATGATAATGCAGAGAGAGAGGGACGGCGTGGGGCAAGAGGGACAGCGCAGTTCGGTGGGGACCGGATGAGAGCAAGGCTCTCAAAGCATAAAAAGGGGAAGAGGCTCCTCATTCGAGGATTCTATTATGCATCTCTAATTTCTGTCTTTTGACATTGAGCACGCTTTTGTTGTTGAGCAAAGTCTGCAAGTGTTGTTCAGCACACCGGGTGTCTCTGAGCGGAGATCCCAACCTCAGCCCCGAGGGACTTCAAGTGCCTACTCGGGTGAGGAGTTCTATCCATCGTTTTGCAGGAGGGAGCCATAGCATCTTCAGCCAAGATTACGCATTTGCTTGGACAACGCAGTGTCTTGGAGGGATCATGCAGTTTATGGTAGAGGTAGTTCCAGGAGTGAGGAGTTATCAGGGATTTTAGCCCGTGGTTAGTGTGGAGGGACCAACCCTTCACTATTCATCATTTTGACACAGGAGGAGGCCACCATTTGTAGAGGATCATTCAGGGCCAGCGTATTTCACTGGGATAGCGTTATTTCCCCAGGAGGGTCAAATTTCGAGGTCAGACATTTTGGAATTCCTTTCTGGGCTTTTCTGGGTTATTGGAGGAGAGCCCATTCCCAGAGTTTCACGTTTTTATGAGCAGGGGAACAGCCCCAAAGAGCTATTCCATTTCAGCAGTAGCAGCATTCGAAGATTACGCAATCCTTGGTTGAGCAGCCATTCAGTGAGCATTTATGAGAGTATTTCCAGCTTGTCGAGTGCAAGCCAAGGTGCCATCATTCTGATCACCATTGTACTCATTGTATCTCTCAATTACATGATAAAATGGCTTAGTGTTTCTCCATATTTTGCATTATTCGTGTGATGTCTCTCTATTTGTTGTAGACACTAGTTTATGTTGGTGTGTATTACTGTTTATTTCTATTCGAAATATTACAGTGGTATCAGAGCATGATCTTTGGCTCGGCTTCTGGACATTATTGACAACATATGAAAAGCAAATAGTAGAGATCTACTATAATGGAGGGATTAAGTTTTGTTGCATCTTTCTTTAGAACTATGAAGGATCTCTCCAAGGAGATCAATGAAATGAAGAAAGAAAGGCAAAGAGAAACCTCAAGAAGGTTTTAGGATGAAGAAGGTCCCAGTACTTCTTATCAACAGCAAAGAAGATTGGAGAATCATAGATCTCCTCAAAGACCTACTATGCCCACTTTCTTTGAAAAAGGTGACTAGTATAGAGATGAAGAAAGAAGAAACATGGAACCGGAGACTCATGAGACTCTCAGTTCAAAGCACAGTCTAGACAACTCAAGGAGAATCTAACTCTCCAACAATTCTTTAAACTCAAAGAAGAAATAAGATCCTATAGCAACAACAGGAGAAAGAGGCACAACAGATTCTATTTGCCTACATTTGATGGATCTTCCTCAAGCAGTGTAAAGGCTTGGAGGAAAGAGTTAGATGCATTTTTCAGGCTACATCCTGTAGCTGAAAAAGAGGTTGTTGAGATTTCAGCACTTCATCTTCATGGTGAAGCCAATGATTGGTGGTTTGGTCACATGGAGCATGCAAAGGTGACTAAATATTCATATTTCTTTCACAAGTTGAGAAAGAAGTTTGATATGAGAAAACCAGAGATACATCACAAAGAGACATTTCCTAAGGAATCAAAGGAGGATGTCACTCTTGTCACTATGGACAAAGAGTCACTACGTTCACCACCAGCTGCAAAAGTACTTGTATCCAGAGGAGAGACACTTGCATCTTTGCAAGATAGTCTTAAGCTCTTGACATATAGAGTCCCATGCATGATTTAGGAGATGCATGAGGAAGAGGAGGTAGACTCCAACGCTGGTACACTGATAGAAGAGCAGCCATCACTCTTACCAACAGTTGGAGAGACCATTGTTCCAGTTGGAGGAACTCTTGTGGTCTTGCAAGAGGTTCCCACACATCAGTTGATCCAAGGTATGCATCCACTTTCATCTCATATTGTTTTAGTACCTCTTATTGAAACTTATGGGGACATGCCATCGGGGCTATTGCATGACCAAGGATTAGAACAACATGTTGATTTGAAGCAGCAAAATATCACAGCGCAGAGGACACTTGATCTAATCAAGGAGGAGATGAAGAGCTATCCCAGCTCATCATTATTGAGCTACATTCAACCCTTTGAGTTGAAGTGTAGAATTTCAGAAGATGGGATGAGCATGATCCTATGTACAATGGCTGGCAATGAGTTCAACATTGTGCCTTACCATAAGACAGCATATGTATCACCATGCAAATACACACAGGACGGGGATGTGCAGCATACTTTGGGTAGATTCTTTCTGCCTACTTTTGATGGGTCACCTAAATGCACAGCTAAGGCTTGGGTGAAGGAGCTAGACACCTATTTGCAACAGCACCAAGTTTCAGAAGAGGAAGCCATTAGAGTAGCAGCGCTACATCTTGAAGGTAAGGCTTATGCCTGGTGGTTTTATGAATCTTCTTCATTGAATATTGCAAATATATCTACTTATGCAAAGTTCACTAGGAGGTTAGTGAAAAGATTGGATCAAAGACATTCTGAAACTTCATTGGGTGAGCTAGCCAAACCCAAGAAATCAGAACCTTTGCATAGGTTGGGAGGATCCATGAAACCAACTCCATTTCAGAATATTGTTGAGGGGTTTAAAGATTTTCAAAATGCTTTGCCAAGGGCAAAAGCCCCACTTCAGCAATAACTTTCTTCTCAAGAGGAAGACATGGAGATTTATCCTTCAAGAGGGGATCAAGACAAAGGATCTCTTAATGATGAGGTGTTCCCCCATGATGAGGAAGAAGAAAAGGAAAGGGCCTCCAGCGCTGTAACAGCAGGAGGAGATCCACCACAATTTGGAGATGGAGATGAAGCCATTGCTTCAACTAGAGGAGCTCTTGTATCCTTGCAAGAAGTTCCAAAGGATCTCACATATGAAGATCAGGAGCAGCATGTGTCTATGTTGATAGGCAATGAGACAAAACAATGGAGGAAGTGTGTTCCAACATTGACCACAGTTTTGGGGATATACACCATGATAGATCACCTCTTTGTGATTAAGACTCGTGACACCAATATGACTTTGAGTGTGCATGGGTTGATTACATTGGAGAAGAACACCTTAGACTGTGAGATATTGCAAAAGGTAGGAGAAGATGAGAAGGATGACCAGCATCAAGTGATTGGGAAGATACACACCCATCCTTTTCAGGAGATTTATGCACAGAAGCAGGAGGATGATTTGCGCAGTGAGGGCAGGGACAAATCAATCCACTCACATATACAACCTGTTCTAGGACTTGATGTTTCATTACATGGAGGCATTCCACCAAGGAGACCCCCTGATTGGAAGATGGTCAAAGAGTTCTCTCAACATGGTGCAGCATTGATATATTTGGCTAAGGAAGGAGCTTTGGGAGGAGCTAGCACAGTGCAGAGAACCTTTGATGGGTTCAAAAGGGGGAGGAGAATTTTCTGATATGGACATTGTCATCTCCCACTCAGCTATTTGCGTTGAAAGATGATGATTCAGGAATCTATGAAGGCACAAGCATGGTGTCAAAGGGCTACTCCAATGCCTTGGAGAAGCAAATGATACTTCCACACATGAGGAAGATTTCCAAATATGACAGAGATTATTGACACTCTTGTATGCATTGGCCAAACTATGGAAGTTTTGGATGGGCAATACCTTTCAAGAGGAGGTTGATCTCCATGTACTTCAATCTTGTCTTGGGCAAGATCAGCTACAAGGGAGGCAGCAAAAGTGGGGTAGCCATACTCCAACATGTGGCTTTGGCATTGAGCATATCAAAGAGGAGAGCTATGATATGACAGGTGCTTCATTTCAGATTTCAACAATGTTGTCATTGTTGTGGGAGCATAGACCCATATTGGGAGTCCCAACTATTGGTGGAATATTCCAAGAACCTCTTCACATGTAAGGTTCTTGATGGGCAAGTGATAGATGGGAGGTATAGAGTGGTTGATGGAGTCATTTATTTCCATGATCAAATCTACTTGACTAGAGACTCCAAGCTCAAGGAGGACATTCTACATGCGGCATATGAGGCACTCTTTTCAGGACATGTAAACTTCATTGAGTCTTATCACACCATCATGGAAGGACTCTATTGGGAGAATCTCAAAGAAGATGTGCACCAACATATCAAGAGATATGTAGCTTGTTTGGTGCATGAGGAGGAAAGCAACCACCTTGCAAGGTTGTTTCAGTCACTTCCCCCTTTGATGAAGAGATGGGAAGGTTCATCTAAGGACCTCTTCAGCAACTTGCCTACAATATATGGTAAGGATTGTGTCTTGATGCTTATTGATCAACTAACCGTGTATGATCATTCTTTTGTCATACATTTGCAACACATTGCTCCACAAGAGAGCAAGCCTCTCTTTGGATTTCATGGTCCTTTTGGGACTACGTTCAGTGATGGGATTGACCACTTTCTAGAGGACTTTGGGCAAGACTTGTTTTGCTTGGCTCATATTCAGTTAACACCTAATGTCCTTTACTATTTTCAAGCTTTTGAGAAGCTTATGGCAACAAACAAGTGGTTGGGTGGCCACTTATCATATCATGTTTTGAGACAGCAAGAAGCAGAACAGCGTTGGTCTCACTTGATGGACTATTGTCACCATCCAATATGTCAAATGACACTTAGTTCATGTTTCTTTTGGATCCCATATGGTGAAGACAATCTATTCACTATATGTGGGATGGATTGGGCAAGAGGGATTCTTGGAACCAAAGAGTGGGATCATGAGAGTCCAAATTCATTTTGGCTTCCTAATGACCACATTATTTCAGCCTGAGATCAGCAGTTCCATATCTATCATAAATGGAGAGAGACACAGCGTGAGTTGAACAATTTAATCTCCCATTTTCAGCCATGCAACCCCTATACATTGCAGAAGCAGGGGATTGGTAATTGTTTCTATGAGCTACCAAGGATGGCTCACTTTGTTTGGATGATAGCATGGAGATTGGAGTTTCTCATTGGGGAGGCACCCAACATTTACCATCTCTCATGCCTTGAGGAGACCAACGGACAGCATATAACTTTTTCCATATGTCTCCCACTTCTTCATAATGAGAGCTATTTGGTTTATCTACCAAAGGCTAACTTGTATACTTGGGAGGAGACATATCCATTGCAGGTTTTGTAGTATCCTTGCAATTGCTTGAGGACAAGCAACATTTTGGAGGGGAGGACTGTAATAACCCCAAATTAGCAGTCAGCTAATTTGGGATATTAATTTCGATAAATTTTTGTTTTTCCTAAGTTTGACAGGAAATAAAGGGGTGAGAGGACCCATGAATAAAACATTAGATTATAAGCACTTTCCTAAAGTCACTTGAGCACATATTTACTTGATAGCGTGGGGCCCAAGAGGGTGAAGTGGCAGCGTGAGAGAAGAAGCAGCGTGGGCCCATGACAGCGCAGTGAGAGAGGGACAGCGTGGGCCAAGAGGGACAGCGCAGTGAGAGAGGGACAACGTGGGCCAAGAGGGGCAGCGCAATTTGGTGGGGGCCGAATGAGAGCAAGGCTATCAAAGCATAAAAAGGGGAAGAGGCTCCTCATTCGAGGATTCTATTATGCATCTCTAATTTCTGTCTTTTGACATTGAGCACATTTTTGCTATTGAGCAAAGTCTGCAAGTGTTGTTCAGCACACTGGGTGTCTCCGAGCGGAGATCCCAACCTCAGCCCCGGGGGACTTCGAGTGCCTACTCAGGTGAGGAGTTCTATCCATCGTTTTGCAGGAGGGAGCCATGGCATCTTCAGCCAGGATTACGCATTTTCTTGGACAGCGCAGTCTCTTGGAGGAATCACGCAGTTTGTGGTAGAGGCAGTTGCGGGAGGGAAGAGTTATTAGGCATTTCAGCCCGTGGTTAGTGTGGAGGGACCAGCCCTTCACTAATCATCATTTTGACACAGGAGGAGGCCACCATTTGCAGAGGATCATTCAGGGCCAGCGTATTTCACTGGGATAGCGTTATTTCCCAAGGAGGGTCAAATTTCGAGGGCAGCCATTCTGGAATTCCTTTCTGGGCTTTTCTAGGTTATTGGAGGAGAGCCCATTCCCAGAGTTTCACATTTTTATGAGCAGGGGATCAGCCCCAAAGAGCTCTTCCATTTCAACAGCAGCAACATTCGGAGATTACGCAGTCCTTGATTGAGCAACCATTCAGTGAGCATTTCTGAGAGTATTTCCAGCTTGCCGAGTGCAATCCAAGGTGCCATCATTCTGATCACCATTATACTCATTGTATCTCTCAATTACATAATAAAATGGCTCAGCGTTTCTCCATATTTTGCATTATTCGTGTGATGTCTCCCTATTGGCTGTAGACGCTTGTTTATGTTGCTGTGTATTATTGTTTATTTCTATTCGAAATATTACAGCTCTTCATTCTTCTAAGGTTTATTAAGTCAAAAAGAAAATGTATCATGTGTCAAAGTCCCATTTGGACTATTTTGTAACAAAACAAAAATGTTATTTTTGAGTCAAAAAGGGTCATTTTGTCCCACAAGACCAAGTCACCCCTACCTTGTCAAGTCGCCCTTGAAGAGGCCCAATTCGACCTCCTTGATGGCTATAAAAGGAAGAGACTTCGACCTCATTCACTCACTCACTCACAATTCAATTTTTGTGCAAGAAAGAAGAAGAAGGCCAAGGAAGAGAGAGAAGAGTCAAAGGAAAGAAGAAAAATTGAGTTTGTGTTTGTGTTGGTTCATATGCGAAGTTGTTGAGGTTAGTCTGCAAATTACAAGGCCGAAATTATGTTTCTGCGAAGGTGTTGGGGAAACTCTACGAAGTTGCAGGCCTGAAATTTTGACTTGAAAAGGTTTGACCGACTGTGATTCTTGTTGACTTGGTTTGCTTGGAGGATTCTGAAGGAGGGTTGACTTGGTGCCTTATGGAGGTATTAGTCTTGGGTCTTGGATGTCTCACTTTGATTTGATTCTATAAGAAGAGAAGTTGTTTGGGTTTTCCCCCTTGTGGGGCTTTGCCCTTGATGAAGAAGATATAATAAAGTAATAAAAGCCAACAAATCTCACAAGTAATTATCAAGAGAGAGGAATCAACCCTAATCTACCAATCATATTGATTTCTCAACACCCTCCTCTCAACCAACCTCAAAAAATGAATAAATTCACTTTCATTTTTGTTGTCTACATATCTGCAAATTACATACACAAAAGTCAAAATTTAGATTGGTCTTTCTAAGCCCTCTCCTTCATTACTTGTGTTTATCATATAATTGCATTAGCGTTTCTTAGGGACTTCCCCCTTGTGCCAAAGGAGTGATTGAGAAGAAGACCGTTGTGGTGACAATGGGCAGCCCTCTCGAATTCCATCAAGGTTGTGCTTGTGTTTTAGGACTTTACCAAAGGAAGTGAAGCTTTGGAAGGAAACATTTTAGCACCATTGCCTAGGATAAAGTACATTCCCCAGATTCAATAGACATAGCTACAATGATGTAATGAAATGACTTGTTTCAAGACCAAGCATTTTCATCTAGCGACTCCATTGGCATAAAGAGGTATGATGGTAGTGCATTTTCAAATTTCAAACCAGCACTCTATATTCAAGGTCTGGAAGAAAAGAAGCTTGGCGTTGTCTCCAATGATGGCCAAGGTATATGGCCCTTAGGATTTTTCAGGCACTCGCAGATATCCAATAAGTTCCATAATCCCCCTAATCAAGTGGTTTGAGCATTTTCCAAGGTTTCATGGCAGCCCACATTTAGCTTCACAACATGTTACATCATTCATAGGGTTTATTGCAAATTTCAACGTTGTCCATAAAGATATCATGGTGAAAATATTTATATTTAGTTTGAAAGTTATCCAACTGACTAGGTTAGTAATGTCGCCCAGAGGAGATATCTTCATTTCCAAATTTAATCAAGGCATTTCATAAAATTTCAGCTTACGATCAAGAAGAGGATATTTCAAATATTGTAAATCCCCTTGAAGAACATGAAAAGTAAAATGAGAAGTAGAACATTAAAGCTTTACACTTCATCCTCTCTTAAAGACAAGGGCTTGGTAAGCACATTGTCCTCCCGAATTTCTAAATTTCATGATCCAATTATTGATGATTTTGAGAAGGTTGATTCCATAGAGAAATCTTTGAAAGATGAAGAGGAAGACAGCCAAGAACATGGAAGCATTGACACTACTTTTCAGATTACTTACTTTAAATGGGATATAAACCACTGGAAATGTCATGGAAATCCCATCTATGACACGAATGATGAAGGTTCTGTGGCTCAAAATGCAAATTTTTTGTCTCTTGCACGGCCCGGCATATTGGAGGTATGCGCAGAAATTTCTGAGACTAATTTACAGCCATATTTTGTAATGAATAACACATATTTATTTCAGTCTACGGGGCATTTTTATCATTGCAAAAGTGTAGAAATATAATAGCCATTAATAGCTTCAAATTTTGGCAAACTTGAATGCGAAAAATTAGCAAGCAAGTGTATTTTTAGGGCTGTCAATTGCAAGAGGCAGCAGTGTTTTCTGATAATGTTTTATTGCAAAAATTCCAGCCATCAAAAAGGTGGCAGTAAACCTTAAATTATGGACTAGAAAGATTTTTCAGATCTGAAAACTGTTTCCATACTTCATCCACAGGCTTAGTGGACAGCAGTGCTCCGCAGGAACGCATCTCCTAAGGTGGGGTGCGCTCACCCCATGTTTCCCCCACCCGGGTTGGGGGGGACTCTTGAGGAAATGTTTCCCCATGTCCCTTTTAGGGGAAATTCAGGGAGGCACAGGGGGTAATATTTCTCCAATGTGGGGATGTATGAGGGTCTGGAACTAGCATTTAATCAAGAGCACCAAGTCCTCTATGTACCTCAATGTTGGTGGCATTGATTATTGAAATCCTTTGTCATGACCCTACTAAAATTGTACCCATCACTCAAACAAAATCTCCACTTGACATGTTAAGTTTTTTCTATCTTATTTTAATGCATAGAGAGTGATATTGATGATGAGGATCGCAATATAAGCAGTGATTTTCATGATATGTTGATATTTGTTGTAGCATGATTTTTTTGGACTATAGAGGCCATGTTGTAGCATGATTTTTTTGGACTATAGAGGCCATCTAGAGCCTCTTTGTTCAATGTTGATGTATTTTTGGTTCAAATATGGATTGCCCTCTTTCTTATTTTGGTTATATGCACTCTTGCTATATATATGAAAAACTTTGCATATTTGTGCATAACGGTTTGGATTCATATGGATGCACATGAATATTCAAATTTTGAATATTTCTGTATTCTTTGGTCAACCAATTTTTTGGTCCGATTTGTTTTCTAGTTCCTAGTTTTGGGGTCGATCAATTCGATCACTGATCTAGTTCTGATAACAATGGTTCATTGTCCATTGCTCATTTTTAGTGTTAAATTTAGAGTCTTGACTCTAGATACTGATGACCTTAGACCAAGTCTTTGATACGTCACTTTTTACTGTTTTTTAGTTTGAGTAATTTCAATTTACTACTCTAGACTTCAGACTTTAGTATCTACTATTTTATGTAGTACTAATCAGATTCTATAATAATGGATGATGAATTTAAATCAATATATACAATATTTTACTATTTCTATTTCATTGAATCATTTACAATATATGAATCAATTATTTAATTATTGAATTTGAATGTATGAATCAACTATATATATATATATATATATATATATATATATATATAGACACACACACACCGACGTCCCCCCTGAATTTCCTTAAAATTTGGGGTTGCTACCACACATCCCCCCCTGTGCATCTACCCATTCCCACATCCCCCGTCCCGGAAACTAGGTGGAACGTTGGTTTAAACCTTGTTAACATTATGAGTAATCTTCTTTACAATTATCTCACCAAATCAAGCTTCATTTGCTTCATACGCTGTAGTTCTACATAAATTTCTTGGTCACTTCAAAATTATCTGAATTCAACTTTAAATGCCTCTTTCAACTTAGCCCAAGAATCAAATTTGGTCATATCTTGCACAATGTACTAATCCATTGTTGTTCCTTTCAATGTGGTTGGAAAGGTCAAATTTAATCATATCTTCCACTAGCATACTAATCTGTTGTTGTTCCTCTCAATGTGGTCAGAAAGGTGAGTAGCATTTCCATTTCATTGTCTTCGTGATTGTAGTGGCATGCATTCTCCCATGAACAGCAATATCAAATCAGGTCATTGTGGCCTTCTAGACAGAATATAGGCAACTTTTTTTATATTCAACCTTGGATTTCCGTTCATGTTTCCTTTTTTATTGATACCACCACTCCATCTTCACTTTCCCTCAGAGGTTTTACGTGGCCTGACCTTCCTTGTAGCCGCAGAGACCATGTCCCCTGCCTGCTATTGTGATTTTTGTAGCTCACTTGAAGGTCTGGATTCCTCTCAAAGCATTCAATTATTAATTGTCCTTGTAAACTAAGTCAGAGACAATTCATTCACATTATCTAGTCTTCAAGATCTATGCAAGCACTCAAGATCTTTTGGATTTACATAATTCAAATTCAGTAACACATTTGACATTTGGTGTTGGACCATTTACCCATCCAATAATAATGCCATATTAAATATGCTATGACTAAGCTCTAAAAGCAATAAAGAACACAAAGAATGAATGCAACATTCACACACACATACACATATATCAAACTTTCAAAAGTGCTTGGCATGTACCCTACTACCCTGTACAATGCACCATGATGATATTAATCAAAAAGAAATTTGTCCACTAATAGATGAATGAGAGCTGCATAGCAAAAGCCCTTTGGACACACCTAATCAATATTAAAGCATTTACGTATAAACAAAACATAACAAGTTTTCATTAAGATAATCAACACTTTCCATCCTACAAGCTCGAAATTCAAAGGACACCCAATAACTGGCAAATTGAACAATCATCAACAGAAACCCATTATCAGACCATCCAATATCTTTATCAGTATTGTCTTTTTTATAGAACGTGTGGTCAGGTTATGCTTTTCATTGTGTTCCAGATTCTCATTTTTCCCTCGATATTTTCCACTCTTGCTTGAAGAATCTAACATTTAAGGATGAAAATTTAAGACAAATTTAAAATCTCATTAAGCAAAGACATTATTCAAACCCAAATAGCAATACTGTCAAGTGACCAACGTCTTACTACATGACAAGCAATAGTTTTGAACAACTACTAGCCCTTGAAAAAAATTAGAAGAACTAGGCAGAATGCATTCATGAATAAGAAATAAACAGGAATTCATTACAAATAACACCCATGAAAAGCAATAAGTACATTGGACTAATAAATAACCATATTTCCCAAAAATATCTTTAGGTGGTCAAAACTTAATCCCAAGTCAGTGTACCTCAGCATAAACAAACTGTAGACCAAGGAAGTCATGTCATACTATCTTGAATATATTTATAATTTTTGTTCCAGCAAAATAAGTCAAAAAACCTAAACAAATATTTATGTATGTTGGTAACCACCAACTCACCTTCGATAAAGCTGTATGACTTCATAGTAGCGATATTTCACTTCCTCCTCTAACATTTGATCCTTCTGCCCCATCCTATCTATCTAGACATGCACAAAACATTCCAATTTGAGATTCAAATTCAGAAAATAGCCTCCCTTGATAAATGCCACTCTATAATTGGTTAATTTTATCGTGAGAAGCAGATAGGACAAAAGGAAATAAATATTCATTGGTTAGAGATACCAAGCATGCATGCAACCATACAATTTAATAGTTACAACATAGAAATATGAAAACTATTTTAAACCTAACAAATAATGTACAAACCGATAGAAATGAATGAATCACTGAAAGATATCTGCATAAAATCATTGGCCAATTTGTAAATTTTTATTTAGCACCCCCCACAGTTATCAATAGGTATACATTTGCAAGATCAACATACCACTAAAGCACATACACTGCCCTCAATAGCCCCAGCATGCCAAAATTGGTCCCCTGTTAGCCGTGCAAGTTCAATTGCTGTAGAATAATGGGCATTTGCGTCAACTGGTGAACCGGCCAAAAGACAATAGTCTCCAATTGTCTTTTGTGCCCGTCCAAGCCTCCGTTTCTTTGCTTTGATCACCTACAAAGATACCATTCATCTTCAAAACAGCTTTGTAAAACATAAATCAACAAATGCAGCAATATTGGCATAACAGATCCATATCTTGGCACATTCCTCCTGTGACGTTTAACTCCATCCTTCTACATCAAACTTTAAATTATATCAGGACATAGATATTTCTGAAACATGAGATTATCCAAAAACAAACCTCTTCTGAGCTTAGACTAGCTTGAGAATCCAATGGAGTTTTGAGAATGGTGCCCGCAGATTCTGCACGTAGGACCCAGCTTTCAAAATCCATCAATAAAGAAGCTGCTAGATCCTGCATCAATGTCTGCATGTGAAATTCCAATGTTTTCCAATCTGTAGGTGGGAACATAATTAAATGCTGCCGCTTTTTGTCATCTCCTTCCAACTGCTTGAGCATAACCATGACCCCGTTAGAAGTCCACTGTTAATAATGCATGAATTAACATAATAGAGATGCATGATTATCTCAGATCCACTTTTTATTCTTGCATTCGGACTTAAAATCCAACTTTTTTGTATACTGCAACTGATCAAATAAAAAAACTGCAATTTAGTTTATCTCGGTACACTACTCATAGCTAACAAGAGGTAAAACGAAAAAAGAGAATGAAATTCAAATAATATGTTGCATTTGGCCTAATTAAGAAGAAGTCTTTTGTGCAAAGGATTGTTGTTCTTTCTTCGTTTTATACAGCATTTTGATAGGTGATGATTGCAAGCAAGTGTGTCTTTCTTGCTTGCTGTGGATATTTTATATGCCCATTTTTTCTGAATAAACTCCTTCTCTTTATGAATATTTCAGTGCAAAGAATTCCTTTTAAAACTAGGGCATAATCTCTGGCACGTCGTATACTACAGCAGGCTGCCATATCTTAAGCTCGAGCCGAACGGCAACATGTACACAACAATTCTTATATGACAGAGGGACTGCGACTAAATCTACCTTATTCCTATATAACAGCAAAGTTCGCTTACAGTCAATGTCGGAATTTTTAAGCTTGAATGCTAAGTTTTGGTTTCCGCATGCCTTAGGCAAACAATTATTATGAACGAGTTCAATAAAGAAGCAGGGAACGAATGTGCCGATTTAAATGGGCCTGTGCTGTTTACCTTTTTTTATTACTTCCATTAGTATCAAGTGTAATCTATGTTAAACTCCGGGCAGCACTGACTGCTTAATTCAATTTAATTCATTCAATTCTACAGCCACCATGCAATAATTTGGAAGGATAAACTTAAATTGTCCGTCAAGCTGTGGTCTAGCGGTAAGTGGGCCCGATTAGCAACAAGGTTTGAGTCCCAGCGGGCATTCCCTCCCAATAAAGGGCTGTGTTAAAGCAGAAAAGGTATTTATGTTTGCATGGTCGTTGTGCCAGTTGTACATTATACAGAATTTCATGGCCCTTCATCTAAACAGAGAGTGTTTGACTAAGGAAAAAAAAAGTTACTTCTTCAAAATTAGAAAAAATCAAAATATGCGAACCTGCAAATCACTAGGATGGAATGCAAAACATCTCGTAATCAAAGCAGCCGGATAAGCTTTGCAAATCGTCGTAAACTGATCGTGAACGATCCCCAAATCCGGCGACGATGGGCAGTGGCACAATCCTATAACTCCGAGAATCTTCCGATGAGCTTGAAATTCATCCCAAGGGCTCTGCTGAGCTCCTCCAACCAGGAACTTGAACCTCAGGCTCCCTGTGTCCCATGGCTGATGAGCAAAAGGACTCTTTTGGTGCTCGGTATAGAAAGAACTTATACTTGAGAGATCGACTTTGGTGTGCCGTACAACCATGGACACATAATCCCTCATGTGACTACCCGGAATGTGACCAACGGGAAGCACTACAATGCGAATCGTGCAACCCCCCTCTATGCTCACATCTGGCTCCATTGTCTCAAAATCATACACCAAAAAAAACCTAACCCTAGCCTGTTCAAGATAATGTCAATAACTCCAATGTTGCATAATTCATTCAATTATTCGTAACTGTGTAAATTTCATCTCCAATTATTTTTCGAATTTATGAAAACAGTAACAACAGATCATCCGTGCATTTCCATTCATGTCCATGGCTATGGCTCCACAGTAACTAAATGGACGTCATATCGATCCCGAAAACACTCGAAATGCAGAGAAGAATGTAATCGACATAACAACAATTACCGTAGAAATGAATGTTTTAGATTAAGCTCAGTGAAAGATCCAATCGTCATGGCTGGCTATGATGTTTAGTGTAAGTCTCAATTCATGCTGTTTGCCGACAGAACCCTCCCAGAACTCTTCTGGCACTCTGTAAACTTCAAATTGCTCTATATTTTCGTTTCGTTTGGTATGGTCGTAATTAAGACAGCACGTGTCCTTTTCTCGGCGTAGCAAGCACCTTTTAACTAATAAAATATTTTTAAGAAATAAAAATATATGCGGTTGGTTTATATGAAGTGGATGGAATAATGGTTTGTTATGTTTTTGGAATTTTAGTTTGTTTAGTGATATTATATGGGTGTGAATCGTGGGCTACCAGCGTCTTTTTTTTTAAATGGAAATAAATTCAAAAACACTTGATCATGAGCTAGTTCAAAATAAAAAGTTCGGTTCCCTATGAGATAATGTTGAGTGAAACAGGGGCAGCGCCCATCGAAGCAATTGCCATGGTGCGTCTTATAATGTACCTAAAGAGAATGGAGCAAATGGGAGAAGGTAGATGGCCGAAAGATATCTTTAATGAAGGTATGAGTGAAAAAAAGAAATCATGGATGAGACAAAACAACAAATGGATGCAAAAATGGAATATTTACTTGAATGCACGTCGCACAAATAGCAAGGAATTAAAGAATTTTGTGTTGGAAAAGTTCCGTAAGGGTATATGGGAAAAAGAGTTGGGTAGAAAAAAGAAGTATTATGTTCAGGAATTCAACCCCACTTGTGATCTTCAACAAAAAAGAATACATTGGAGCTAGCATTCCGTGGAGGGCAAAGGTTCTTATAACTCAATTAAGAACTAACTCACATAAACGGGACAGTGGAAGAGACCTAAAGAAGCTTGGGAAGAAAGGGTATGTACTTTTTGCACTTCTGGGGCAGTGAAATCAGAAAAAATATTTCATTTTGGAATGTGACGCTTTCAGAGGCATCAGGGACAGTTATCGTAGTATGTTAGCATCAATTCCGTGGCATTGTCTTTTCAGTGATGGAACTGTTATAAGGTTGGGTCAGCTCATCATCAATTTGAGTAAGAAAATGATTGAATTGCAGAAGGCAAAAAATAAGGAAGTTGGTGGTCCCATAGACTATTTTTAGTCTCGTGGACATTAAAATATCATTCATTCATTCATTGTTTGTGTAGTTTTTGGTTTTTTTTTTTTTTAAGAGACATTTGGTTTGGAGTTTGGAATTTTTTTTTAAGGGAAAGAAGAAAAAGTAATTATTTTAATGTTTACTGGTTAAAGATAGTTTATGGAATAGATTGTTTTGTTAGTTTATGGAACATATTGTTTTGTTATTTGATTCATGTATTTAGCGCTTTTCATGTCAAGTCTCACAATAAACTTTTTGCTGAATAAATTATCCCAATAGTTAATTACGAGAATATCTGCATAACTTTCCATGTTGTTTTTGAAGTTCTCACATTCTAAATGAAATGCTTTTTTGTTTCCAATTTTCCGGAAGAGCACAAAATATATAATCTTTCTTCCCACACTTCTTTCGGTCTTTTTCGGCGTCTTGTTTCACAACAGATTTGATGAGAATTAGTCTTTAACTCAGCAATAAGAATTTTGGCTCTCCAAAAAATATTGGCCCCTATGTACATTTTTTGTTGATCATTACGAGTGGGATTAAACTCTTTAATATAGTTAAAAAAAAACTCCCTAGCTCTTTATCCCGAGTACGCTTGTGGAACTTACCCATAACAAATGCTTTTATCTTACTGTTTGTGGGACACATGTTCAAGAGAAACCCCATTTACTAAACCATTTGTTATTTTGTCGCATCCAAGTCTTCTTTCTTTTGCACATTATGTCATTAAATACAACCTTAGGCCATCTACCCTCTTCCATTTGCTCAATTTTTTTAATGTACCTTATGACTCGCACCATAGCAATTGCTTCAATAGGAGCAACCCCCGTTTCACTTAACAAGATAGCATAAGGAACTGCAATTCTAATTTTGAATTTGTTTGTAATCAAGCGCTTCTAAATTTTCTCAATTTGTTTCCACTACATGTCGGATGTACTGCTAGCCCACAATTCACAACCATGTAGAATCACTAGAATCACTAAAAGCCCAAAAAGAGACTAAGTAGTTTTCGACTCCCATAATTGTGTATCTCTACACCTATTTTGAAAAGCATAAAATGCTTTCCAACCCCGCAAAGTTCTTTTCTTTCTACAGTCATCCCAGCTTAGATTTTTGTTGAAGTCAATTCTAAGGTATTTGTAATCTGCAACTTCTTCCAAAGTGCTACCTTCAAAGCATAACTTATGTTGGTCATGTTTTCTTTTGTTAGAGATAACCACTACTTTCATTTTACTAATATTGACTTGCATCCCCACCCTTCTAAAAAAATGTTCAAGGGAAATTAAGTGCTCTTGCAAACCAAGACCAGATTTAGCAATCAAAATAAGATCATCTGCATACAAAAGAAGTCTTATAACAAACTGGCCCAAATCAATACCGTCACCCCCTTGCGAATTTAGTCTCTCCTCCAACTTGTCGATATATAAACCAAAAAGGGTAGGAGACAATGGGCAATCCGGCTTGGCCCCAATATCACTTCTAAAACTTTCAAAGATGCCTTATGAAGTTCTAATTTTGACTTTCACTCTTCATACAACATATGCATTGCTGCTCTCAAATGCTTAGGAACCCTAAGTTCCTCCATTTTATGTCAAAACTTATCTCTAGGAACCGTGTCAAAGGCTTTTTTGAAATCAACAAAGCAACATAAGGCTTCTTCCTTTTTCTCCCAAACTTTTTCAATGACGTGCCTTGAAGTTATACCATGATCAATTGTGGAATGTTTAGGTCTAAAATTTGCTTTCCCTTTAGCACGTTTATCACTTTCTTCTACCCAATTGCTGATTTTATTTTCTAGCATTCTTCCAAAAAACTTTGCAAACAAGGGGTTTATCATTATGGTCTTATAATTAGAGGAATTATTGACGTCGCCACTCTTGAAAAGAGGGGTTGACATTATGGTGTGCATGGTTCCAGCTTGCTGATGTTGCATTGGTTCGTGATGGCAGCTAGCTCATGTTGGCATTGATGTCAACCTTATGATGTCAACCCTATGTAGTCTAGCTGATGTTTGGATGCTTTCAGATGTGTATGGTTGCAGCTAGTTGTATTGACTTTGAGATGGTTATGTTGGCATTGATGTCAACTATATGATGTCAGCCTTGATGATGTAGCTTGTTGGTTGTATGGTGTTCATGGATGGAGTTGCCACACTTGATAAGTTGCATACTAGGCCTTCATTTAGGTCTTCATGCTCATGTTCATGAGGATGACTTGTTGTAGTTGTGTGTTGGATTGATGATGATGTTGAAGAGATGCTTCAGTAGTGTACACATGTGTTGTAGCTTGTGTAGATGTTTGACGGAGATTGGAGTACTTGTTGGCACTCTTGCCAATATTGTTTGTTGGCCTTTTAGGTCAACTTGGTTGTGGCACTTGAGAGACATGCTTGACTTATTTGCAGAAGTGTCACAATTCTTGGAAGTGGTTTGGAGGCATGTTTAAATGCTAAAGAAGATGACCAGATAGGTGGCAGAGGTTCAGAGTTGAAGATCTCTTGTTTTTCCTTATGTTCTACCCAGTCGCTCCCATGCAGGCTTGTGCATGTAACTGAAAAGATCCAGTTGCTGGGAAGCAGGCTTGTGCATGCGACTGGTCAAGTTTAGCTAGTGTTGTGTGTGCGACCAAAAGAAAACACGAGAAATCCTTTGCATTCCTCGCGCGCAAATCGGATGAAAATTGGCATGGAAATTCCTAGAGACTTCTCAAATAAGTTGTAAAGGTCTATAATGGTTTGAAAATTTCCTCCAATGACGAGAACACCTTTAGTGCACAAGTAGTGGTGTTAGTGGATTGATTTAGTCTAATTTGTGCACTCTTGATCCCAGCCCCAAGATGAATTTTGCCCAACACATAGTATATACATAATTTTGGAGTTGAGTATTGGTTGGTTGAGTATCTAAGTGAGTTACAGAAGGCCACATTGTGTGAGGATGCTTCAAAGCTAGTGTAGAGCATAGATGCTTCAGTGTATGAGTGTTACTGGCAGTAGAATGAGCATATCTACTCGTTGAAGCATAGTATTGTTTCAAATCTTCAAATTTCATATCAAAGATGAAAAGCGTTGTTGTATAGTTGTTGCTAGTGATGGAGAGCCTAGTATAGCTTCATAATTAAGATTTTCACATTTGTTCTCACAGGAGTTTATGATGCATTTGGAACATAGCCATATATTATGCAGCATTTATTTTTTGGTGTGAGGGTTTGTTATTATGAGTTTTATTTCATTTCTTGGTGATTATTCAGCTTTTGTTCGATGGATTGTGGCCATTATTTGATGGAGTTGAGAGCATGTTATTGTGGTGATTTTGACTATTTTATTGATGGTGTCTTGTTGCTAAGAGCATGGTTGTAGAGTTGAATCAGAGTAGAGCATAGTGTCTTGGAACCAATGTGAAAATATATGAAATGAGGTCTGCATAGCGTAGAGGAGTAGTGACTTCATGGATGTGTAGCAGTGATTGTGAAGTTTCAGCGAAAGGAACAGTTTCTCCATCCAATCAGAGTTGGATAGTGTAATCAGATTTGGGCGAGGATCGTTGATCATGGTGGCTTTCAATGGATGGTAGTTCGTAGATCCATGTGAGAACAAAGTCTTCCAAGCTTATTAGTAGGATCAAGTCTCCAGGTCGATGGGTGTTGACCAATAGTATATGAGGTCGAGTCTCCATGTTGATAAGAGTCAACAATCTATGTAAAAAGACACATTTTGCTTAATAGAATATTTAGAGCAACGCAACAACAACAAAGGTGGTCTTTTGCCCGGTGAAGGGTTTTCCACCAAATATATTTTGTCTCTTATGTTATGGTTTTTGTGGTTGTATTTGATGGTATTATTGCTCTCATGGTTGTTTGATTTTTTTGCTTACATTGTTATATTCATGTGATGATATAATATGTTGTTAGTTATATGCATGATTCAATAAATGAAGTTTGATTTGGTAAAAATTGTTTATAGATCACACTATTGGTTTACCCCCCCCCCAATAGTGCTCAAAAATTTCCACCAATTTGTAATATGCTAAAACATTATACTTGAATCTACTCTACCAATTGCAAAAACCAGTTTAGATCTTGAAATCACAAAACATGAAAGAGAAAGAAATTCAATCGTACAACACAAAGATTCTCCTAGGGAAAGACTTAGCTAAAAACCACGCTATCTATATATTACATGAGTCAAAGAATATGAGAAGATTACAATGCTTTTCTCCAAGCTAAGAAGCCTCTGCACTATCTATATATGTCTCAATGATTCCTAGACAAGCCTATTTCAACACTTAACCAATTTTCTGCCCTCCATGATCCCTATTTCC
Organism: Pinus albicaulis; assembly: GCA_034641835.2. NCBI lineage: Eukaryota > Viridiplantae > Streptophyta > Pinopsida > Pinales > Pinaceae > Pinus > Pinus albicaulis. Next base: position 1,386,377,423 of record CM076582.1, read on the forward strand.
TTGCGCAGTTTCCTTGGCTTACTAGGCCCTATTAAACAGGGAAATTCCCAATCCATATTGCACAATCCATTAGGGGCCTTCCTCTGACTGCATGCACCACCTGTACAATTTGGATAATTATGCAACTGATAGTACACTGCACTTGAACTCCAATATCAACTAGGTATTTCTCAAAACTGACATGCATTAGTTATTTATGAGTGAATTATCAGTTAACTGGTTGAACACATGAAGCGACACCCCATTGTTTAACCTCCTACTATTTCCTCCATCAGTTAGAACTAGTTTAACGGAATTTAACTCATATAATTCGAGTTCATTAATTACAACTCAAAATAAACTCAACGAGGGCTCCTATAATTTAGGAGACAGTCTACATACCTCTAGTTTGACCCTCAACTCGAATTGGCTGAAACAACTAAGTCATCCTAACTTAGTTAACTCGTACAAGTTGTCATGTGATGTGGAATTGCAATTTTATTCTAATTTAATCAAGGGAAAATTCAATTAAAATCCTTATTGATGCCATTTTCAACATTTCTTGTTGCCATTTTCAACAAAATTTGAATTTTTTTTTTTTACTATTTATTATTATTATTATTATTTTCTTTTATTTATTTATTTATTTTTTTCCCATAATGGTTGTTCTGTAAATTACAAGGTATGGAAAAGAATGTAAAATCTCAATTATTATCTTACAGATATAACATTTGGAGAGTAGTATGTGAAGGTTGTGGCAAGGATCCAATTGCAGATGAATTTTTGCAGCAGGATGCACAAGCTAGATGCATAATCCACAAGAATATTCACTACGATGTTTTGAAGAGGCTAGTAGGTTTGAAATATGCCAAGCAAATGTGGCACAAGCTAGAATCCATATTTGGAGATGGTACCAACAACAATAAGGAAAATGAGAAGAAGAAGAAGAAGAAGAAGAAGAAGAAGAAGAAGAAAGGCCTTAAAAAACAAGAAGCTTAGCCACAAGAGTCTCATTCTTCTAGTGCACATGATTCAACAAATGATGAGAAGAGATCAGAAAATCATGAACCCAAAGGTATAAAAATTAATGATTTTCTTTTGGGTTATAACTTTGCTGATTCAAAATTAGATCATGCTGAAGCACATAGTAAATATGAGGATAATATTAAGGTTCTTAGAGCTGAGATCTCTAGACTAACAGCTGCATGCAAGGATCAAGAAAAACTATTGCATGTTTGTGATGAAAAGGAGGCCAAACTCAAGGAAGAGATCACCAGCTTAAAGATTAAATTGGCAGAATAAAAAAAGGTCGAGGAAGGTATGTGGAAGCAATACAAAGAGAAGGAAGATGAGTGTGAGAAATTAGAAGTTAAAGTGGTGTCCTTGAGAAAGTAGCAGAAGATGAAGAAGAGCATTGTGGCATTGGATAGTTTGCTTGAGATCCAAAGATTGCCATTGGATAAATCTGGCCTTGGTTTTCAAAAGGGTGAATCTAGTTTGCATGCAGGCAAAAATATCATAGAAGAACCCAAGAAACATGTAGAAAACAATACCAGTAGCAAGAGTGAGAACTAAGGAACCAATAAGTAGAACTAGCAGTCAATCAAGCAGCAAAATAAGCAGCAAAGAAGAAAATATCAAGGAGCCCCTACATTCATAAAATCATTTGCTCAAAGAGATAATTGTGGCAGATTTGCAAGGTTTAAAAGGAATTAAAGTCATTTTGTTCCTTTTGTGCATAATGTAGAATGTTACAACTGTCACAAATTTGGACATGTTGCAGCTAATTACAGAAGTAGAACATATAGATCTAATGAGCGGAGCTTGCAGCAACCAGCCAAGGAGTTTGCCAACAAGTATAATCGTAGTTTTTATGGTTATTGCTATTCATGTAACCTATTTGGACATAAGGCATCTGATTTTAGATCTAACCATTGGAGGAGAATTACACTACATGCAAGGTATAGATCTAACATGAGCAGTAGGAGATTTGATCCTCTTGCTTTGTATCTTGGCCATGTGGAGTGCTACACATGTCATAACTTTGGACATATGGAAAGAGATTGTTTGTTTCCCCATTACTCAAGGCAAAACTGGAAAGAGCAGCAAAAGCAGAGTGGAGGTAGTAGAAAACCAGTGAAAGAAGAAAAGAAGCAGCCAAAGACCATGTGGAAAAAGGAGGAGAAACCACTCTTCAAGTAGTGAAGAAAATCCCCTCCTGCAGTCCACTACAAGGAAAAGACCCTCTAGTGGATGTTTTTGAGGAACGCCACAGAAAAATACCCCATACATTCGTTTCTAGTGGAGGTTACTAGAGGAGGTTGGTGGGCAGAGGGTTTTGTGGATGTTTTTCGCTCGGTGTGCTTATCGTTAAACATCGTACCGATGCTCTTGAAACTCGAAAGCATCGGTGCGCACAAAACATTGGCACACCGGACACCGTGCACTCTGTACACACCCGCCTGGTGCATTGTATTATTATAGAGCATCGGTGATTCACAACTCTTCCACGCTGGTGCATTATAAAACACCGCGCCAAAACGAAACCGCCTAGTGCGATATCAAGCAACCACACCGGTGCATCATAAAACAACGCGCCAAAACACAAATCGACCAATGTGTTCATAAGAAATAGAACCGGTGCACCTATAAACCACGTGCATCAGAAAAGGGTAAAATAAAGAAAAAAAATTACGGCAAAAAACCCGGATATTTCATTTTTTCAGTGCTCATGAGCTCTTAATTACCGATGCACCCATAGAAAGCCCCGGTGCGCACAAAACATTGGCACACCAGACACCGTGCGCGACGTACACACCCACCAGGGGCGTCCTATTACTGTCCTTCACAACTCTTCCATGCCGGTGCATCATAAAACACCACACCAAAACAGAAACGTGTCGGTGCGTTCTTATCCAAGAGCACTAGTGTGCCTATAGATAGCTGTGAAGGCGAAGGACTGCCGTGTTTGCTTTCCTGGTGCACAAAGACTTTTGTTTCTCCTCTGTTCAGGTGCTTACTCATACTTTATTTCAATGGCTGGTTATATGAATGAGTTTGCTCTTCAAAAACCCGAAGATAGAAAAATTGCTCATAAGAATCGATGGTCATTTCTTAATAAGTTTCTAAATAAATCTCAAGATGATGATGTATTATATGATGAGAAAGTTGTAGTCCAGGAATATGAGCCTGATCCAAATTGGACATTGCTAGAGATTGATGTTGAAAAATTATACAAGATTCCTATGTTTCAATTTAAAGCTGCTCAGTTGTTTCGTTTCACTTCTGTAAAAATTCCTATTTCTACTGGTCAAGAAGTTTATCAGATTCCTCTCATAAAGCCAGAAGATATTGAATGGGGATTAAGTAAAGGCTATAGATATATCCATCTGGGGGTATGCTTCAGTTCGGCATAAATCCTCTTGTTCGCCCAGGCTTAAATACTTATTGTCTAACATGTGTTCTTAATACCTGCATGAATCAGTTCAATGATGCTCTCATAGGTGGATTCCCGAGTCCTCTCAATAATGGCCCTGCCTGGTTATCTGTAATTCCTAAGATATCAAGTATCTTTAACTGATCCATATATTAATGAATTTCTCCATGCATATATTCAGTTCCATGGTTTTGATGTAGCTCCTCAGTCTGAGATCGCTCAATTACATGCTTCTATTTGCATTATATTTGTTTCCTCCACTATGCCTCCATTGAATCCTAAGTTAAAAGAGAGAGCCCTCAAGGAAGGTGTCATTGTTGGCCCTGGCAATACTATGCCATTACAGATTGGGTTTGCAGCCTGTACTCTCCCTGACAAATGGAGTAGTACTTATACTCCTCTTGCTTAAAAATATCCTTAATTGCAAACATCCAAGGCTCCTCAACAGTGATCTCTTATCCAACATTCAGATGGATCTACTGGTCTCAAGTTTACTACTCCTTCTCTTTCTAGATCAATGTCATCTTTATCTCGATCTCCATTTTTGGGGGGTAGGGATAATAACAGATCCAGTTCTAGTTCTACTTCATCTTCAGTTATTCCCATAAGTCTTTCTATTAGGTATCCAGCTCCTCCTGTTCCAAGAGAAAATCTACCTCCCATATAAGCAATTACTGCCAGTTTTCAGATAGAGTCTCCAAAGCACGAATCTCAGGTTATGATACCTGATATCAAAAGCTTCTCTCTTCCCCGAGCTTAACAAGAGATGTCTGCAAAGATTAATGAAATATATTTGGATACTGGTAGTTCTAGAAGAACTTTAAAAAATGGGACTATAAAAGCTTATATGCAATGGCTACACACTAAGCCTGCAACAGAGTCAGATCAATCTGAATCAGAAAAAATGCACAATTATAACAACTATCAAATTGTGTGCATGCTACAGAATATTGATGATCTTGCCCGGGATGTCTTAGAAGTTAAAGAGAATATTAAGAAGTTGCATTATGGTTATAATGAAGTTTTGGGAACCCAGAATGAACATGCCCAACAGTTGAATGATATCAACTCTAACATGGGTATTATTGCAAAATCTTTAGAGCATTTGAGAGATGCTCTACCTACTCCTACTTCTCCTCCTCATTATAGAGAAGTAGATCTATCCATCGCTAAGCTACGATTCTCTTCCTCAGCTCCCGAATCCTAAGATTCACAAAAAATCATTCTTTTTAAGGGGGTAGAGAATATTGGTTATAACAAAGCTTGAAAAAATTCAGAAAGGAATAACTTTAGCCAGAGAGAAAACAGACTTAATGAAGAGTAGGCTAAATGAATTTCCTTCTGTTGAAAGCTATCAGTTGCCTAAACAATATGTTAGTCTCAGAAGTTTGCTTAAAAATGGTCAACCATCTGCTCAAAGAGATATATTAGCCATGTCTGGAGTTTCAGGTACTACTAGTAGAGCCCCTGGAGAACCCACACAAGGTGAACCAAGCTCTAAGAGAGATAGACATGAGCCCTATTTCTTTTCTCATAAGGCAAATAGGAGCCAAGAAGAAACTACTGCTCATGAAGCCTCTGCTTCTAGTCCTTTTGGTAGATATTCAGAAAAGCTGCAAACTACTGCTGCAAGATTTGAAAACCCTGCTAGCAAAGGATATGGGAATACTTTGCTGGTTAATATTGATTGTTTGAGCCATGAAGAAGTAATCAATGTTTTACATAATGTCCATGCTTGGGCATTACAAAGAAAGGCAGAAACAAAAGGAAATTGGTCTGATAGTTACACAGATTGTCTGGTTTTTTACTGGTATTGCCAAAATGTGGTGGGATAAACTTTCAGATAGGGAAATGACTCAAATAATTGAAAATGAAACAGATCCCTTGAAAGCTTTATTTGATGCCATGAAACATGAATTTGTTGGCGTAGTACCAGAAGACTCAGCACATCATGCACAAATGTTTTTGTCCCAAAAATTGTGCAACATTGATTATCTGCCAGAATACTTTTGTACTATGCAAAAGCTGCTTTACCAGGCTCAAGATTCTCATAATACTGCATATCTACGATATTATATTGCCTCTATGCCTGGCAAGATTCCAGACTTGATAAATCAGTATTTTGAGTTGAATAAGGTCAATATTGAGAATTTATCATTTGCTGCAGTACATCAATTGATTGTTACTATTCTGCAAAAAGAATGTGCTGCTGAAAAGGCCAAAAAGAATTTTAAAAAGCAGATGCATGTGAGTACTAAGTTATGCAATAATTTTCCTGAAACATATGATTTTGAATGTCATAAGAATTCTAAGCACAAAATTGCTAAAAAATCGAAAGATCATTGTTCTTGTCAGCCAGGAAAGTATATTCCCAGAAAGAAGAAATATTATCCTTCTAAGAAAACTTTTAAGAAAAGGAGGATAGTATTTAGGAAAAGATCAAGACCTTCAAAGAAAGTTACTTGTTTTATTTGTGGTAAAGAAGGTCATTATGCAAATACATGTAGAGAAAAGAAGGATAAGAAACAAATGAAAATTATGGATATTTTCTCTACAACCCATGATCCAAAAGAGTGGGATCTCATATCTCATTCTGATGGAGAATATTTTGAAGTGTCAAGTTCTTCTTCTTCTAATAATGACTCTGCAGATGACTTACCAGATATCAGACAATTAAATTTGGAGGCAGATTCTTCTGATTCAGAAGAAAATTTTATACCTGATATGAAAATGTTTCATTTCAATCCTTCAGAAAGTTTGCAGATGAAGATTACAGCAGTCAAAGCTAAACTTGCTCAGCTTGATCAGTACAGTTCACTGCTAGAAGAAGACTGACAGAGAAGATTGAAGGCTTAGAAAAGCAATTGCCTGCAGAAAGAAGAATTGCAGAGAGATTCACAGATGAAGAATCTATTGAGAAAGAATTTTATTCCCTGTTCAAACCATTACAAATCACAGAATGCCCTTCAGATACAGGTATGGACAAAATCAGTTCTCTTCAGAAAAAGATCAAAGATTTAGAATCTTCAATTCATCATACTAGGACAGAGATGGTTCAACTAGCATCCAAGTTACAAATGCTTGTTGCAGATTATGATGATTGTAATTCTAAATTGGCAAATTTGCTTCTTAAAGATGTTCCCTCTGAATATAGAGAAAAGGTTCCTCTTATAGAAGATGTTAAGATAATGGGAATTGGAGATAGAGTCGTGATTCCTATAAAGATTAAGTTGCCCAAAGTCAAGGAATACACTCTAGATGCCCAGATTGATTCTGGAGCTATGAGTAGTGTCTGCAAATATGGTGCTATTCCCAGTTATTATTGGCAGCCTACTAAAGTAAATTTTCGGGCTATCACAAAAGATTTAATGGCGATAAATCATATAGCCCCTGATTTTCCTATCTTTCTGGATAATGTACAGGTGAAAGTCACTTTGTATAGTTTCGATTCAGGCTCAGAATTTCTGTTAGGACAAGATTTTTTGAATAACCTTCTTCCTGTAACATTTGGCAAAGGCATAGTCACATTCACTACTAAAGAAGGCCTAGTTGAATTACCATCCTCCAGTGATTATAGAGTTAATGTGCAACCAGCAGAAGAGGATCAGATTCAAAAAAGTCTGCAAGATCTCACAAAAATCAACAAAATTGTCAGGCATGCTGAATTACATGGTCCCCAAGCTCTAGAAGGGATTTCTTCCAAGCTCCGGAAAGATTGCACAGCTAGCCGTCCAGATGATTTTTGGACACGAGAAAAATATTTTGTGGCCCTTCCATATAAAGAAAATTATGTTCCCAGACCACAAAAAGCTAGCGCTAATCATATGAGTCCTTCAAAGCAAGAGTTATACAGACAATAAATCAGCCAGCTGCTAGATCAGAAACTCATTGAGCCATGCAAGAGCCCTTGGGCTTGTCCAGCCTTTTATGTTAACAAGCATAGTGAACAAAATAGAGGTAAGAAAAGGCTTGCTATTAATTATAAGGCTCTTAATGATGCATTACTTCCCATTAGGTATCCTTTACCTCATAAGGAACTCTTGCTCGCCAAAATTGCTAATGCAAATGTTTTTAGCAAATTTGACTTGAAGAGTGGTTTCTAGCAAATTGGCATCATTCTTGCTGACCGATACAAGACTGCATTCATTGTACCACATGGGCAATATCAATGGACGGTCATGCCTTTTGGCTTGAAAAATGCTCCCTCGGAATTTCAAAAAAGGATGGAAGACATTTTTGGTAGGGAGGAGTATATCATAGTATACATAGATGATTTACTTGTTTTTAGCAGAGATGTAAATAGTCATAAAAATCATTTAGAGAAGTTTTATGAACTGGTTTTCAAACATGGCCTTGTGTTTTCTGATTCAGAAGAAAAGTTTCAAATTGGGAAAATCATAATAGATTATTTGGGTCTGCACATAGAACAAGGACATGTTAATTTGCAACCTCATGTTCTTACTCATTTATTAAAGTTTCCTGATGTAATCCCAGATGTCAGAACTTTGCAAAGATTCCTTGGATGTCTGAATTATATAAGGCAGTTCTATGAAAACCAAGCAGATGACACTAAAGTGTTATAGAGAAGATTGTTAAAGCAGGCATCAAGATGGACAGAAGAAATGACTACAGCAGTCAAAAATATCAAAAGTAAGATTAATGAATTGCCAAAGTTAAAGCTTCCTCATACTAATCTTCCCTTTATTCTTGAAACAGATGCTTCTGATCATACATGGGCAACGGTACTTCTCTAGAAGCATGGAAGGAAAGAATTAGTTTGTGCCTATTCCTCTGGAACGTTTAATGATACTGAGAAAAAGTATCCCTCTTCTCATAAGGAGATACTTGCTGTAAAAAGATGAATTAAGAGATTCCATCTATTCTTGAAGAGTGTGAGATTTATTTTCAGAACAGACATGAAGCACATGAAAAATATTTTGGCAAATAAAAGGCTACTAGAACAAGGAAGTATCAGGATATTGAGGTGGTCACTGTGGCTTGAAGGTTTTGATTTTGATATAGTCTACAAATCCGGTGCAGAAAATTATCTTGCTGACATGCTCACAAGAGAAGGTTCAGAAGAAGTCAAAGAAATAAAGATGTTCAGACCACTTCACCAGCACGAAGCTTCTACCAGTTCAGTTCAGTCCAGTCAGTCTAAGTCTAAGAGAGTCAGTCAAATTATTATCTGTAGTAACTGTCATTATGAGTTTTGTTTAGAATGTTTCGCTAAAAAGTTTTCCACTTTGCCTTTAGAAGTAAAGCAAGTCATACTTCAAAAATGGTTTGATTCTGATGAGGCAAAATGGTCATATACTAAAGAGTTGCCATATAGAATTAGGCCTTGGCGTGTCTATTATGCATTGTCCAGAGAACCCAATCCTGTATATTTTGGATGCATCCAAAAGACAGATTGGACATGGGCAGATTATTTCTCCATTCATCAGAGAGCTAGGATCCATGGTTCTGTCAAGGTCATTTTTTATGCAATGGCCATAGACCCTGCTTATAATTGGTGGAGTCCTTGGTTTAAGTTGTTCTTGTTTAGGTATATGCCTAGAGATACACATATATTTGATAGAACTTTTGCTGAGTTTGTTAGGATTTTTCATTGGGAAATGCATGTAGCCGTTTAAAACGATTTTGTCATAGAATTCGAGTTTGTCCATTGTCATACACTTGTAATCCCTGTAGAAGAAGATGAGTCCTTTAAACTTTCTATTAGGGTCCGAGGATTGATATCAGTAGATGAGCAAGACAGGCCTCCATTCATGTATACATTCCCATTCTTTTGTTGTACAAGGGAATTTGCTCCAGATTGGTTAGATGAATTAATTCCTTATGAAGTACTTGCTCCAGATGAAGAAAATCTTTATCTACCTGGCAGACATAATGATGAAGATTCCCCAGCACATGACTATGAGGACAGAGCAGACACAGATTAATCGTAAGGATCACTCATGAGATATCCTTACAGATCTTACTTTATTTGTACATATTTATCTTTCGGTTTTCATGGGATTTGCTCCGAATAAAATCTCCACTGTGTAATTACTTTTGTAAAAAAGCCGATGTCCTAGATTCCGTCCATGATTTTTATCTTGTGTAATAATTAGATTGAGTCAGATTCAGTCCCCATATGGCCTAGCCTCCAAGGGACGAGATAACAAGTGGTTGTCCCCACTTGCCCGAATCTTAGGTACATTAATCTGTTCATTTACTTTAAAGTACTCTCATGACTGGCATCTTGCATGATGACCTATCTGAGGACAGATTCCTTCTGTTTCAAGTATCCGGTAAAATTTGTAACTGGATGACCTGCTAGGATATTATAAATACTAGTATTGCAAGGTCATTTGGCATTCGGAGTGTAGAAGGAGAGTGAGTCTTGTGCCTGAGTCTGAGAATATCTCCCTGCTCTGCATCTGCGAGAACTCTTCTCGATCTGCTTGCATCACGGAGCTTTCTCTAAGCTTGTAATATTCTGAGTCTGTATTTGGTCTGAAATTATCTCCCTGCTCTGCATCTGCGAGAACTCTTCTCGACCTGCTTGCATCACGGAGTTATAATTTTTTGTCTGTAAAAAGTATCTAAATATAATATCATACTGAGCATGCAATATGGAGCATTAAGTTTTGGAATTGGAGTAATTCTAAAATTGGTATCAGAGCCATCTGGTTCTTTATCTGAGTTATTTTCTCATCTGGTTTTTCCATTGAATGGTATTTGTCTGAGCTACTGTCCACGAGTCTGAAGTTGGCGGTAAGGCACTGGTAGAGAGCTATGAAGGCGAAGGACTGTCGTGTTTGCTTTTCTGGTGCACAAAGACTTTTGTTTCTCCTCTGTTCAGGTGCTTACTCATACTTTATTTCAATGGCTGGTTATATGAATGAGTTTGCTCTTCAAAAACCCGAAGATAGAAAAATTGCTCATAAGAATCAATGGTCATTTCTTAATAAGTTTCTAAATAAATTTCAAGATGATGATGTATTATATGATGAGAAAGTTGTAGTCCAGGAATATGAGCCTGATCCAAATTGGACATTGCCAGAGATTGATGTTGAAAAATTATACAAGATTCCTATGTTTCAATTTAAAGCTGCTCAGTTGTTTCGTTTCACTTCTGTAAATATTCCTATTTCTACTGGTCAAGAAGTTTATCAGATTCCTCTCATAAAGCCAGAAGATATTGAATGGGGATTAAGTAAAGGCTATAGATATATCCATCTGGGTATGCTTCAGTTTGGCATAAATCCTCTTGTTCGCCCTGGCCTAAATAATTCTTGCTTGACATGTGTTCTTGATACCCGCATGAATCAGTTCAATGATGCTTTAATAGGTGGATTTCAGAGTCCTCTTAATAATGGCCCTGCCTGGTCCTCTGTTATTCCCAGATATCAAGTATCTTTAACTGATCCATATATTAATGAATTTCTCCATGCATATATTCAGTTCCATGGTTTTGATGTAGCTCCTCAGTCTGAGATCGCTCAATTACATGCTTCTATTTGCATTAGATTTGTTTCCTCCACTATGCCTCCATTGAATCCTAAGTTAAAAGAGAGAGCCCTCAAGGAAGGTGTCATTGTTGGCCCTGGCAATACTACGCCATTACAGATTGGGTTTGCAGCCTGTACTCTCCCTGACGAATGGAGTAGTACTTATACTCCTCTTACTCAAAAATATCCTCAACTGCAAACTTCCAAGGCTCCTCAACAGTTATCTCTTATCCAACATTCAGATGGATCTACTGGTCTCAAGTTTACTACTCCTTCTCTTTCTAGATCAATGTCATCTTTATCTCGATCTCCATTTTTGGGGGGTAGGGATAATAACAGATCCAGTTCTAGTTCTACTTCATCTTCAGTTATTCCCAAAAGTCTTTCTGTTAGGTATCCAGCTCCTCCTGTTCCAAGAGAAAATCCCAGAAAATCTACCTCCCATATAAGCAATGACTGCCAGTTTTGTGTTCCCTCTCCTTCGACAACCTTTCAGACAGAGTCTCCAAAGCAGGATTCTCAGGTTATGATACCTGATATCAAAAGCTTCTCTCTTCCCCGAGCTCAACAAGAGATGTCTGCAAAGATTAATGAAAGATATTTGGATACTGGTAGTTCTAGAAGAACTTTAAAAAATGGGACTATAAAAGCTGATATGCAATGGCTACACACTAAGCCTGCAACATGTAGAAATTTGCTGAATAATGAAGTTTATTCGCTGC